>JAJEJO010005139.1:473632-631080 GCA_020662805.1 Glaucomys volans | reverse complement strand
CACGAATAGGTGTTGAATTTATCAAACATCTTCGCACTGTTCAGGTAACTAAGTGGTTTTTTTCTTTATTATTTTGGTCTAATTTGTTGTACATGACAGTAGAATGCATTATACATTTTGATAGATCATACATAAATGGAGTGTATGTGCTCATTTTTCTGATTATACATGTTGTAGAATCACATCAGTCATGCTGTCATATATGTAAATGTCTTTAATTCTATTTATGTGATGAAGTATACTTATTGATTTGCATATGTTAAATCATTCTTGCATCTGTGATAAACAATCACCCTGGTAATGCTGCACCATCTTCCTAATATGTTGAATATGATTTTCTAATATTTTTCTAGGTATTTTTTGCATCTAAGTTTATCAGGGATATTGGTCTCTAGTTTTCTTACCTTGATGTGTCCTTATCTGGTTTTGGTGAGTGTGATACTGGTTTCATATAATAAATTTGGAAGTGTTCCACCTCTTTCTGTTTCATGGAATAATTTGAGAAGTATTAACAATAATTCTTCTTTAAAGATTTGGTTTAATTTAGCTGAGAATCTGTCTGGTCCTGGGTTTTTCTTTTTTGGAAGGCTTTTTATTACTGCTTGTATTTCATTACCATTTATCAATCAACTTAGGCTTCCTCTGTACTCTTGATTCAGTTTTGGCAGATTGTATTTGCCTAGAAATGTATCCATTTCTTCTAGACTTTTGAATTCATTGAAGAATAAATTTTCAAACTAGTCCTTAATCACTTGATAGATTTGTGAGATGTCTGTGCTGATTTCTCCATTTTCATTTTTAATTTTTAAAATACAGGTTTTCTCTCTTTTTGCTTTTGTTAGTTTGGATATGTGAAATTCTGCCTATGTTTTCAATACTGTTTCATTGATCACATAGATACATACATATATTCTTTGTTATTCTCAAGTTCATTAATTTTGTCTCTGATCTTAAATATTTCCTTCCTTCTGGTGGATTTTGAATTGGTTGTTTATTTAAATTAGGTTGTTTATTTAGGATCTTTTGGGAATCTTTCTGATTTTCTTATGTAGGTGCTCATAAAGCTTCCTCTTAGAACTGCCTTCATAGTGTCCCAGTGGTTCTGGTACATTGTATCACTATTTTCATTTAAGTATAACATTTCTTAATTTCTACCTTGTTTTTTTAAGCTATCATCTATTCATCATTCAAAAGACTATTGTTCAGTATCCATGTTTTAAATAATTTCTGTATGGATTTTTCATGTCAATTTCTAATTTTATTCCATTAAGATATGATGAGATGAAAGAAATTATATACTTTTTTTTGTATTAGCTAGAAGCTTCTTTGTGGCCTAAAATATGACCTATTGCTTCCACAAGCTGCTGAGAAGAGAGTGTATGTACTCTTGTTGGATGAAATATTCTATAGATGTCTGTTAAGTCAATTTTATTTATAATATTTTTATGTCCAAAGAGTCTTTGTGAAGTTTATTTCTGGATGACCTCTATAATGGTGAGAGAAAACTGTGTTGAAATTACCCAACATTATTGTACTGGCCTTTATCTGAGACTTCAATTCAAGTAGTGTTTGTTTTTTTTTTTTTTTTTTACTGAGGATTGAACCCAGGGGTGCTTTACCACTGAGCTATATCCTCAGTCTCTCCACCCTCTATTTTTTTGAAGACAGGATCTTGCAAAATTGCTGAGGTTATTCTCATACTTGCCATCCTCCTCCCAATTCATTGGGATTGCAGGCAAGCACCACTGCACCTGACTTTACTTTTTAAATATTGACACCCATATTTACGGCATAAATATTTATTATTGTTATATCTGCTTGTTAGATTGTTCTATTTACAAGTGACTCTATTTCTCATCTAATCAATTTTTGTTGTGAAGTCTGTTTTGTCAGATATGAGAATAGCCACTTCTGCTTGTTTTGAGGATCCATTTTCATGGTATTTCAATTGCCATCCTTTCATTTTCAGCCTGTGGTTGTGTTTGCCTGCAAGGTTTGGCTATTGCAAACAACATATAGTTGGGTTTTCTTTTTAAATCCATTCTGCCAGATTATTTCTTTTAAATGCAGATTTCATATCATTTATGTTCAAAGTTACTATAGAGATATATTTATTAATTCTTACCATTTGATTTGTTAATCATGTCTAATTTGTTCCTGCTTATCATTTGCTTAGTGACTATTTAAATGGGATTTTTATATTTGTTCATTAGTATGGTCTAGGTGTTATTATTATTTTTAAATAATCCTTCTGTATGAAGTATTTCTACAAGTAAGTTCTGTAGTGCTGTTTTAGCAGTAATGAATTCTTTTAGTTTCTGCATATCTTGGAATTTTTTAATTTCATCTTTGATTTTGAATAATAGATTTGCAGGATGTAGTAGTCTTTGTTGATAGTTATTGTCTTTCAGGACTTGGAACACATCATTCCAAGCCTATTGGCTTTTAGGTTTTGTGCTGAGAAATCAGAAGTGATTCTTATTGGCTTGCCACTATGTGTGACCTGATGTTTTTCCCTTGAGACCTTTAAAATTCTACCTTTGTTCTGTGTGTTAGGCATTTTAATTTTTATGTATTATAGAAAGGTTGTTTTTGACCTTCTCTATTTTGGGTCCTGAATGCATCTTTTAACCAAATGTCTCATTCTGAAAATTTTCTGTCTCATTCTGAAATTTTCATCTCACAATCCTTCTCAATTGCAATGATTCTTAAATTTGGTCTCTTAATGTTGTCCCAGACTTCTTGTATGTTCTGATCATAGTTATTTATTTTATTTACTTTAATGCTGTCTGAACATTCAAAGTTGGCTACTTTGTAATCCAACTCTGAGATTTTGTCTTCACTATGGTCTATTCTACTAGAGAGACTTTCAATCAAACACTTTATTTGATTCATTGTGTTTCATTTTTAAGATTTGTGTTTGGTTCTCTTTCAATATTTCTATCTCCTATTGAATTTCTCATTCATATTCTGTTCTGATTTTCTTAATTCATTCAGTTGTTTCTATGTTTTCTCTTGAATTTCATTGATCACTTTTATAGTGATTCTTTAAATTTATCTGATATGTCATCTACTTCGATATCTTTGGCATCACTTGCTGGTGAATTGTGAACTTTAGGAGGCAATGTGTAGCCATGTTTTTCATATTTCCTATATTACCTTGTAGGGTTTTATGCTTCTATTGGGAGGTATTTTTCTTCCACAACTATATTTGGGCCATTTTAGGGCACAGTCTTCACTTTCCCTAGTGTCCCAGAGTGATCTAGATTGAGACTGCCTCATAGGTATGGTATCACTGTTGTTTAGATATCAGGTGTCCCCCAAAAGCTCATGTGTGAGACAATGTAAGAAAGTTTAGAAGTGAAATGATTGTTTTATGAGAACCTGAATCTAATAAATGTGTTAATCCACTGAAAGGGATTAACTGGATGGTAACTTTAGGTAGAGGGGGTGTGGTTGGAGAAGGAGGGTCATTGAGGTGTCTTTGCAGTTCATGCTTTGTCCTTGTGCATCAGAGCTCTCTCTATTTCCTGGAGCCTGGTCCCTAGCTAATATCCTCTGCCACACCATTCTGCCACCATGTTCTGCCTCTCCTGAGAAATGGCATCAGCCATGTATGGACTGAGACCTCTGAAACCATGAGTTCCCAAATAAACTTTCCCTCCTCTAATTGTTCTTATCAGGTATTCTGGTTGCAACAGTGAAAAAGCTCACTAAAACAGGTATCCACAGTCTTTCTGTTATTTCTCCCTGTTTCTGGCTGTAGTAGTGTATGTCCATAGGGGGGATCTGAGGGTCCATCCCTAACCCTTTACACTTGGACTTTTTTTCTTCTATTCCTTGTATTAAAATATTGCTGAAGACTGAGTGTCATTAATTTGTGTGTGGAGCACCATACACTGTCTTTTAGCTGAGTTTAGTTCAGCAGCAGAGTCTCTACTGTCAACTTGTAGTATCCATGTAGGTTCCCAACACCTCACAGATTAATGGGAAACAAACAATAGCAAAAACTGATGCAAACAATACACAGTACTAAAACAAATACCTGGATCCCACTACGACATGTACAATGTTAATTGTCACAAAGCCCAGAAATGGTGGGGTCAGTGATTGTTATAGAAAAAACAGTAAGTAGCCATGAAGAATATCTGGCATTAAAGCAAGCAACAGGTGTCATCTATGTCATCTAAAGCAGAAATAATTGCAACAGCATGAATGCAGGGAAGAAGTTATATAAACCGATTAGTTCTAAATGATGGTAAGAACAGAGTTAATTAATAGAAAATAAAACGTGATAAAAAGGTATAAAAGAGGTTATAATTTCAAATTATGAACAGAGAAAATGCAGAAAAGATATAACAGTTGATGGTTACAAGGGAGGAGCAGAAAAAATAGAGATAGCAAAGTGAAGGGAGAGAGAAGAAGAGAATAATAAAATTTGGTTGTTAGCAGGAGTAGGAAAGAAAAGAGAAACAGGAGAAACACATGAAAACAATACAAAACCAAACCAAAATAAACAAACCAAGAATCCTAACCATCAAAAGACAAGGTAAGAAAAATAATTATATCAAAAATATGCTACAAAAGAGAAAACAACAAATATATATGCACCTATGTCCACAAACCAATCTGTACAGCAAACACACACACACACACACACACAAAAAAAAAAGAACAGAAAGATTCTTAATGAAAAATAACAAAATTGTTTCCAATGAGGTGGTCAAAATAGCTGAAGAGAATACATGGTGACTTTTTTTCTGAACATCTTTCTTTCCATTTCCTCTTGAGCTATGTACAGAGAACAAGAGTCAGGGTTAGGGGTCATTAGCCCTTTCCTCTTTTTGTGTTGCTCACCAGGCTGCCAGATGGAGTGGCCCAAGACTGAAGCTTATACAGATAATCCTCAACTTTTTTCTGATCAGTAAGAGGTAGGATGGGAAGTACTATCAATTGGAGTTTGGTCTGCACAAACCAGATTTTTTTTTAATTTTAGGTCACTGTACACAAATGGAGTACAGCTACCATTTTTTTCTGGTTGTACGAGGATGTGGGGAAAAAGGTACACTCATCCATTGCTGGTGGGGTTGCAAAATGGTGCAGCCACTCTGGAAAGCAGAGTGGAGATTCCTCAGAAAACTCGGAATGGAACCACCATTTGACCCAGTTATTCTACTGCTTGGCCTACACCCAAAGGACTTAAAATCAGCATACTACAGTGATGCAGCCACATCAGTGTTTATAGCAGCCCAATTCACAATAGCTAGATTCTGGAACCAACCTAGATGCCCTTCAATAGATGAATGGATAAAGAAACTGAGGTATATATAAACAATGGAATATTATTCATCTATAAAGAATAATAAAATTATGACATTGGCAGGTAAACGGATGGAATTGGAGAAGATCATGTTAAGTGAAATAAGTCAGTCCCAAAAAACCAAAGGCCGAATGATTTCTCTTATAAGTGGGAAGAATGCACAGACAAGATTGATGTACTCCCTGGATGGGGCAGTTGCAGAACTCTATGTGTGAAGTTCCTATGAGTGGAATTTAGCTTTAATCAGGCCTCAGGGGCTTTGCTGCGTGGTGTGTACTCTGGAGATTAGATCAACACACCCAAGTGAAACCAGTTTTGAGATGAAACTTGATTCAGTGGAGCTGCTGGCAGGTGACACTGGAATTTCTCCAGTTCTGCTGGCAGGCGGGTTCTGTGTAAGACAGCAGGCCTCTGCACCTGAGCAGCTTTTAATGGTGGGTCATGCCCTCCAGTGTTGCAGCAGACCCATCATTTCACCATCAATTTCTTCTTCTTTCTGGGTTCTTGTCTTGCGAATTTGAAGAATGAAATCCACAGACCAGGATGAGTGAATGGAACAGTAGGATTTATTGAAGAACAGAGGAAGACCTCTTGCAGTGCAAGAGGGGACAAGATAGCAGGTTCTTTTTGATTGAGTGTGCTAGTCTTGGCATTTATATGGCACTGGGTACATTGCTATTGGTCCAAACTTATGCTAATTAGGCCTTGGATAAGTACTAATGCCATTGGTCAGTTCTTGAGTCCCAACTTTAATTCAGGTCTGCACCACTTTCACACTCTCATCACAGGTCAGGAAGCAGGAAGTTGAGGTCAGTGGATGGGGCTGCAGGGCTATGTGGAGTAAGCCTTCTGCAGCAAATGTCTATACTCTGCCTCTGCCTAGGCCTGGCCACTGAAGGATGCCAGGTTCTGCACGCCTGGGTTCTCCTAGGTGCTAACTCTCTGTACCTGCATGGAGGGTTCGACATGGCTGCAGACCATGCTTGCTTCCCATGCTCCAACCCATTCAGGCTGCCATGTTGCTGCTCCATTGCTTCAGTGCTCCACTACCACTTCTCGGCAGGGACCAGTAGGCTGGCTGTGCCACTTGGCAGCTGGGGAGTTCATCACTAGGGCCTGGAAGTTGTTGATCTCCTGGGAGTCTGGTTATCAGGAGCCTCCCAAGGATTCTACTCTTGGACCAGGGAAGCCAATCCTTCCTCCCAGCTTTTGCCCACAAACTCAGCTTTTGTGGACTCAGTCCCTGAGTGTGTTTACACTCATCTGTTCAGATTCCCAACTCACTTCATCTGGTCATTTGAGGTGCCAGGCTCAAAGGAGAAATGAGTTGGGCTCCCCTTGGCTTTTCTGATTTGAATCCTCTTGGCTACAATTTTCTCTGTTCCTGTTTCACTTGTGCTCTGCTAGGTGCACCTAGGTCAAATGGTGGGTGCTTGCTGGGACAGGATGGCGGTGTTTTCTATGGTCTCCTGGCTCCTCCGACAGCAGCTGCAGTGTGGCAACCTCAAGATGACTCCTGCTTCAGGTCTCTGTGGCCAGTTGGAAACAGCACTTTTCAAGCACCAGTGCACAGTGCAGCCTCTGGATCTGTGAAGGGCAGCCTGGTGTTTTGATCTCAGGGTTTTCTGTACCATATCTGTCCATTGTGTTTCTCCCTGTGTCCTCTCTCCCTCTGTGGTGAAGAGTCACCACTGCTAGTGCCACTACTATAATCAGCTTTGCTCCAATGTTGTCTTTCTTCTCTGCTTACTGTACCCAAATCTGAGTCTCTAAGACACTCTGACTATCTAATATTGTTTTAGTAGAATCCCTCTTTCGCCCAACTTGAGGAGAAGCAGTACTACCACTGCTTAATCCAGAGCCATGGAGCGAATAAGAATGCAGCCTCTGGCTCACTGCCATTGTGAATCTCCCTAAACAATGCGGTTCCAATAAAGTTATCAACAAAGAGTTTTATGTATCTCCATTCTTCTGAGAGGCATACAGTAAGGCAAAAACTAAAAACCCTGTTTAATTACTAAATTATTCTTTTCCTTTGTTGGGGGGAGTTGGAGGTAAAAAAGTAATAATATTTAAGAGGAAATAAGGTGAAGGTTGACTATAATTGAAATACTTTCGTAGTATTTTTTGATAATCTGTTTTGATGAACTTATTCAATAATACACAGTAAATCTGAAAATAATAAGAGACTTTGTTCTTGGGTGACATCCAGTATTATATTAAAATAAATGTCATCCTAGAAAACATTTTGGTTACATTTAAGAAATCCAAAAACTAAAATATTCCTGTGTTGGCAGTTGAAGGGAACAATTCTTTCAAATAATGATTAGTCCAAGATAAGCAGCTTAGGAGTAGCTAGAAATAATTTTTTTTTGTTGTAAATTAATTTTAAAATAGTGTATAATGATTAAGTAGTATTTTTTTTTTTTTTGGTTTGTTTTTTGTTTGTTTTGGTAAGATCTCATTTTGCTTTTTCTCAGGGACCTATCTCTGAAAATGATATTTTCTGTTGAAACTAGGAGACAGAGCAGGTGGAGAGATTCAGTAAATGCTCTATGTTTCTGTGCACCAATGTGCACCCATCTGTGTTCAGAAGGCACAGAAATACCGATTGCTAAGTTTCCCATCCCTCACTTTACCCACCCCAGAATGGAGGTTCACAGGGCCTTTGTTAGCCATCTTTCAAAGACATCTTTTCTTTTTGGTTTGTTGGAGGTTCCCACATTCTGTGCCAAATCATGAGAATAGAAAATGTTTATAAAGAGTGGAAAGGACTATGTATGAATTTAAAGATAACAATAGGCAAACCTCCTGGAAGAGATGTTACCTGTGGATGCTAAACAATCTTCTGGATTCACATGCTTAACTAAAGAGCCTTTCTTTAGCACACTCTTATCATAATGCAAATATTTTACTCATGACTGTACAACACAGAAAACTAATGCAACACAAAAGAGATTAAAACAGACTGTTTTAAATATTAATTCTGTACTGCAGAAATTTGAATGAAGATTTCAGGTAGTTCAGGGTGCATTAGCCTGATCCAGATGTGATCTGCAGGAACCACTTTCTTTGAATGTCCTTCTTTCTGCCAACAGGTATTTTTATTCACATGAGCTAGGAGGAAGCACGCCCCGTGGGGACAGACATCCGAAAACCTGGACCAAGCTCACGCACTCACTCCTTTGCTACCACCTTTGTCTTCGTGTTATTTAAACTCTGAAAAAACTGAATATTCCTTTGAATAATTATCTGTCATTAACAAACCAACTTGGTGGCTGTCTTGAAACAGATGGAATGAAGGTTTCAGTTTGACTCTCTTGAAGGAAGTCTGTTTGGTCCAATAGATGGCACTGTGATATAAATTAGTAAAGCTGTACAATTAAATTTTTAAAAAGCACAAACACCAAATGCACACTCACACTCTTTTTTTCCCCTCAAGCTCACTTTATGAAGCATTAATCAAATCAGAGAAGCTAATAAAATGCCTGGAAAATGAGTCCCAATGTTATTTAAATTATGGCTATTTATCAGTAAACATCAGAAACTCAGGCCAGCTACAGTAGTACTCTAAAAGGCACTGGTCAAAATAGACCTGGCCCCTGGTAAGAGTTGTGGATATTTCTGATGCAGAGAATAAGGTTTGGATTTGCCAGAGTTTGCAGGGTGAATTCATGATGACTTTTCTTTCAAGGAGTGATGTTTGACAAGTCCTATGTCAAAATAAAGCAGTCCATCAGAAAAATCTTTTGTAAGTGTGTGTGTGTGTGTGTGTGTGTGTGTGTGTATAAATATATATATATTTTTTTGGGGGGGGTTTCCAGGATTTGAACTCAGGGTTCCTTGACCAGTAAGCTACATCCCCAGCCCTATTTTGTATTTTATTTAGTGACAGGGTCTCACTGAGTTGCTTAGCACCTCACTTTTTGCTAAGGCTAGCTTCAACTTGCAATCCTGCCTCAGACTCCCAAGCTGCTGGAGTTACAGGTAAGTGCCACCAAGCCCGACTCTTGTGTAAGCCTTAAAGCCCCACCAGCTCTCAGTCTGCCATGATGGTTGGTCTCTTTAATATGTAAGAACAGAGCTTGTCTGTCACAGTGAACTATTTCATTTTTGTTCTAAATTAGAAAGCAAGGAAGAGTGAATCAGCCTGACACATTTAGCTGAACACCACCACGAGTGTTCTCCTGGGTGAGGTTGAAGAAAGAGAAAACCTATTTCTAGAGAGTTCCGGAAGATGAGGTCTGTGCGTCCATCAGAAAGGAGCTTGTGAGGTGACACTGGCTGGAGACCAGGGAATTATATCCTAATCACCCAAAGCCTTGGATAGGAATAGTGACAACATATGTAAACATTCTACATTTTACAAAATATTCACAGCTTTTGGTTGGGAATTCAGCAGTATCTTAAGTGGGACATTAGGATCTGTCAGTGATAACTTGAGGAGGTCTGATCTTATTCAGGTTTAATTTTTTCACCATGGAAGGACATAAAAAGTCAGGAGTTACATTCTTCTTCTTTTCTGACCATTATATTTTATTTTTAATACAAATATGTCATGAACTAAAAGGTACCCAGGCATCTTTTTAACAAATACATTTTCTGTGGTGTATATATCAAGTCATCATTTACGGGTGAACACTGAAAGAAATGGAATAATTCTTAATTCATTTACATGAAATGAAATGGGATCAAATTATATGTAGGATGAGAATTAACAAATAAGAACCCATTCGAAGTCCTAATTCTTTTCATTGTATTAATTCCTTCACACCTCCAAAAAACACACATTTACAACAAGAATGCAGGTTTCCCGAACATTGCACATTATTTACAAAATGAATTTATTTCTCTCTCTCTGTGCCTTTTGATTCTGCAGGCCCACAAGTCCTGGTGCTTCTTAACAGACTCTGAGCGGCTGCCCTGCTCTGCTGGGTGGTGGTTCTCTGGCCTGGAAGGAGGGGTTATGCCAACTCATAGTATTTCTCAGTCTGGGGATCAAAGTAACAATTCAGACATGGGTCTTAAAATGAAGTCAGCACTTCCTCAGAAGTTACATTCTTGTAAGTGTAGATGCCATTATGTCTCACCTCTGATGTCCTGAAGGATAATGCACCGCAGAAGGAAACAACACTGGACATTAGGACACTTGGCTTCTGTCCTTCATCTCCCTGGACCTGTATTTTCTCATTTATATGACCGTGAAGTACACATTATTTCTAAAATCCCTATTAACACTAAAAGCGTATTGTTATTTCTTTTTCTAATACTGAGCATAATAGATGTTGTAAAATTTAATGACTTCATTACCACAAATGGTGAACAATGTTTTAGAATAAAGTGTTGACTTACTCCTTAGCAAGTCTGTGAACTTAGCAGTGGATTTCAAGGCTCCCCTGACGTCATCAATGACATTGATGACATCAGGAAATAAGTTTTCTGCCAGGTGGGGGCAAGACACGACTTCATTTATGGAGAGTTTGTCTTCCTCCTTCCTCTCCCTCCCTTCCACAGGTATTTATTAAGCAAGTGCTGTGTACAAGGCACTTCCTATGCTGCTGAGGGTAAAATTTGATCCTGCCTCTTGGAGTGTAGAGTATAGTCAAGGTCAAGTTAATGAATAGCTAGGGAATAGAAAGACATGCTTGGAAGAGTGAAAATAGAGAGAGATACATGAGCGACATCTAGCCAATCCAAAAGCAGAGCATTTCTCCCTGGGTTTATCTATTTATTTCTTGGTTTATCTATTGTATCTTGGTATCTTCCTTTTCCCAGGAGGTTTGAAGTTGGCACCTTCATGTTCTCAAAGGCTCTTGTGATAAGAAGACAATCTCTAGGTAGATCTGCATTAGTTTCCTAGGGGCCGCTGTAGCAAAACACCACACTGCATGTCTTAAAACAAGAGAAAGTCATTTTCTCACAGTCATGGAAGCTGGAAATTCAAGCTCGAGATGTCAGCAAGCCCATGCTCCCTTGAAAGACCCTAGGCAAGCTCTATCTTGACCCCGGCATGCTCTGCCTTCCAGAGGTTGTTGGCAAGCCTGCCTGTCCCTTCAGTTATGGCAGCATGACTATAATATCAGACTCCTTCTTGATGACACACTCTCCTGCGTCTCCTTGTGTCTTTGGCTTTCTAAGGACTCCAGACATTGCATGTAGGGCCACCTTCACCCTGCATGGCCTCATCTAAACTGATCAGATCAGGAAATACCCTATATTCAAATAACCCCACATTTATAGTTTCCATGTGGAAATGAATTCTTGGGAGGCACCATTCAAATGAGATCTTTGCGCTCTCATTTTAAACACCAGTGCCCTAAGAGCCAGGAGGCAGAAGGAAGTAGAAACAGAGATTTTATTTGTTAATACAATTGATACATTTTAATGAATATGGGCATCCTATGTGCTCATTAAAATAGAGTATCGTTTCATAGTAATATATACATATGGCCAGGTAAAGTGACACACACCTGCTTTTCCAGCTATCCAGAAGCCTAGCCCAGGAAATAGCAAGTTGGAAGCCAGCTCAGGCAATTTAGCAATAACCTGTCTTAAAATAAAATCATATGCAAGGGCCTGGGGATTAGCTTTATGGTAGAGTGTTGCCTAGCATACAGGAGTGCCTGGATTTCATCCCCAGAGCCACTAAGGAAATTTACATATGTATGCTTATACATTTTTAATGTAATGATGTCTCCATCCATTGATTTGTCACATTCAATTCACTGACAGCTGTGTTCCAGGCTGATCGTGGGTGGTGAGAATATTGGACTGTGCCTAAATCTCCAGGGGTTGGGTAGCATCACCCTCTTTGCAGGAGGACAGTGTCCTTTTCACCCCCTCGCCCATCTTTTCAGAGAAGACACTCAGGTGGTCAAAAGAGATAAGCTACAGAAAGTTGTAAAGCACAAACTCTGAGCAATCTCAGCACAAAATAATTAGCCTCTGAATTATTGAAAATGTGAAGAATTCTTGACAACATAATGATTCCACTAAATTCCCTTCCAATTTTCTTCAATTCAAAATCAATTTCAAATTTACTTGTCTTGCCATTAAAGATGACACATTTAAATATGAGGGACTTCAAACAATGGCAACATGAAATCTTTTTATGATAGATTTGTTGCTAAGCCCTCAAGTTACAAACCAAACTTTCAAAGACAAGATTTATGTTCTTTCTGTTTTTTTTTTTTTTTAAATTCCTTAGTGAATTTTCATCGTGGGAGAATTCGCTTACAAAAAAGGCAAGGAAAACCGTGTCTTGAAATCTTAGACGTTTCTCCTTCGTGGATCAGACTCCCCACTGCATGGCCATTTTTGAGTAAATAGGGTCTCAACCCCAGAATTTCTTTAATTATCTTTTTTCTCCCTTTGTTTCTTTCCTGCCTACCTGTTTGCTTTCAGTCCTTCAAATCCCTCTCTCCTATGTTCCTCCCTCCATCTTTTTCTTTCCCTTCCTTTTTCTTATTTTGAGAACTGAGAAATCTACAGCAAAATAAAAAAAAAACCAGAGTAGATACCATGAAAATATAAGGGACACCAGTGGAGTAGAGGAACGGGATAGAAGAAGAGGGAGGAAGGATGGGAAGAAGGGGGACATTACAGAATGAAATGGACCAAAGTATGCTATTTACAAATAGGGATGTATTATAGTGAATTTCACCTTTATTTGTATCTAAAAAGCACTAATTAAAAATGAAAAGCTATAAAATAGGAGGAAGACCAGTAGAATTAGGAAGGAGAAAGGGGAAAGGGATATAGGGAGGGGAAGAGGAAAAGCTGAGAAATGAAAAGGAGCAAATTATATTCCAGGCATGTAAGATTATGTCAAAATGAGCCTTAACATTATATGTAGCTGCAGTGCACCAATATAGAAAAGTGTTGGAAAAAAACCCTGAAGTTGAGATTACCATGTGATACATCACTTGCACTTTGGGGCTTTTATCCTGGAGACATGCCTACATATGTTCACACAAAAGCCTTTACATGTGTGTTCAAAGTAGCTTTATCTCAGCAGCCAAACCCCGAAGATGACTCAGACCTCCTTTGCCACATAAGGAGTGCGTAATGTGCAAATGGATGAACCTCTTGTGGTGGATCCATGCAATCGAATGCTCATTAGAAATGAGGCCCAGTGGATCCTGATCCATGCAACCCCTTGTACAAGTCTCTAGGGACTTGCATGGAATGAACAGACCCATTTAAGGAGGTCATGCCTGCCTGATTCCACTCAACGGCATTCCTGAAATGATAAGATATAGGAAGGGAGAACAAATTAGTGCTTGAAAGGGTGAAGAATGAGATCAGACTGGCAGGAGGGAGGCCGATGTGGCTATTAAGGGCAACTCAGTGGTTCTTTGTTCTTTTGATTATGAAATTGCGCTGCGCTCTCTGTGGTGATGGATCCACCCATCCACACATGTGGTTAAACTGCAAAGAACTCAACACATCACAAACACTCAGGAGAGGTAAAAGCTGGGGAAGTCTGCATCAGACCTGTGGAGGGTAAGCATGACATGATTGTGACTGTGAGGAAAATCGTCAGGAGGACAGGAAACCTGGCTACATTGTCAGGAGGACAGGAAGCCTCACTGTATTATTTCTTTCAGTTACATGTAAATACACAACGATCTCATAACAGAAGAATTTAAATTAAAAAGACAACTGGTACTTGTTGAATGTTCTATGTTCATGATGGTTAAAATAATATAAAATCTTTCAAGTGCATGTGCAATAATCTTTTAAAAATACATAACAATTATTTTAAATTATGCAGACTATAGGGCACATTCAAAACTGCAAAGAATATTTAAACATGTTTGGAACAAAAAAGGATCCCCTACTGTTTGACTGTCTGAAGGCAATTTAATATTTTGGTGTACATACTCTCAGGTAATTTTTCATGCATTTGTGCATATATATTTTTATTCTTTACTTCATGACAATTATGTGATTTTTCAATTGAATTTTTCCAATTAATAGGCATTGGCATATTCCTACAAATCCATTAACTTGCTTCTCTTCTGTAACTTGAGCAGCTGTGTAAAATTGAATATATACACATAATGAGTAAGAGTGGGACAGTGGAACGGGGAGCAATTTGCCATTGGAAGCAACCAGGTTCCGCATTCCAGCTCAGTTAGTGACTCAAGTCCTAGGTAAGTCCCTTCAGCGTTCCAGCATGCAGTGTCTCCATGTTTTTATCTAGGGAATGGAACTAATCACAGCTTGTGAGCTCATTATCTAGGTTCATGAGCTCTTGGTACATAAGTAGGTGCTCAATAAATCACGAGGGCCTTTTTCAGAGGCCAGAACATTTCCAGGGTATTTGTTGAGCTATGGCTTCTGTGTTTGTGCTGAGAAAGCAGAGACTTACATTCCCAGAGTCGCAGCATCTGGCCCTCACCAGGTTGTGCGTCATTAGGGGACTTACTGACACATGGAAGGCCAGCTCCTGTGAGACCCTTGTGCAGTTCCACCGTATCCCACAGCCGCCATTATTTCCGGTTTGGGAGCATGATTTAACGACTCTTCCTGGTCTCCCTCTCTAGCTCAGACCATGTACAGAAGAAAAGATTTTTTTCTTAATTCTTAGGGATGCTTACATAAATCCAATTCCCACAAGTTTGAGAAGATTTTCGTGAGATTTCTCTGGTGCCTTGAGCGGTTCAGGACCTCATTACCTTCCCCGTGGAGTGTTCTTACACCCTCTAAGCAGCCTCTCTGCCTCCACACTTGCCCTGGCTCAGTCTGTTCTTTGCTGTTCAGCCAGTCAGCTTGCTAAAATGAGGCTTTTCTTATTTCATTGTGTTGCTTTTCTTATTTCAAACAGTTATCCCAGTGAGTAATGAGATACCCTGAGGGATACTGGTTTGCACCAAGAGGCTCATGGGAGCTGAACAAGGAGGGGTCCTCACTGTCACCTGCATAGGTGCTTCTTTCCCCTTAGCCCAGTGCAGAAAGTTCCAAGTCCATTTCAGAGAAGCAAGAAAGAAGATCAAGAACTCAGGACAAGTCTGGAGGTCGTTCTGGGGAGACTGCAGTTATGACGCTTCATCATTTCCAAATTGTGAATATTCTGGTTGGAAAGATAATTGCAATATATTAATTCTGCAAGAAAAAGAACAGGCACCAAAATACAATTAGGTGGAAAATTATTTCCAGTGTTCTATAGCAAAGTAGATTAACTATAATCTGCACTTTCAAAACAGCTAGAGGAGAAGAGTTTTGCCTGTAATACATGGAATAGATAATATCTGAGGAGATGGATATGTTAATTAATCTGATTTGAGCATTATACAGTGTACACATGTATCAAATTATACTACTCTTCCCCATAAATAAGTACAAATATTATATGCAATTTATTTTTTAAAAGGAGCAATGTAAAGCTGCTTCAAGTGTGTGCAAATAGGTTCATGCATTAGAAAACAGACTAATATATTGGAACTCGGAAATTGGGCAGGAAGCTGACTAAATGCTATCTCATTTAATCCTCCTAGGACATTTGCATAGGAAATGTTATTGTATTAGGATTCTCTAGAGGATCAGAATCCACAGGAAGTGTGATTATAAAAGGGGATTTGTTAGATTGGCTTATTCAATCTAATAAAGCTGGATAGTCCACAATGACTGTCTGCAGGCTAGAGAACTGGAAGAACCACTAGCTGTGCAGTCCAAGAGACTGAAGCCTCGGAACAAGAAGGATCAACAGTGCTACCCTAGTCTGAGTCAGAAGACTTCTGGATACTCCCTGGAGATTCACTGGCAGAGTCTGCTTTGGAAAAGAAGCAAGAGTCTGATATCCTCAGGCGATTACAGTAGCAATAAAGAACCCCTTCAAGAAGAGTCAAGCTTGCATCTGCATCTGCTTCCTTGTTCTTCCAACTTTTATTCCATTCAAGCCACCATCCTATTAGACAGTGCTACGCATGCTTACAGAGGGTCTCCCCTTCAGTTCACTATCCCACATGCCAATCATTCCTAGACACACCCTCATGAACATACGGAGAAGCCTCTTGATCTTTAGCATCTCTTTATCCAAGTAAACTGACAATTCAAATGAACCATTAGAGTTATCATCCCTACTGTAAAGATGAGAACACTGAGGCTGGGGGCACAATAACTTGCCCCAGGAAAGCTTGCTAGCAAATGGGAAAGGCTCTGAAGCTCTAGGTGCAACTTTTCCCTCTGCCTCACCCAGCCCCATGGAAACAGTCAGAGCCAACTAGAGACATGACATCTCTATGAGATGTTTTCAAGAGACAATCACGTTTTTTGTTTTTTAAATAGGGCAAAATGAGCTATGTGAGGGACAAATTTGACCTGTAAATTTTTTACTTGTGAAGATTATTGCCACTGTTTTTAATCCTCTTATTATTTCTCAGGGGAAAAGTGTGCATTGCAATACCACGTTTCTGGGTCTCTTACTGGTAGAAGGGGTTGTGACTGACCTTTCTTTTCTCTTTCTCTCTCTCTCTCTCTCTCTCTCTCTGTAATTATTTGAAAAGCATATACAGTTTTTCCTTTGGAAAATGCAATTTTTGTTCCTTCCTAGGATAATTTGGAGAATGATTAAAATCTCAAAGAAGAAACTAAAAATCATTCTTATTTTCCCACTGATTTTAGCCATAAATTTGTTTAAGGAAGAACAACGGAAATTTAAAAAGAAAATAAACCTTATTAGAGTAGTTTGTAATTACCCTAGAAATCATCAAAATTTCAATGAATTTGTCATAAAGTTAGCATGTTTCTTATTATTTTAACTAACATTTGAATATCTCTTAAATCTATCTGAGGTTCTTTGAGAAGGACATGGTATTAGTGATAAAGACAACAAAGACTTCTATCTACAAATCTCTCCACTTAATATGAACCTCTGTTGAAGACAGGTTTCTCCTGGGGTCCTCCATTCTCTTCAAATACCCAAGACCCACTACTAAGTCTGAGCTTTCTATCTTTCAAAACTAATTCCTCCTGCAGAGAGCCTGATAAAGATGGTACAAGTAGTCAGAAAAGTATGATTTCATCTTTGCTTTCTAAGTTATGTTTTATTGAAATGGATGCTTTTTCTCTTCATAGTTTCTTTTTTATTTGAAATGCCATAGCCTTAACTTGATTAATCATCATGATTAAATGAAAGTACATGCAAATGAGAAGAGATTTTCTCCTGAGAGAGAATGCTCTCTAATCTTCAAAGAAAAAGTACTATCAGATACATTGGAACAGGTTAGAGACCAGACAGGAGCAAGTTGCAGGACAGGACAGGATAAAGGAGGCCACAGAGGAGGGTATTGCAATGTCTTGTAGACTGAGAGATGGGGAGGAAGATCAGGAACATAGGAAGTCACATCACAGTTGTCACTCAATGCCATTCTCCAGAAACACTCTAGCCATTACAATGGTCTGCAACCACTGGGCATGGTGGTGCATAGCTGTAATCCCAGTGCTCAGGAGCCCGAGCGAGGAGGATCACGAGTTCAAAGCCAGCCTCAGCAACTTAGCAAGGCCCCAATTAACTCAGTGAGACCCTGTCTGTAAATGAAATAGAAAAAAAGGGCTGGAGATGTGGCTCAATGGTTAAGTGCCCCCAAGTTCAATTCCCAGTACAAAAAAAAAAAAAAAAAAAAAAAGGTCTGCAACATCTCATATAATCTGGCTAATTATTTTTAATTACATTAGGGCATTATTAATTTATCTAATTCAAAATTGGAAAAACTTCCAGAGAAATAAGGTAGTCCACATCTAAAAGCCAATTTATGACCATCTCAAATGTATTACATTTTTATGCTTAAAATACATGATTTTAGTATTTTTAATTCACCTCTGTACTTTACCCTGAATTGAAGCAAATTATTTTTTGGTAGGGGATTATAAGTAGACTTACAATGGAGAATTTGTTTTGAGATATTGCTGTATGCTCCACAGTAAAGAGACTTTAATTCATTGGTACATAGACAAATTGCCTAAGAAGATGGGAAGGTTTCTAAAATGGAACTCAGAACTGGAAATTATATTAACTCACATTTTATCTTTGATACTGGGGATTGAACCAAGGGGTGCTTTACCACTGAGCCACATCCCAGCCTTTTTTATTCTTCATTTTGAGACAGGAGCCCACTAAGTTCTGAGACTGGGCTTGAACTTGCAGCCTCCTGCCTCAGCCTCCTGAGTTGCTGATTACAGGTGTGCGCCATCACACCCAGCTCTTCACTCACAATTAAAAAAATATACAAAAAGAGTATGAAAAGGGCAACAATGTAAAGTCCATGGAGAACCAGGGGAAATCCTCATCCTCACTTTTAGAAAACAACTAATAAATACTCCATGTCCACATGTGTCTTAGAGTCTTAGAATGTTCTGGGAGATGTTGAAGATGCAAACTTCTTGGTACTTAGTTTGTTGTTTGGTTGATTTAATCCCCTCAGCTTCCTTCTTACATCAACATTCGCTTTCTCTTGGGCTCATTCTTCATTATATTTTCTATTTACAACGACCTCGTATTTCTACCCATTATGCTTCCCCAAAAGGGTTATTAGCAGAGTTAATCTTCAGTGCTATTGAAGTACTCTTCAGTCAATACTTGATGGAGTCAGGCAATATTTTTTCTTCAAATGGCCACATAATAAATACTCTTGGCTTTGTAAGCCATTAAGTTTGTCTTGAATAACTCTGGCATTGTTGCCTGAAAGTGGTCACGGACATCATGAAGAGAACCAGCATGGTTGTAATCCCACTAAATCATATTTATGGGCACAGAAGCTTGAATTTCACATATTTATCATGTAGCACAATATCTTCTTTCTCTTTCTTTCTATATCAAGATATATCATTGAAACAAGATGGGGTTTGACAAGATATTTAAACTAAGGTAGTCACAAGTTACCAAGTTACATAACACAAATTTTAAAGTCAGATCATCATATATATATATATATATGGAGCACTAGAAGCCTTCTTATCAATTCTATGAATACAATTTGAGTGGGGAAAGTGTTCATGGAATCCTTGGGAGAGCTCTCTAGACACACTGCGTGCTCTGAGGGGCTGTCATCTTTTCCACAGGCTTAGTAAGAACTTCTGAGAAACTGCCAAGAAAGCTGAGAAGGTTTGTGTGGCATTCTGTATTGGTGCCTGTTGAAACCCCAAGTTCAAGCAGGATGAAGAATCAGTAGGGACAACTGTCCTTGGGTAGCCCTAATTCCAGAGCAGCAGGCTCCTGTGTGCCCATATATTTCCTAGGCTCGTAGCTAGACAAGTAGAAGAGAGGACAGGCACAGAGTCCTCTTAGATCCTGACCAAAGAGCCTTCCAGAAGGGGTCTCAGATGCCTCAAGACAGGAAATTGAGGAAGGGTACCTAGGGTTAAGGAAGAAGAAACACCTGAAATAAAGATGCATTACCCCAGCTGCAGGGAAATGTAGAAAACCTAAGGAAGGGAGTCTCCAAGAACGCACGTAATTTCTGCAAGAGTATCAGTTACAATAACTTCCAGGCCTGGTCACTTAGGCAAGGAAGGAAGGCTTTATTTCGTCAGGTCCCCTTTCTCTACCAGGTTAGAACCATGAGTCCTGAAGAACCTCCTTCCACGATGGGCTACCCAGAGGCAAGCCAGGGGCTGAAGTCTTGTTGTGGAATTAGTGTCTGAATAAAGCATTCATTTCCTTTAAATAGTATTGGGAATATTAAAAACTGAGTTGTTTCTACCCTGAGTCAACTACTGGATTGCTGAAAAATGGGGGTTATATAACATAGTTAAGGTCTGCTTAAACTTCCATCCTGGAATCGGGAAAGATTATTCCCATGTAACTCAATTTAAAGTAATCTTGGGAAATGAGTAAAATTGTGCCTGGTTAAATTTCGAGTCATCCTTAACATAACTTTTACAGAAGGGAAGGAGGAAGTGTAGGAGGGAATAGAAAATGAGAAGGGAGGAAGGAAATCATACCGATGAACTTTCCTATTTCCTTATATACATGGGCTTAAGTTGGGGACGGGAGGATTGGCTCACCGGTTTCAGTTCACAGGTATGCCATCTCTTCTATGCGCCACATTCTAGTCTATATCATTGTGTTCAGGGTGGAACACTCACTCCCTCCTCCCATAACCTTATTTCTGTTACCCTTAGTATACATAGTCAGATTTGAAATAATACTATGTGAAGGAAGAGATATGTAAGCCAGAAATAAATAATGTGTATAAATACAGGTTTTTCGTTTTTTTCTAATCTGCCCAGTGAGTTATATTTTCAAAATAACTCCAGTTTATAATTCAACTAGGCATCAATGAACTATTAAATATGATCTAAATGTATCAGAAACTAATTCTTCCAGCTGGCGACAAACCCAAATGTATGAAATTAATAGCTTATTTCTTCCCAGGGATCTCTGGTACATTACCAACAACAAATGTGTGTATAGAAAACGCTGTCTGAAGGTATTGGAAAATTATCCCAAGGAGCACTCCTGTAATTAGAATTATGAATTAAAATAATAATAGCTCTTCTGGGAGAACTCTTTCCTTAGAAATTTTTATGATTTCAATCTGATCTTAAAATTTTTCACCCAGAGTCAAAGCAGAAGGAAGAAAGCAACAGTTTATCAATAATAAACAAGGGAATGAATTATAAGAAATACTCAGAGGTAAAGAACCAGATGTATAATTTCCAACAGGGAAATTTAGAAAGGACTCTGTATTCACATTCAAAAGATTTAAATCAACAGTAGATTGAGGAGGAAATTTGAGCTGATGGATGAACTGACAGTTCAAAACTATTGGTCAGTTGAATGTCATCAAAGTACTCTATGCCCTGTGCTGAGTTGGGATGCTATCTAGGAAACAAAAGAGAAAAAAACATCCTATGCTACTAAGGAGTCTGCAGGAGAGTTAGGAAAAATACATCTTTGCTGTTATTGTCCTTAAAAATGTTCAGCTATGTGGAAATAAAATAAAATGCTATAGGAGTTATCATGATGGGAAAAGTACTAAAGGAGCCACAGATCAATGTAGGCAGGGAGGAATTTTCAAGCTGTTGAAGTTTAGAGGACTATTACAGTGTAAGAGTGAAAGACTTGCTCAGTGCTTACATCCGGGGATTTCACTAATGTACCCACTAGCCCATCTCCATCCCTATTCTCCTAAAGAGCACATGGTAAAGAATATAGCACTGAGCTACACCAACATCACCCAATCATTTATGCACACACATATATTACATATTTATTATTTACAATTTCTGCAAGTGACAGGATCAGGCAATTGAATTCAGGTAAGCTTTCTAAGGGTCAAGGCTCTGGGGCTGCTGAAAATTTAACTTGCATATTCTGCCTGTCCAGTGTTGGAGCAGCACATGACAAGTTCACTCTCTCCTTTTCCCCTGGGTTTCACCTTGATGCTGAAGTTTTCAAGAGGTCCTGAATATCATGGTATCTGAATCCCCACTTTTGCTAACACACGTGATGTCGGGGTGAGGATAAGAGAGTGGACATGAAAGGGAGTTTTACCTTGATCCCTGCTCCATGCCAGTGTGAAAGGCAATGCAGAAACAGAACAGGTGCCAGGCTCTGCCATGTCACCATTACAGTGTGACCTTCCCCAGTCCCTTTCCCATTACATGATTTATTTCATTTAATCCTGACCATGTTGTAGGATCATCATGATTATTATTTTTATAGTGTAGGTGAGGAAACTGAAGGGTCATAGATCCTGAATACAGAGAACACTTTTTTAAAATTTTTTTTTACATAGAAAACAGTGTCTGTGTGCACAGTGACCTGGGATAGATGCCTTATTGGAGAGACAGAAATATGTGGAATAGTGCATTTCTCTTTTCTAGAGACACCCAGTGTTATGGTGTGGATGTGAGGTGTCCCCCAAAAGCTCACATGTGAGACAATGCAAGAAAGTTCACAGGAGAAGTGATTGGGTTGTGAGGGTCTTAACCCAGTCATTGAACTGATCCCCTAATAGGGATTAACTGAGTGGTAACTGAACACTGGTGGGGTGTGGCTGGAGGGGGTGGAGCATCAGGGGCATGGCTTTGGATCATCAGAGGCATGGCTTTGGGGTATATATTTGTATTTAGCAAATGGAGATCTCTCTTTTCTTTCTGATCATCATGTGAGCTGCTCCCCTCTGCCATACTCTTCCGCCATGATGGATCTGGCTCTACATGGACTGAGAACTCTGAAACAGTGAGTGCTTAAATAAACTTTTTCTCCTTTATTGTTGTGCTGGTTGGATCATTTAGTCAAAGCAGCAAAAAGATGACTAAAACACCCAGAGGGTAGTAGAAGCACATATTAAAATAATTATTTGCTTATAGTATATCTGTTACCAACAGTGTTCAACGTGGGGTATGCAACCAGCGTCAGTTACACTTCCCATGAATGGAGCCAGATGGAGTCCCATTGTTCCTCCCAGCTTTGTGAACTGGAGCCTAATAATCGTGGATGAGGGAACAGAAACAGGGTCTTGTGCATGCACGCTTTAGAGCAGATGAGTGTGTCCCCCCAGAGTTCACGTGTTGAAAACCTGAGTCTCCAAGCTATGGTGTTGGGAGGCGGGCCTTTGGGAAGGTCTTGAGAAGGAGCCCTCATTTATGGGATCAGTGCCTTAGAAAAGGGATCTCATGGGGCTCTGTCCCTCTCTTTTCCACCATGTCATGGAATGGCAAGAAAGTTGCCATCAGCAGTAGGATGCAGCCCTCGACAGCACCCTGCTGTGCTGGGACCCTGATCTCCCACTGTTGAGAAATACATTTCTGTGGATGACCGTGAAGCCAGAATTAAAGACAAGCAGTTAGTGTAGAATAGGTAATAGGGGTGAAACAAGAAAATGGAGGCTGATCTGAGTTTGGGAAGTCAGAAACCACCCCTGGGAGATAGGAATGTTCATGTTTCTGGAGTCCTTTGATACCAACCCTCCCAAAAACATTGTTAATGAAGCAACTCCTGAGCCGACAGAGAGCTACTAATCAATGTCCCCTGGGCTGCCGCTCCCTTCCTGCCGAGCACTCCACCTTGGCCCTTCCAGCCCACCTGCTCACCCCTTGGCCATCCCACTGGCATCTCTTAGGCCTAGTCAGGTAGGCAGGAAGGAGAGAGAAAAGCAGGGAGAGAACAAGAGAACAAAGGAAACTTTAGTCTATAGAAAGAGGAGGGTACTCTCACTTCTTGGGATACCAGAGTACCAGCCATGGTCCTCTTCTCCCTTCCAGGAGAAATCTGTGTTACTACCTTTAAATAAAACCTGCTTCATGTGCTTGCCTCGGTGTGCTTCTCTAATGTTCAAACTTCAGCATTGGAGGAAGCAGAACTTGTCACCAATAACAGGCAGTATCGCTTTCTCAGGCCATTTACTATGCAGCCCAAATGGATTGAAAGGACCGAGGTTGTGCACAGTGTCACTGGGGGCTGAGCGGCAGGAAATACAACAGTCAGGCCTGAGTTCCATCTCCCAGGAACCAAAGGAGAACTAGGAACCAAGGTCAGGAGCAGAACTGAACATAAAACTGAGCATTTGCTGCCTGTAACTGTGCAAGGAGAGTGAGTTCCTGGTGTGCAGGGCAGTGAGTCCCTAGTGTGCAAGGAGAGTGAGTCCCTGGTGTGCAAGGCAGTGAGTCCCTAGTGTGCAAGGAGAGTGAGTCCCTGGTGTGCAGGGCAGTGAGTCCCTAGTGTGCAGGGGAGTGAGTCCCTAGTGTGCAGGGGAGTGAGCCTCTGGTGTGCAGGGGAGTGAGTCCAACATGTGAACTCTGGAGGGACACACACATTTGCTCTAAAGCACTCATGCACAAGACCCTGGTGCCAGGGTTGTGGGGAGTCATTCTTGCTTAACTGACTAAAGGTAGAGTCCTGACTCTTTCCTTCCTGCAGTATGCTGCAAGGACTGGGAAGCCTTCCAAGATGAGGCTTTCTGTTCTCTCTCTGGGCTCCAAAAGACACTCAGAAGCATTTTCCAAAAAAATTAATGTCAATGGCATTGATCCGATGGGGAAAGAGCACGTTATTTTTTTTAAAAAAGTTAAACAAGAGCAATGTAAGAGAAATAAGTTTCTTCAGAAGATGTTATCTTTCTTCCATCTCTACTCACTTTATCCTCTGAGAGCTGAATCATGGGATGGGCCACGCGAGTGGTAAGAGTTGGTTTAGCATGAAGCCACTCTCCCAGCCTGAGCAGATGAGACCCCCTTACTTCTCCAGTCTCACTCCTGTGTTCTGAGCCCATTTTGCTCCTAGATGATGCCAACCTTAAACAGATGCCACCTTTTTTGTGTAGTCTTCCATGACCCAGAAGAAAGGCAGTTCCTCTCCTCTGTGCTCCTGGGGTGTCAGTGCTTCATTTCCCTCTGAAGTGGAGGAGCATAGTGTCCTGGGGAAGAGCAGGAACTGCAGAACATACTGGCCAAGTTCAAAGCATTTCCTCCACTTGCCTTCAGGTCATTGTGGTCCTGGGCCAATGTTCAACAAAGGAGTCACAATCGTAGCAAAGTCAGTCAAGGGATTTCAGTGATTGGCCACTTTGAGCTTAGTTTCCTTCCCTGTTGAAGGTGGGGAATATCAGATCACCTCTTAGTGTTTCTCATCATCCGATTTAGTTGATTAGGGTATAACCACATGGTAAGGACTCAGCATACACGGGCAGTTATCCTGTGTGTCTGTACCTGGGAACACAGTCACACATACTACCTGGGAAAGTGAAGCATCAAGGCCAACACAGGGCTTCACACAGCAGTTTATAGCAAAGTTTTGAAGTCTGCTGCCCCTTCTTCCCTTTTCCTTTGTTGGCCCAGGTCCATGTTTGGACACCACCTTGGTTTCCTCTGCTGTTTTTGGTCACAAATTCTGAGCGAAATCAATTATTCTTAGGGACCCATAGCCAAGGAGGGTCTGCATCGCTCATCCTGTTGCCCAGAACATTAGTTTCTCTGGAGTCCCAGATCCACATTTCACAAAATGCAGCATGCCGTGTGTTTTCTCTATGAAAAGGTGTGGCCTAGGAGAGCAGGTTCTTGAAGCCCATGTGAACCACACAATTCCTGCAGCCACTCCGAGGACTGTGCTACTTCTCAGAATGACCTGTGCAGCCACACTGCTGACTTTGCTTCCTTCCTTCACCCTGTTCATCTCCATGTGCCCTCTGCTGTGGAAGCCAGTGCACTTTTTTTCTCACTCATGTGATTTTTAAAACTGCTGTTTATACTTTTCATATATTCAGTGATGTGAGACTTGGAAAGTAAAAGCTAACAACGCCCAAACGAAAGTGCAATTTGCCAAAGAGAAGCAGGAGCATGACGCTCCCTCCAGAGCAGCATGTGCAGAGCAAGAGGTGATGGTCTTGTAATTACACAGAAGGTGGCGGAAACACACGGGCCTTCATAAGCCAATGAAGATCTGAAAGGTTATGGGAAACAGCCACTTTCTTAGATGGGCTTCTTCACGTGTATGAAAGAAATGTAAAGGACACAGAATGTCAAATGATGGCACAGAGAGAGAGGAAGATGTGTCAGTGTGATTTACCCCAAAACGACACAATTCAGTGACTCCATGCTGCAGGGAGCCTGCAGGGAGCCTGATGATTCAGATCAGCTCCTGCAGAAGCTAAAAACAAAGCCCTTCCAAGCAGCCTGTGCTCAGAAGCAGAGCACACGGGTGAAGAGCACTGTATCCTGTTTCCCCATGTGTCATGGGATGTAGTGACACAAACCTCAAAATGCCACCCTAGGGATTATAGGAAGAATAAGATTGAATGCATTTAGGGTATAGAGAGCACTCTCTGTTCATTCTCTCCCATCACTAGGCTATAATATAAGATGATCTATGGCAACAACACCGCTGACCACTCAGAAGGTGTTTGAAGCCCTGTGGGGTAGTGGAAGGAACGTCTGAGTCTGTCACTCCCAGTGTGGCTGTGTGGCTCCAACATGGTACACGGTCTCTGTGATTTGGATCTTTACCCTGTTCCACCAAGAGGGCTGTATCGACGTTAAGCGATGCGTGTTGTGGAGTACCTGGAACCGGCCAGCAGGTTGTGAATGGAAGTGGCTTGTTATTATCATGTCTTTGTGTTTACCAGTTTTCCTATTGGCAGAGGACATCTGAGCAATGGTGTCTTCTGCAACGTAGGGTGTTCACAAAGGTAAAGTAACTTGCAAAAACAATCACCCCCTAAACCCAGTCATGACTGAATCATGAGGCCAAGAAGTATAACTCATGGCTCCCAGTTTCTCCATGCTCCGGACTCACTTAGCCATCCTGCAACAGGCCCCTGGCACCCCGAATCCTCTGACCCCCAGACCCTGATGGTTTTCATTACTAGGCCATGTTAAAAATGCTTCAAGCTGTCCTAGTGGCTGGCTTCTCCAATGGATGATGATTCCTTCTTTCTCACTGAAAGAAAACTCAAGCAGAACCATTAAGGGGATGAGGCCTGACCACCTCCCCAGTGTTCTCAGCAGGCTCCTTTATCCCCACAGGTGCTCTGCTTTGGAGGAAGCTGATGCACCAGCTCTCCAGTGTTCAACACTGCCAGCCTGGGAGCCACCGAGGACAGGCCACAGCTGTGGAGGGCCTGGTGCACTCAAGGCGTGTGCCTGCTGCGCTGACATCATTCCACACTCTCCTAGCACCTCCGCCCTGCCTGGTCTGCACCTCCTGCTTCAACGCAGGCAAACAGTACCTGCTGGCCTTCCTGCTCTCACTGTGGGAAGTGCTCACACTTGACCTTCCAGAAGCCTTCTCAGATCAGCAGCGTAAAAATCATTTTCTCCCCTTGTGGAAGGAGAAATGGAAGCTCTGTGAGGGAAGGGATTTCTCCAAAGCCAAACAGCTCCTTGTGTTTGGGTTCCATCCCAGGCTTACGTCTCCTAATCAGCCATGGACAGTTTTCAGAATCTCCATTTCCCCCTTTCCTTTGTTTTTTTTTTTTAAACTTAGATTATTTTCTTTTTTTTTAATGAATTAATTTATTTTTGGTTCAATGTACACAAATGGAGTACAACTATCATTTTGTGGTTGTGAACAAAGTAGAATTATACCATTTGCATATTCATACAAATACATAGTATAATGATGTTTATCACATTCTATTATCTTTCCTTCCCCACTCCCCTCCCCTTACTTTCCTCTATACAATCCATCCTTCCTCCATTCCTACCCTATCTCCCCCCCACCCCCTTATATGCCATCAACTACTTATCAGAGAAATCATTTGGTCTTTGTTTTTTTGGGATTGGCTTATCTCACTTAACATGATACTCTTCAACTCCATCCATTTACCTAAAAATGTCATAACTTTATTATTCTTTATGGCTGAATAATATTTCATTGTGTATAAATACCATAGTTTCTTTATCCATTCATCTATTGAAGGGCATCTAGGTTGGTTCCACAATCTCCTTATAGTGAATTGGGCTGCTATAAGCATTGATGTGACTGCATCACTATAATATGCAGATTTTAAAGTCCTTTGGGTATAGATAGAGCACTAATATCCAAAATTTATAACGAGTTCAAAAAACTTTACAGCAAGAACACAAATAACCCAATCAATAAATGGGCTAAGGAAATGAACAGACACTTCACAGAAGATGATCTACAAGCAATCAACAGATATATGAAAAAATGTTCAACATCTCTAGTAATAAGAGAAATGCAAATCAAAACTACCCTAAGATATCATCTCTCCCCAATTATAATGTCTATTATCAAGAATACAAGCAACAATAGGTGTTGGCGAGGATGTGGGGAAAAAGGTACTCTCATACATTGCTGGTGGGGTTGCAAATTGGTACAGTCACTTTGGAAAGCAATATGGAGGTTCCTTAGAAAACTCAGAATGGATCCACCATTTGATCCAGCTCTCCCACTCCTTGGCCTATACCCAAAGGTCTTAAAATCTGCATATTATAGCAATGCAGCCACATCCCCATTTTCTTTATCCCTACTTCTTTTTAAACACATTTCCTTTCATTTTTTTTCCTCCAGAGTAGAAAAATCATTTCTCATTTAAAAATGTAATAAGTTATATTAGTGTAACTTAGGGTTTCAATCACTTCTTGATTCAGTCACCCAGGCTTTTACTAAGTATTTATTAAATGCATATGGAGGGCTGTTTGAAGTTAGTTACAGCAACCTTGAAGAGCATTGAAAGAACTTATTTAGGAAGTCACTGTGGAAACCAAGTCATATTCAAAATACCCAATTGACAACATAACAATAATTGTACGCATTGATGTAGATCCTGGGAGTAGTTAAACTTAGAATTCTTCTGAAGAAGAGATTTTCTGTTTCTTCCTTCTTTCCTCTCTCCCTCCCTCTCTTCCTTTCATTAGTATGTACTCATGAATATTCATTTTATACTTTGTGCTGTAATCCAAAGCTAGTTTCTTTATTTTACTCAATCTTCAACTTCATCCTCTGGGAGCTCTTTCTGTGGGCACCTGTATCCATTTGATACATCAACATTATTGTGAATTTTTATGTTTTCTTTTTTTTAGCACTTTCTTAATTTCTAGCCGTGATGGTTAATCTGAATTTTCAACTTGATTGGATTAAGAAATGCCTAAGATTAAGAGGCTTCTGGGTGTGTTCCTGAAGAGTGTTTCTAGCAATGATTGGCATGTGGAACAGCCCCTAAGTGTGGGCAGCACAGTCCAATAGATTGGGAGCCTGGATGGAACAATAAGTTGGAAGAATAAAGAAGCCACAGCAGTTCCAAGTTCAGTTCTTCCTGAATCTGTATTTCTCTGGAGGTTCTGTTCCTCTGGAGAACCCTGAGTAAGACATCAACACAGCAAGATGCTCCAGGCTCATCATGCCTATTTCCTGCCTCATCCTAGAACCAGACATTTCTGTAAAGTGTCTGGTTCCTTTTATTTTAGAATCATATCGGAAAGCAGGATCTGGGCCCTCAGTATATTTATCGCTACTGGGATGCCATTGGCTTCAGGCCTTCCCCTGGCAGATTAGGAAATACATTCCTGCTAAACTGTATATGTTCAGATATATTAATCACTCTGTCTATGTGTAACCATCTGTGTCTACACTTAGCTAAACATGTGTTATCTCTGGCCTGTTCCTATTTCAGTCTGTCACATAGTTGGGATCACGCAGCAGGTACCATCTATCATATAGACTGGCTCCAGCATTTAAGATTTGTCTGTGTCTTCCATGGCTTGGTGACGTATTTGTTTTTACTTTCTACTGGGTTTTGTGTGGACGAAAGTTTTCAAACCTGTTGGAGAGTTCAATCAGGTTCTTTGGCTGCCATACCAACAGCTTAAAGCAGTAGACTTATTTTCTCTCCCAGTTTTGGATGCCCAGTCTGGAATTAGGGTGCTTCAGGTTTGGTTTCTGCTGGAGACTTTGAAGGAGAATCTGTGCCTTTTTCCAAGTTTCCAGTGGGAGGGTTGCTGTCAATCCTATGTGTCCCTTGACTCATGGGTACATCACTCCCATCTCTGCTTCTGTCTTTATGTGTTTTCTCTCCTGTGTCATTCTTCTTATATGTTATGGTTTAGATAAGAGGAGTCCCCCAAAAGCTCATGTGTGAGACAAATGCAAGAAAGTTTAGAGGTGAAATTAGTAGGTTATGAGAACATTAACCCAATCAGTGCATTAATCTGCTGATAGGGGTTAACTGAGTGGTACCTGAGAGTAGGTAGGGTGTGGCTGGAGGAGGTGGGTTGCTGGGGGGCATGCCATTGGCATTTACATATTTTGTTCATGGTGAGGGGAGCTGTCTCTCTGCTTCCTGGTGCCATGTTCCCAGATGCTTCTGTACTTCTGCCACCATGTTCTGCCTCATTTTAGGCCCCGAGGAATGGAGGCTGCCTTCAATGGACTGAGACCCCTGAAACCACAAGGCCCCAAATAAACTTTTCCTCCACTAATTGTTCTTGCAAGGTCTTTTGGTTACAGCAGCAGAAAAGCGGACTCAAACATTCCTCTTTCTGTTAGCAGCTGAGTCATGTTGGATCGAGGGCTTATCCTACTGCAGCACAACTCCATCTTAAATAATCACATCTGCAATAATCCTATTTCCAAGTAAAATCACATTCTGAGATTCTGGGTAGTGAGTAAAGTTTGGGGAGACTTTTTGAATTAATCACATCTGCAGTGGGATATTTTGTTTTGATATATTGCAGCATAAACATATGCTCAATGTGCTTATTCACCACATGGTACAGTTTTGTTGAGACTGAAATCACCCCCAATTCTTCATCAGAGAAGATGTGTTGAAAAATCAAGGGTCAAATTTTTTTAGACTAATAATTCGTGTTCTGCCTCAGTTGGACAAAATTGCATTACTTTTTAGTCTTTTCAGTGAACCCTGAGCTGTTAGTGTCTCCACTCCAACAGGAACTAATTATGAGAACTTGAGAAAGTTACTTAATCTTCTTAAATTTCTGTTTTCTCATTTGTAAAATGGAATTACTAATAATAGTTTCTACCTGTACAGGAAACCAAGACACAAAATCTGGATGCCATAACAGAAAGTTAATAGAAAATGAAACAAAGACACATAAACATATCCTGCCTGATAAAAAGAACAATTCGTGTTCATCTGATCATAGATTCTGGAAGGAAACACAGTCCTTCTGCCTATTGTGGACTGTGACAGGCAGAAGAGGGTCAGACTCAGGGTCATGGTGAGGGCTGTCCTTTGGGTTGCAGATGGCCACTTCTCATTGTACCCTCACATTGGAGGGAGGGGAAAAGAACTTTTGACATCTTCTTAACAGGCCCTAATCCCACTGATGAGTACTCCACCCTCATGACCTGATTACCTCTCAAAGCCTCACCTGCAGAATTTTAGCATGAATACAGGGGAGACTTTCAGTCCAAAACAGTTCACCTAGCTCTTAGTCACCACTAGTTAATATTGTCAGTAAAACAATAATAGCCAAATTTCAGGGACATTCTTTTATTTAAGACACCATGGCGCTGAGTGGTTAAGAAATAATGAATTCTTATCAATATTTGGTTTATAGTTCAAGTTGATGGGAAGTTCTTATAGACATTCTGCTGGACAAGTCATTTGTACATCACACACTACCACAACCTGCACAACTGAACCCAAGAAACCAGCAAGGGGAAATGGGGGATTAAGGAACACACATACACACAGATATTGAAAGGCTGGGATCAGGTGGGACACTGCTCTCTGATGGAGAAACAGTGACTAAAGAGTTGTATAGGGTCTCAAAATCAAGAAGTAAAGGAGTGAAGAGGCAGTGTTCTTTGTGCATAGAAAGTTACAGGGCTAGAAACATTCTTGTAGCTATTTCACTGTTGCAATGCTTGGGACTTCCTGTGGCACCCAGGAAGCGATTGTTCAAAGTTTCTATTAAGAGAGCAGGCTCGAAGGTTCTAGCACTGATGAAAGCTTGTAGTTATCTGGATATACTCAAAATCCTCTATCCCTGGGAGCTGGAGTCTAAATTCAAAGCTATGAGCTAAAGAATTCTATGGCAAGCAGAGAATTCTCCATCTTAACAGGGGTCACCATCAACTCATCAACCTGGTAACTTTCAAGGGGCACCTTCCCACTCATAAATTCCCAGGAGTGGTGTTACCTCCGTCCAGGGGGCAGTTTGAAGCAATGATTTTCATCACTCCTGACATCATATACATGATGTAAAATAAAGCATATGAAGCACTGAGATCTCTTCTTGATACACAGCATGCACTGGAATTTCTGTTTCTTAAATCAGATCATTCTAACTATATGGAGAAAAATGGCTCCATTTATGCTATTGCTCAAAGTGTACTTTTGCTAAAAATAAAAATCATTATTACAGGTATTGTTTCCCACTTCACGTGCTATAGAACCCCTGCCTCCTGTGATATGCTGCTCTGGAAATTCTGTCCTTTTGAATTTGTATTTTTGAGGGCAAAAGTAACTTCCAGACTGCTGAGGTGAAAATGAATCTATTCCTCTCTCCTGCTCCTTCAGGATGAGAGCATAGTCAGTTTGATACCATCATAAGTTCCTTCTGGTGAAAGCAAGTTGGGTTGCTTCCATTTTAACCATTGCCCTGGCCACACTACACACATGTGTGCCAGGAAAAAGAGAAAAGAAGCAAGTTAGAGGATGAGAGGTGACAAAGTGAACTGGATACCTATCCTCCAGAGGGATGTTCACTTATTCATTCATCCAACTCCTTTTTATTGAACTCTGCAATGCTCTTGGAACACCAGACATCTCTGCCTATGCAATTCTTACCTTCTAGGAGAAAAAACCTGCACAGACCCCACAAGTGACAGTCTCTAAGGAATCTGCATGGAATATGATTTTGATTCTGGAATATGAAGTTGGATGTGAATAAAGAATGCAATTTCTCTGGTGGATCCATTGGAATTATAATTAATTAATAAGGGATTGTCTCATTAATCATGATATAATCTTTGTGGTTCTCTCATGGAACTAACTTGGGAAGGGACATTTTCAGCTTTTCTCTGTTGACCCAGTAAATGGAGAGGTGTTGACAGAGAGCAGTATGTGGCACTGGGGACTTGTACTGAGCCGAGGGAGGGAACCAATTACTTTCCATAGCACAGCTAGATTTCTTCTGGCCTCTTTGTCCTAGTACTAAACGTTTCAGGCTTCATTTGAGAGTTTATTTTTTTCCCTCCACACAAAATGAAGTTCACATTCTGAAGATGGAACAGTTAGGCAATTTGCTGGATAATTGACCAGAGCTCATCAGTTGAATATTTGGATAACCTTTTCTGCCAGCACAATGAGTATAATTCCATTTGGGAAAAAATTACATAAACATGCACTTCATTATTTATGTTGCCATAGTAAGTACCTCTCATTCTCCCTCCATCCTAACAACCCCTTGATTGTGAGTCAGGAGGTTGGGATTTTACACATACTCTGCACTGATTCTAGGCCCTGGGAAAATTCATCGAGGCACTCATTCTCAGTGATAGGCAGATATGCACAGAGCTCAGCACTGCTAAGTCATGCTTTGACTGCCCTAACTCTGACAGGTATTCCTCTGATGTGGACTCTAAGTGCAGATAGTTCTGTCCACTTTGTAAGCTAATTTAGGTCAGAGTGGTGGTGGAGATGCCTTTGAGGAAAAGAAGGAATGGATGCCTGTATTTATTAAGCACTGGCTGTTTTCATTAATTATCTTACCACATTATAACCAGTTTATTTTTTACAAAGCTATGCATTTTGTGCACTTTATCTTCCACTTCTCTTGTTGGTGGTATTGAACCTTGGTCCTCACAATGAAATTGTTCCCTTCTTTTCGCTGCATACATCTGCACCTCCGGGCTTGCTGAATATTCCCCTGGAAAAAAAGTTTCTGACCCTTGTCTTTTAAGCTATTTTTGATGCCAAAATATGATATCTACATAAATTTTCTTCAGGTATTTCTTAATATATCGAATGAGAAAGAAAGAAATTAGTACTTAGAATTAAATGTGACGGTAACACATTAGGAGTCTATACAAGGCATGGGAGGGGTAGGAAGAACAGACCAACTACATCTGCCAGGTTGAGGTATCTCCTTCGTCCTCTGCTTTTAGTTCCAAGCATATGAGAAAACACAGTAGGTCTTCAGTATTATTTTAATTCATATTCTTTATATAGAAAAAATACCTCAACTAAATCTAAGCCATGGCTCATAGGGATGGAGTAACATAAGGAAGGTTTATATGGGGATATCATGAAGAACAATTGGGCCTCCTTACAACATCCAGGAAGAGCACAGAGCTGGATGGAAGTGGGGATTGCATGGGTGTCAGAGGAAATGGAATGAAGAATGCTACTTCACCCAGAGGTTTTGGAACCCGGGAGCAGTTCTGACATGTCCGGGAAACTTGAAAAAAAAAGAAACGTCACAAAGGTCATGGTTTTGCTTTACAACTGGCCAAAGTTTCCCAGAATCTTTCCCAATCAACATTGAATCAAGACTGCCAGCTTGGTTCAGGAGCAAGTCCTTGATGAGTTTCAGCAACAGACAACCAAAAATTCCCAAATAATGGCAGCAAGTATAGGTGAACATGGGCTGTGCTCTCTCGTGGAGGGTTTGGGCTTGAGGTCTAAGAAGAGTATCCAAGACTAGAGCAGGAGAGAGCACCTCCTTCCTTCCAGGGGTCCTTGTTCCAGGTCATGTCCAGGTTGAAGAAGACGTCCAGCCATCACCTCCAGATTTTAAGCAAGAGCGAGGAAGAGGCAAAAAGACAAGAAAACAAAAACTTTGACCCAGTATTCTGTTTCACATCAAGTATTTTCCAGAACTTGGCCTTCCACTTACATCTCTTTGGTCAGCCTTTAGTCAAATATCTCCTCCTAGGAGCAGCAACTATGACACTGAGATCATGGTCCCCAGATCACCTGCTGCAATGTGAACAGAGAAGAGAATCTCCCCACTTAAAGTACTTTACTTTTATACATTATGCAATTGCCACCATGAAGGCTGATTTTGTTAACATTAGGCACTTTCCTGCCATCTCCTAGCAATTTGTCACGGCCTAGATATGTTAATTATTTCTAGGACTAGAAATAATTACCTCTGCATAGTGAGCCTTTCGTCCACTGTCTGACCGTTGCCACCTCGAGTGGAAGCCCTGGAAGAAACTGGCGTCTGCTTCATGGGCAGGTTCTAAGTATCACCAACTAGGACCGGGAGTGTTTACAGCTGATCCAGGAGGGGCAAAGGCTGTAATTAGAGCAGAGCTTTCAGAGAGTCTTTGTAAGAGAACGAGCAAATTCAACACTTGAATGCTTGGCCCTTGGGAATGTGTTCTTTCTGCCATTCCTGGGCTATATTTGCCTGTCAGAAGAGGGCTGTGTTTTACTAAGATCCAATGTGTAATGAAGCTTCTAATCTTGTCTAATCTTATCACTGAGACTCCACCCTGGTGTTCTGGTGGTCTCTGAAGTGTTAAATTACTATGCAGTATGTTTGAATGTATATGAAAATATTTTGTAAAAATAGTAAAATTATAGAATAAAATTTGAATCAAATTGTGGAAATGGCAGCGGGCATGGTAGTGGGAGAGTTCTGTGAGCCCTAGTCTGAAGTTAGATGTTTGATTTTGTGTCTTGAGCTTGCAGACATGCAGCTTGGGGGATGGGGTTGGAGGTGGAGGAGGCCTCAGTACTGCTGGGATCAGTAGCATTAAATTGGCAGGAGTATGCAGGCTCTCCCATGGGTAGGTCACAACGATGGTGACGCATTTTCTACATGTGAAGTGGGGAGAGGACTGTGTCCAGAGCCAGCCTGCAGGGTCAGGACTTCTCAAGTGACTACCTGAGGACTGTAAGCAGTCCGTCAAGCACAGTTTTAGCCCTGAACAGGCAACTTTTGTCTGAGAGTTGTTAGAAATGAAGATTCCCTGGGACAAACCAGATGTACTGAATCAGAATCTGCATTTTATAAAGTTCTAAGTGTTTTCTATGCTTGTTAGAGTTTAGAAGAACAACTTTAAAGAACTTAAAGCAAACTATTTGGACTGACTTTTCCATAATGTTGTTTATATACAAAATATTATAAATGTATTATATATTTCATATACATTTATATTTAATACATATTATATAACTAGAATTATATATCATACACATAATATATAATATATACATAATGTATTATGTGTGTGCATATACGTATATATGTCTGATATCTGTTGGTACACACACACGTATACATCATTACTTTGTCAGTCAAAGGAAAGTTCTCGATTGCCTACATTTGGAAACAACAGAACAAGGTTAACCCTTTCACAGAGAACAACTCAAGAGATTCCTGGGAAATCAATTTTTCAAAACTGCTATGTTCTTTGACTCCACAAGGGAGACATGACCTCTGACACTGAGAAAATAAGTAAGCAAGTGTAAAACCGTGTTCTCATTTTTTTCTTTTCTAAACATTATTTTGCTTTATTTACACATATATCCCAGAGCCTACCTAACTTGGAGCACTGGGAAAATTGGCAAGAGGACATTCTGCACAAAGGGGCGGGAGGTCCACACTTGTCAGGAAGGTAAATCTGTGGAGTGGAAAATACACATGTATGCCTTTTGCATGCACCTCTCCTGTGTGTAGTGCTCTTCACACCAGCTGCTGCAGGACAGGTGATACGACGCATGCAGAGACGATCCCCTCAGAAGAGATGAAGCCTGTTGACAGGAGACACATTGCCCAGGAGCTCCACACAAAACACTGCCCCTTCAACTGCAGGTCTGAGGGAGAGCCTAATTCAGAGTATTTTACATAAAAAACTGTGAGGAGCAGTGAATGAATCATTGCTTCAAAATGGCCCTTGGAAAGAGGTTAATATCACTTCTGGGAACTTCTCAGTGGGAAGGTGCCCATTGAAAACTGCCCAGTTTTTAGGGACCCTGTTAAGATGGAGAGTTCTTGTGCTTGTCATAGAATTCTTTAGCTCATAGCTTTGAGTTCAGACCCCTGCTCTTAGGGATAGAGGATTCTGAGTCTAGCCAGATAACAAGGTTTCATCAGTGCTGGAACCTTCAAGCCTGCCCTCTTAGTAGAAACTTTGAACAATGGGCCTCCTGGGTGCCACAGGAAGTCCCAAGCATTGCAACAGTGAAAGAGCTACAAGAATGTTTCTAGCCCTTAACTTTCTAGTGCACAAGGAACATTGCCTCTATAGTCCTTTACTTCTTGATTGTGAGATCCTGTACAAACAAAATTCCTGGCCCATCTCTTTAGTCACTGTTTCTCCATCAGAGAGCAGTGTTCCACCTGATCCCAGCTTTTCAATATCTGTATGTGTGTGTTTTTCTTAATCCCCCATTTTTCCTTGAAGGTTTTTTGGGTTCAACTGTGCAGGTTGCAGCAAAAAACCTTCTACATGGTGCATTGTTCTTTGAATGTCTTGTCATTTTCATATTCAATATAAATGAGTCCTTCCCAGCCCTATGTTCTGAAGACCCTTTGGTGTTAGTATATGAAACTCACCAGGGTCCATGAAAATGTGTTTACAGTCAGTGTGTATAAACTCCTTAATTCCGTATCATATTTATAGAGAACTTTAATAGTTCTTTATTTGTGATAGAAATCATTAGCACATTTTTGAAGTAGAAATGTCCAGAAGCACATCAAATTCCAATGGGCCTTTCCAATCCCCAGTCTTGTAGGTTTCAACAATTCATATGCTTAATTAAAAGGAATGAATATTTTTATTAATTTCTGAGAGCCAATAAAAATATTTGTATAAATAATTAATGACTTCTTATCATATTTTTCAAAATGAAAGAGATTCTGTCTTAATCTCCTTGTGTTTCCATAAGAAAAAGCCCTTGGCTGGATGTCTTAAATAATAGACATGAATTTTCTCATAGTTCTAGAAGCTGGAAGTCCAGGATCAAAGCCTGGCAAAGTCTGTTTGTGGTGAAGATTCTCTTCCTGGCCTGAGGTTGATGACTACTTTCTTGCTGTTTACTCACATGACCTTTACTAGAGGCAGAGAGAGGGATGAAGGAGAACGTGGAGTAAAGAAAGAGAGAGAGAGAGAGAGAGAGAGAGAGAGGAGAGCATTCCCTGTATCTCTAACACCATCATTAATACCATCATGAGTATTAACGATAGCTCATGATTCATCTAATCTTAATTACTTCCCAAAGGTAATGCATGACATTTTGGGGAAACACAAATATTCACCTCATAGCAAGGCTCTTGGAGGGATTCCTCTTTAAGAAAAAAGTCCATGACACAGATGATGGATAATTTCTCCTCATTTGTTTGGCCACAGTGCTAACAGTCAAGTCCACTACTGAATCCTGTGCAGGATGGAAATGTGAACTGGCACTCTGTTGGCCAAAAAGCAATGTTTCCAATTATAATATGAAATTTTTGTTGTGATTTATTGAAGCCAATTGCACATGACTGATTTTTAATGCATTCCCTCATTCAACACGCATTTGCTGAGTGTCAGCGGTAAGGCGACCATTGCCTTCAAAGTATTGGAGTTCAAGGAACAGGAGGGCCCATTCTTTGAAGGGCTCATGGTTTAATTGGGAAAATAATCATGAACAAAGAAAGTTTCAGTGTGATAAATATTATAGTAGCTAAAAGAAAAGGGTGTTGTGAGCAACTGAGAGCATCCGGGGAATTTACAGAGGTCTCTGAGGAGCAGGTTCCCTGTACACGGATCACCAACTTGTCTGAGTCTCACAAGACAGCCATGCCTGCACACTAGTCACATGATTGGATTTCCTCACTGTACATACCCAGCAAGGGCAAGGGACACTTGGGAATCACTATGGGCTCAGGAAAGCTGCGCAGGGAAGATGTTCTCATCCTGGGTGTCCTGTTAGCACTGCAGCCCAGGGACTCCAGGAAGCTGCTACCTGAGGCTTATCTTCCACCAGTTTTATAACTTGTGGCATAGGACATGCTGGGCAGAGCTGTTTAAGAACTTCCTGGGTGTGGGGAGGACTGGAAGAGAGCCTGGGCTCTTGTCTCAGTTCCCGCTTGTCTCAGTATGCTCATTCCAGCACTTTCCACAGTCATTGTTGCGAAGGCTGGGGAAATTAGTTGGTTCAAGGCTATCTTGAGAACTGTCCTGTGGACCCTTCTTGATGGTGGAGAATAGCACTTGAACAGGAGTTTTGTCCTTCCATGTTTGGGACAAAGCCTTGTACATGACCGGGCTGAGCCCACCCTTACCACTTGAGTCTAAGACAGAATGGATGTCCCTCACCTTCAGCTGCTAACCCTTTCTCTTCCAGTTATCCAGCTCCACCCTGCCTTGGTGAAGGGGCCTTGAATGTGCCTGGGTCTCCTTGCCAAGCTCCTACCACCCACCTTGAGTAACACAGAATGGATCTAGCTGTCTTGAGGACTGATAAGGGGACAACCCTAGACAGACCCTGACAAGGAGTCCAAGCCATTTTAGTAGGACAGCTTAGTGGGTGGTGCTGGACAAGATAGGAGTGGATGTGCCTTCTTTTGACAGTGCAGCGGTGTGTTCAGCCCTAATTGACCACAGGATTTCAGAAAATGCTTTTGGCTATGCAAGAATAAATAAATAAAGACATTTGAATCACGCCTCTTCTGCAGAAAGTAGAGTCAGGATGTGATTGTCTCAGTTTATATACATATTTCCTCTAATGTGGACAAAGCTTCAAGAAATGTTCTTTGCCTCACTGTCTCTTTTGACAGTAATCTAACTAGTCCTCTTCCTTTCCAGGATGAAAGTGTTCTTTCTCTTGTCTTGAAGGTTGAAAAGCAACGAATATAAAATAATGATTTGCCAGAAACTCCTTGGGAAAGGATTTCCCACCCTTTGCCTAAGGTGGCTCTGGGTTTCGTGTGATTGACTGAGACATGCACAGCTGCATGGAGGTCTGCCCTCCACTCAGGCTGTCTTGGGGACTGAAGTTGGACCAGGGCTGGCTATGCTCAAGTGCTCATCCTTCCTGTGTATTCTGGAGAAATATGTCATATTTCCCAGAATTTCCCCAACATTTGAAAGACAAATGAAAGACAAACATGAAGGTATTTCTCTAGGTCACTGAATCACACTTGATTGGCAACCAGGCTGCAAAAAGTGTTTCCTGTCCTATTACAAGTGACATACTAGTTTCATGCAAGGCAAGAGACTTCCATCATTAATGACAGCTGACTATCAGACAGAGAGGGCGATAACTTGGAACACAAGTGCTTTTTGCTGTTTAAGACAAAAGGGCATTAATAGAACAGGCACTTCTATGATACAAACTTGTTTGGTAATTGGTTACCACAATTTGCGGCTGAATGAATTCCCAGCATATTCATGCTAAAAATACCAAAGTACAAAATTCCTTCCCAGATGCAAGAGGCATTTTTAATCATTTCAGAGTCAAAACTGGAGCTGGAGTGCACCTGGTACCTTGATGTAGTCTTTTTGAAGACTATACATGCTTCAGTGCATCAACATGTGACTTTGCAGGCTGGCAGGGAGCTGAGACAAATCTCAGCTATCACATGGGTTTGCTTTCTTACCTGAGTTTAGGACTTGCTGTGTCCCAAAACTTTGTGTGCGATTAGGATTCATGAAGATAGTTATCTGGGCATAACCATGTTCATTTCCAGTTTAATTTTTCACGTATCATGATACAGTTGCGTATGGGCACATGGGTGGGTATGGTGAGGGCACTCAGGTAGGCATGGCATGCACCCTGCTGCCAGTACCATGTCACTTTCGTTTTTATTTGCATGAATTGTTCACCTTTCCTTCCTGTCTTCCCAGCTCCAAACTCGCCTCTCATTACATACGACACGATTCCAGTTGACAAATCACTATTGGCTTAACACAAACTACTGGCTTTATATATGACTTGGAGATACATGTTATGTATACGAAGGAACATCTCCAAATGCCACACGAGACAGTTATGAAGTCACCAGTACACTGAAATGCAAATCAAACTAACAATAACCTGAGAGAGGGGTAAAAATGTAAAATCCCTGCAATACACAGTATTTCCAAGACTGCACAAAATGATCCCCTCACACATTGTAACAGAAATTTGAATTGTGACAGAGTTTATATATGTGTATATATATGAATATGTACATATGATCTACTATATCATCTCTTTTATAATCACTGGTCATGAATTCATTGTTCTTTCCTTATTTTGCAAAGTGACATCACATCCTTCATTTCCTGCATTTTGTATTAATGACTGCGTGTTTTTCAACATTTTGTTACAATAGTGTTGAGATATATTCTGACAATTTTAAGTTGATGCACTTAAGCTATTTCTAAAAATTTCCCTCTATAAAAATGATGCTTTAACAATTTCATTCTTTGTCCTTTGATATATTTGTGTTTTCACTCGGTGGAATTGATTCCTGGGAGTGGAATTGCAGTGTCTAAAGAAATGTTTACCTCCATATGTTCATGGATGTTGCTGGATTGATGTCTGAAACTGTCACAATATGTGATGGGTCATTTGGCTGTAGTCCTGGAAGCACTGTGAACTGCAAAACATTTAAATTTCTACCAGTCTTTCAGGTGTAACAACAGGTTATTGTTAATTTGATTTATGTTTCTGTTTACAAGTGGCTTTGTTATTTTCTCAAGTGTGTGTTGGTCATTTAGATATGTCTCTGATTTTTGGCTTTGTTCTATCTTTTAGCCCATGGTGCAATCTGTATTCATTTGTAAATTTGCAAATGCTCTTTGTATGTTATATATTTTGATCTTCTTTATTGCCTTAAAAAATCCATTGTCTTTTGACTCTTAACCACATTGTGAGCTGCCGCTAAAATGTTTTCAAGGTTTGCAGAGATGTGGCTTGGCAGAGCACTCGCCTAGCATTGGTGAGACCCTGAGATCAATTCCCAGCACCATGAAAGAAAAAAAAAATTGGTTTTCAAGTTTTATAATATCAAAAATATCTACATTTTCTTCCAAATTATCTTTTCTGTATTTGATTTAAAAATTTCCTTTCATTTCTAGATGTTACTTATAGTCACCTACAACTTTTTAATGGAATTTGCAAAGCTTATTTTTCACTTTCTGTATCTTTGATGCAGCATTTGTACATGTTATGTGATGTTTTGAGTCAGGTATATGTTTGTGATAAACTCAGGATAATTAGCATACCAATCACTTTAAACTTTCATCATTTTAATGATAAATGTATTCGAATTCCTCATTCCTAATTACTTGGAGATCTACAATGTGTTACTGTGAATTGTATTTGCTCTGCTGTGCCTTGGAACACGAGAACCTGTGCCTCCTCTCAGCAATGACTTTGCACCCTGGATCCACTTCTTCCTTTTCTCCTCCTCTGTTTTCCCCACATCTAGTAGATACTTTGTCCTCATGACCTTATGTTATCAGCTATTTTTATATTCCACATAGGAGTGAGATTGTGCATATCTTTCTCTACTTGACTGATTTCACTTAACAGGTTCCTCCAGGTCCATCTGTGTTGTCACAAATGGCAGGATTCCATGCCTTTGGATGCTGAGAAGTGCCCCATGTGTGACTGATCTGAGTCTCCTACTCCATTCATCTGTGGATGGGCCTTGGGAAGATTCTGTACCCCAGCTACTGTGGATGGCGCTGTGATAAACACAGGAGGACAAGTGTGTTTCCAACATGTTGAATTCATTTCTTTGGATGCATATGCAGTAGAGGGATGGCTGGATTATACAGTGACTCCTTTTTTAGGGTTTTGAGGTTCCTTTACTCTGCTTTCCATAATGGTTTTACTAATTTCCATCCCCCAGCAGGGTCTTGGAGTCCTTTCCCCACTTCCTGGAAAGCACTGCTTTTCCTAGATCTTTTTGGTAATAGTCATTCTCACTGGGTGGGGCTCTCAATGTGGTTTTGATTTGCACTGCCCTAATGATTAATTATATTGAGGATTTTTTCACTTATCTCTTGATGACTTGTAGATCTTCTTTTGAAAAATGTCTATTCAGATCTTCAGCTTATTTTAAAATTTGATTACTCTTGCTTTTGCTTATTTCATTTGTGAAATTTATTTTTGCATGGTTCAAATAAAATAGGATCCAATGCTCTTTTCATACAGGTTGATTGAAAGTTGTTTTGCTACTATCTTTTCCATATTGAATAAAAGCGCTAGTTTCATGAAATTAAATTCTCATAACTACTCTGGTTTAATTTTTAATTATCTCTTATCTTTGATTGAACTCTTATCTATTCTTACACAAATAATGCATTAATTAGACCTCAGTATTTAAAAAAGTATTCTACATCGTGCTAAAGTAATTTGTCCCTTTTTAGTCTTCTCTTTCAAACTCCTGTCTATTTTGAGGCAGTCATTCATCCATGCAAAACTTTAGAATGTTATTTTCAATAACATTCTTGGTTGAAGTGTTAATTAGTACTGAATGGAATTTATATATTAATCTTGTTAAAACTGACATTTATTTAGTTATGTCTTAACAGGAGGATCATGTTATGTCTTTTCTTTTGTTCTCTGCTTCTTTTATATTCATAAATGTGTTCTTATGTAGCACTTCATTTGATAACTCATACTTTAAAAATTGTTTCCAGCTAGCATATAATTTTAGTTGCTGTGTAATAGAATATTTCCCCAATACTCTGTGTTTTACTAGAAAATAGATTAACTATTGATGCTACATCCTAAAATTTTTATAGAAGAAACTACTGTATTTTCTTCATAAAAAGACTCATTTTCCAGTGTTTATATCAGTTACTTTATTTTCCAATCTTATTGCATCTCAGAACTTAGGAAGCACAACTTAAATAAAAATGTGGATGTACTTATCTAGCTCTGAACTCCAATTTTAAAAAGCACGTTTTACCTTTTAGGATAGTAACAAATAATTGTTTTCATTAGGTTGTACTACATTTAAAGTTTTCAACTGTTGATAGATATGATTATCTTTTTCTTTAATTTACTGAATTCCTATAATCAACTGTACTTGGTTATAGGATATTGTGCCTACAATGCATTTGCTTCTATTGAATATTACTTTATTCTTGATTTAAAATTATTGTTTCTATATATTCTAAAAGAATATTCTATTCTTATGTGTATCTTTGAAGGGTGTTTTATTAAGGATGTCTTTGTAAAAGATATTGCAGGTGCTTAAATATTTTCCTATGCACTGAAATTATTTAAATAATAGTTTAATTATCTATTCTGTTGAAGCCAAATAAAATTAAATTATGAATCAATAGCTCTTACTAACAATTGCAATGAACATCCTTTTCAAATAATTTATAATTAATTTTCATATTCTCCTTTATTTAAGGTCAGTTGTATTATTACCAGAAAATTTTAATTATTTGCTAGGAATTATAGAATTCTCTTAGGGTTTCAAGTTCTTTTGGTAACATATCCTTTCCAATATTTACATTAATTTGATTGCATTTATTCTATTCCATGTTCTACTGAAGCTCTAATCATCCTTGGTTCTTATTGTAGTCAACCTTTAGGATGACTACATGATCCCTCTCTCCTAGTCTTCATGATCCTGTGGAATCTCCGTCTGTTGAGCATGGGATGGGCCTCTGACTTGGTGTGAACAAACAGAACAGAGCAAAGGTGATGGATGAAGTTAGGCAACAAAAGGATGCTCCTGCACTCTTTCTGGCCTGTTCTGATGGAATCTGGTTGCCGTGTCATATGGAGAGGTCATCTGGCAATGGCCTAAGAGAAGACTCTTGCTAACAGCCAGTGGGGAATGAAAGACCACAGCCTACAAATCTGGGAAGGGCCAAATGTTGCTGACAACCACACAAATAGGCTTGGACAGATGCTCTACCTTCTGATGAATCCGGAGACGGGTGGGGATCCTTACTATACCTCATGACACAATTTAAATCTGAGCCATCGGGTAACTCAGGTAACCCAGGTCCCAACCCCTGACCTCCAGACACAGAGAAAGATCAATGTATGAGGGTAAGTTGTTGCTTAGGAACAGAGAACTAATTAACTAATATTAATCCCTTTTCCTAAATTACTTTGATTTATTTGATCTCTTCTAATTTATTTTCAAAACTTAGAATTTGATTACTTAGCACATATTAGAGAAATCAGAATTTAAAGGACTTAAAGAAAAAATGTTTCTTCCATGTACAAGGATGGAAATATTCAGGCTAAGCTGGTTGGTGAGTTCATGAACTTTTGGGGATCCTAGCTCCTTTGAGCTAGTGATCACTTCTCTTTATGTAAGTTCTATGAGGCAAAAGAGGTTGGACAAGGAACAAAGAAAATGGGCTTCCCTTAAAGACATCAAGTAACAGCTTTATTGTACTTCATTGACTGGATATTTTGCCATATATCTGAAAACCCGTTTGGGGTATGGTCATGTCTCATCCAAGCAGCCACATGTCCAGTTAAAAGTTAGACATGGTGACTGTAAAACAGATTTGGCAAATAATGGTCCCTGGGTCATCTCTGGCCCATTTTCTGCTTTTATAAATACAATTTTATTGGATCCCAGTTTCACCTAGTTGTTTTTTTATTTCGTTTTCTATGGAAGCTCTTACATTTTAACAGCAGAGATGAAAAATTATGATGAGCCTATGGCCTGTAAGCCTAAGAAATTGGTTAGCAGGTCCTTTGCAGAAAATGTTTGCCAATCTCTGCTATGAAAGAGGACAGGGTAGAAGCTGGACTCTACTTACAAGGCCAGACAAGGAAACAAAGCTGCCGTGGGAACAGCTTACAGTTTCTGTGTTTGTCAGGACAGAAGTGTAGGAGTTTCAGGTAAGAAAACTGGCTGGCACAGAAAGTCACTGTGTGGGCTAATCATTGCCCAATAGCAATAAACACAAAATCTGTGCTACACATGAAGCATATAAAATGGACAAGCTCAAGGTCAAAAGCCAGGAGACTATACCCTGCATAAAGTATACCCTGCATACTTCTGGGTATTGAAGCAAAGGAAATGGAAACAATGGAGAGAGAACTGGACGAGAACAGTCTCTGACATCAGTCTTAATTTTGACGTGTGGACTCTTTCCCATAGTGCTATCTAAAGAAATGAGAAAACCTTCAGAAGAGTACATTACCTGCCTCCAGATAATTGCACAACACGAAGTGCCCATGGCAAGGAAAGGGACAGAAATATTTCTGAGAAAACTTCAGACATACTCAATGAAAAGGTAGCATTTGAACTCCTACCACACAAAGTCATGGTAGACACTGAAAACTCAACAATCTGTACCTGCTCAGTGATGTTCACTTTCCTCATTTTAGTCCATTTCTGATGCTATTACACAATACCCCAGATTGGGCATTCATAATAAGAAGAAATTTATTTCTTTCATTTCAACAGGTTGGGAAGTCCAAGATTAAGTGCCCAGCATCTGGTGGAGATGGTGAGATAGAAGTGTGATAGAAGACGGAGAGCAAAAGGGGAAAGACACATCCTTCCATAAGGAACCCACGGCTGCAGTAATGCCACTGATGCATTTATGGAGTGGTGCCCCATGATACCACATCCCCATCAGATCCCACCTCCCACACCACCACTTCGGGGATCCAGTTTCCAACATATGAGCTTGGGGGACACAGGAAAACCATAGCACTGCTCTCCTTAAATCTGTACCTCTTCCTATTCGAACTTGGAAAATGCATAAATGGTGTAAGTGAGAGATAAAAGTGGGAAACAAATTAATAGATAAAAATATTCCCTCTCTGCTCCACAGATACTGTAGTTGGAGAAAAGGGAGCATTTAGATGTAAGATTGAAATCTTGCATCTTACTGAATCCCGAGTGTCTTAATTTCTCATTTGTATAAATGAGAGTATGTGGAGACCTAGGGGATCTGTCTGAGATCTCAATGGGGAGAGAAGGAAGAGCCTCTTGAGAGTGTTTCAGGGTAGCAGGAAGAGAAAAAAAGAACATGTAAAAATCTTGCCATTTTATAACTCTATTTCTTCACTTTCATACTACTTGTATTATAGTATTATTTTATTATTAGTTATTGTTAATCTCTTACAGAGTCTAATTTATGTTAAATTTTATCCTGTTTGTACATATAAGAAAAAAATGTAACATATATAGGTATCAGTAATATCCATGGTCTCTGGCATCTACTGAGTGTATTCAAACTTAATTTCTGTGGATAAGGGAAGACTATTGCAAAGTCTGATGTTCTTCCTAATCTCTTTAAGAATCAGATTATCTTGTTCTTTATGTTGGAAATTAGTTATTGGATCTTCTTAATTTTTTCTTATTTTTACAGACTGCATTTTGATTCATTGTACACAAATGGCGGACATCTTTTTGTTTCTATGATTCTGCATTTTATAACTCTTTAGAACTGTCCTTTTTTGTAAATTTATTGTAAAAGTACAAATACCATGGTATTAGAAATTCAAGTACACTTAATGATGTGATGGGTATTTAACATGTGAGGTGTCAGTGCACCATTTGGTGGTTGTTGCTGTTTTAGGTTGGCTTCTACTTAATCTTCTATGAGCTTGGACTTTAGAAGGTTAACATGGGGCCCATGCTGGAACCTGAGGTAGGGTCTCTAGGATCCTCTAAACTTAGAGGGCTGTCAAAGCAACTGAGAGGAAGATAAAATAACTCAACGTGAACTACCTCTGCAAGATCCTGAGAAAGACTAGAAGACTGACCCCAACTCAGATGCGCATGTACTCTCCATTCCTGATTACGTTTCCTTTTTTGGATTGCTGTTCAATAAAAGCTTATTGGGAACACAAATTTGGGTGAGTCATTCTCACTGACCCTTCCCCTCCATTAGCCTTACTGGTCTGCCAGGCTCAGTCTCTGGCCAACGAGGCTTTGGGAAGGTTTACCTGACATCAGATGCCGTACCTTAGACCATCATCATCACCACCACCAAGGTGAATCATGTCCAAGAACATTTGACCACAATTTGGTAAAAAGGCTTGCATCAAGCATGAATAATTTGCTTTACAAATGTCCCAAAGGAGATCCACAGGGTAAAAGAGAGTGTTCCTGCATCAGAGTTATTAGCGGGAAGTAGAAAGTACTAAGTCGTGGTGGCTGTGTGGGAAGGGATGGAGAAACCAGTTGTGACACTGGATCTGAGGCTGCCTCCTCTGTCAACCAGCATCACACTCACCTCTGCTCTGGATGAAGGATGTCCCTTCTCCTTCTTCTGTCACACCCTCCCTTCAAGATCTTCACCCTCAACGTCATCATGGGCTAGTGGGGACAATCTTGGAAGTAAAGCAAAGTTTACTTCCAATGTGAAGTTCACAGGGTTGGAAGGAAGGACTCCTTCAAAAGCCAAGCACCAAAGTTGGGTGGAAAGTTCTCCCAGGACAAATGCTGGTGCTGAGTTGTGACTAATGGAAAGGTGTGAAGCAGGTGGACCCAGGATGGTGGGACACCCTCCATGTGTGCAGAGGCCCTGAGTTGGGGAGAGCTCTATGTTGTGACACACCCCTGACTTGACCCTAGGGCAGGTCCTGTCATGTTCCTGAGCTTCAGTGTCCTCTTCCAGAATGTGGTCAACAATCAGGTCTTCCCACCACTTGTGATTGGTTATTAGTCAAATAGGGAAACCAAATTTGAAATTTAGAGCTGTGGTGACGACTGTGCTGATGACCTACACTGGACTCTGACAAGGAGTGGAGAACTTGACTCTGGGCTTTTTAAATCCCTAAGTTTAATGCTGACACTAAAGAAATTCACCACAAAAAATAAAATTGCTGCTTAGATAGGAAGGGGGTGGGAATGGGATGACCTTTTTTTATACTATGAAGAGAACACCAGAGGTTGGGCCATTCATAAGGGAGGAAGTCTATTCTGGCCTATGGTCCTGGAGTCTGGGAGGGCTGGAAAGGGCTCTGGCAAGGGTGTCATGATGCTTCAAATCACGGTGGAAAGAGAAAGGGAAGAGCAAACCCATGGGATGCCCAGTTTGATGGCCACCCACTCCCGCTGTCCTCCATCCAGACTGAGAGCAGATCAGCCATCCCTGGTAGCCCTTCCCTGTGTGATGTGGCCCCATGTGCTGCTAGTTCTTCTTATAAAGACACCTGCCATTCTGAACTGAGGACCCACCTACTCCATCAACATCTCCTTTTTCACATTCATGGAGATTAGGACTTCCATATAACTTCTTGAGGGATTCATTCAAGACATGAGAGGGACACCACATAATCAATATTTTAGGGTCCAGGTGATCTCCACATTCACTCCATAATCTAGTGGACCATGATCCTAAATTTAGGACATTAAAGTCATGTTTAGGACTTGAATAGTTCATTTTATGGAAGGGAAAAATGTACTATTATGTGCACCTGTTGGCACACACACACCAGGACCCAGTGGGCACTGTGTAGCCTGCAGGGAGCTGATGGGAGCAGGGGAGAAGGGTTTTTAACAGACCTCAAACCTGCATTAGAATCCAGGGCTTGTGTGCCACTTTTTCTGAGATTGGTTTAACAGGAATTTTGTTTGCATTAAGATTGATTTAGAGAATAACCAGATGAATTTGCAAAAGCCCTTTTAATGAAGGCTTTTCATGATGCTCATAAAGCACATGCATAGTTGTGGGCGGTTGTTAATGTTTGTGACATAGTGTGTGTGTGTGTGTGTGTGTGTGTGTGTGTGCGCGCACACAGGTGTGCTTTATCATGGTGCTGGCTCTTGAGGAACAGATTTGCTTCATTTCCTATGTTTCTTCTTCTTGAGATTTCATTATTTAAATGACTTGGTACACATTAAGATAAAACACATGATTGTAGGGGTGAAGACACAAATTTGTTTGCTGACAATCATAGAATATTGAACACCTGGCCATAGACAATAAATTTTTATTCTCGGTTCTCCTAATGACTACAAACTGAGGAATGGCTGAATCTTGTCTGTTCTCAAAGCACAAATGAAAGCCAAAGATTTTACAACAGGGGTTTTCTTCCATATTGTATGCATGTCTCTTCACAGAAAAGAACACAAAAGAAAATAGAAGGAGAGGAGGGAGGTGAGAAGAGGGAGAGATATCATATCCTCACACCACGAGGAATTGGGGAAGGCACTCATATGTTCAGGAGTTTTTGTATGACAAGTATTTTGTACAGCTCAGCTCATCTTGACTGTAGATTTCCTGCTTCATAGAAAAGTAAACTGAAGCTGCTAAAGTTAAGTCCTTTGCTGCTGATTATACAAGTGGTAGGAAATGGAGAAAGAATTTGCTCAGGGAACTGCTCAACTCAACATCCTGACCAATTTTCTCTAGACTGCTCTCTCTGCTCGCTCTCTCTCTCTCTCTCTCTCTCTCTCTCTCTCTGTGTGTGTGTGTGTGTGTGTAGAGCCAGAGATAATAATGAGCCCTTAAAGGAAGGACATTTGCAGGAATGCTGGGAATCTTCAATTTTTTTTTCTGTTTATTCCTTGCTCCAAAGACTAATATTGGGTTTCTCCTTGTAAGATTTTGGTGTTGAAATGCATGAGCTCTTAAATGGAATAAAGAATGCCCAGGGAGTGAGACAGCAAGGAGGTTCTTGGCTTTTGTTTTACAGTTCTACAGAGAAATAGAGTCTAAAGAATCATTCCAGCTAGCTGTGCAAATGTAAATAGAGATGTAATCAGATAAGGAATAGGAGAGGTAGAAAGGGTGGTAGATAGAGATGGAGAGTCACTGCTAGGAAGCCGCTCACGTGTTTAGGGAGTCTGACTCGTCTAAAGATCTGCGGAGTGAGTCGGCAGGATGGAGTCCGACATTGAAGGCCCAGTAACTGGGAGAGCTGATTGTGTAGTTCTGCTCAGAAAGCTGACAGTTTTGAGACTCAGGAAAAGCTAGTGCTTCAGTTCATGCTTGATGGCAGAAGAAATAGAATGCCTTTGAATGCCATCAGGCCACAGGAACCGTCCTTTCCTCAGTGGAGGATCAGCTGTATGTAATGTTCTACTCAGGCCTTACCCTCATGAGAGGAGGCCACCTAGAAAGGAGGGCAATCTACTTTTCTCAGTCTACCCAGTTAAATATTAATTTCATCCAAAAACATTTTCCAAAAAGCATCCAGAAAAATGTTTTGGCCAAATATCTGGGCATCCTATACCCAAGTCAAGTTGACACATCTGAATGTTTGTATTTCTGAAAATTCATTGTTGGAATCTTAGTCTCTAATGAGATGGTACGTCCTCTAGGGGTATAACTGGGTCATAAGGTCAGAGTGTTCTTATGAAAGAAATGATATTAGCGTCTTTAAAATTAGGCCTAAGGGTGCTCCTTTGTTCCTTCCCACGTGTAAGGTCACAGAAGGCACCATCTATGAGAAAATGAGCCCTCACCAGACACCAAGTCTGTCTGAGCCTTGATCATGGACTTCCTAGCCCCAGAACTCTGAGAAATTAATTGTGTAGCTCCTAAGCTTCCCAGTCTAAAATATGTTGTCATAGCATCCTGATCAGAATAAGATCACACATAAAATTAGTCATCCCAGCACTGGTGAACTTTCTCTTTTGAAAACTAAAGTTCATTCACCATTTTAAAATGGATAATCATATTTGGATTTAAGTAAGAAATAGGCATAACTCAAAAATTAAGGAAAAACATCTCACACTATTTCTGCAACAAAACTCTTTCCTTCTGCACATCTAATTAGATTTCTCTGAAGTTCTCCATGAGCATCATATCCCACTGTTTCTTCCCACACATGCGACGTGCTAAGAATGGCAGAACCCTCATGTTCCCTGTGCGCCCCACGCAGCCAGCCCTCCCAGGGCCTGAGCCTCTGATCAAGCTGCATCCTCTGCAGGAGGTGACCTTTCCCGCCCTCTTCTCCATCTAAAAGAATCTCACCAGCCTTCAAACACCACCACATATCATTTCCTGTACTGAAACTTCCCTGTGTTCTTGATCAACAAAATTGAACAGCCACATCAGAAAATTCTGTCAATGCCACCAACACAATGTCAGTCCTGACTCTTGATTATAGCTGGGTACCTTGTCCATGTCCCACCCCTCCATGCCCTCTCACTTTGTTCCCACACAGCACACTTCCTTCGGCCTATGACTCAGCCCACTCCTGCCTTTTGCTTCTGCTTCTCCTCAGTTCATTGTGTATCCCCTTTTGTCCCTGCTGATTCTGGTTTCTGGGGCTCCTCAAGGCAGCATATTTTCTATATTACTGTATTATTCTGGATTGCTATGAATGCGACCCTGACAGAGTACCAAATTCCCAGCAAGGCTCCCTGTCACCTTCCTATGTGTGGATTAATTCAGAGAACTCATCAGTCTGGTCTCACACTATGTAATTATTTCTATCCCATTGATGGTGAGTTCTTCTTATGTTGAAATTACATCCTATTCATCTCTGTGCCTCTTGAGATTTCCTAATGCCTGGAACAATTTTTATGCCTGATAAACACATCTGACGTGAAAACATTAAATGCATTTTTATCTTGAGTGCCCCCTCAACTTCTAAATTCCTCCAACTTTGAAGAGCTAATTCTAGGACCCTTGGACTAGGGCAGCTGGAGGTGATTTCCCACAGAAAGCACAGATTATTCATTCAGCTGATGGTGGTCATGGCTCTGCCTCTCTTGCCGAGCTGAGAGACTCCATGAGCAATCCATGTTTTACTTCCCTCATGTCTAAGGATTCCTTAGGAAAATGCCTGTGGAAAATCATAAACTTGTGCTGAAAAATTGGCTCTAACTTGCTTTAACTCATACTCTGATCTGGATTCAGAAAACTCACTTCTAACTGAAATTGAAACCCTTGCCATCTTCTTGCCTGCCAACCGTTGAATCTGTTTCTCAGGCAGTTGTGAGCATCCTTGAAGGCAGAGACTTTAGTTAATTCATCTCTGTAAACTTCACATCTCACAGGACTAGGTCCCTACAGAAAAAAAAAAAAAGATTGGCATATCATGCCATTCTCCACATTCTCTCTTAATTACTTGGAAATCAAAGTAACCCACATTTCTTAAGGATCTGCTTTCTTGACCACATCATGTCTGGTATTTTGTTTTTTATGATCTCATTCAAAGTGCTGGGAATGTCACCTCGTGCTTCTGGGCTTTGGTGTTACCATCTGTATAGTGGAAGAGATGCGTGCTTACCTCGAAGGTCTTTCTGAGGATAACTGTGTTAATAACTGTAAGCTACTGAACTCAACAAAAGGGTGTGTTTTGTGATGTGAAGTATATCTTAATAAATCTGTTTATTTTTTAAGGCACATGGATATTATGAAAATAGTATCTTCTCATTTAAGAGAGACATATTAACTTATGATGGACCAAATGTCAAAAGTCATAGTGTATAAAATGTAACTTTGGGGAATCTGACACTGATCATTGGGGCTCAAACATGGTCATCCTTATCTTTATTCTTTCCCTTAACCAGTCTGTCAATCACCACTAAGCCTTATCATTCACTGTTTTATAAACTGTTTTTACTCCTACACTGACCTCAAGTAGATCTAACTGCCCCTCCTACTTTCCACGCTCTTACAGTGGCCTATTTGCTGTCTCAGGCCTCTCTCATATGATGCTCCTACAGCCTACTGATTTCCCCAAGTGGAACACTTATTCCTATTTTGTCTAAAACCACTTAATTACTTCCCACAGTCAGTAATATAGGTAGCTTTTTGTTTTTGAGTTTTTCAGGACATTCAAGGTAATTAAAAATCTGTCTTAAAATTACACTGTAATTAAAAATAAAATACTTGCACCTGTTAAGGGCCAAGTATAGACAGAGAAGTCAATGTGCTCAACCCAGCTCTGAAAGTCCCACATCTCTTCTCTGCCAGCCCTAGCTGAACATGCCACTTTTGCCCAGATGTCCTCCAAAAGTCCCTCCGTTATCTGTTCTTTCTTCCATATGGAGGGTCCACCCACACCTCTGGCCCCAGAGCCCGCCCTCCCTCAGAATCTCAGCTCATACCCCATCTTGTGCTTTAAAACTTCCTTAAACATCCAATTGCAAGTGGCCTGCATTTTCTCTGCTCTCAAATGCATTTATGGATAGCCTTGTACGAATGTTATATTTTCTCAAAGAAACAGGTTCCAAGGCTAAAGATCCCTGTGTGAATTCCCTGTGCTCTATGCACCAAGTAGCTGCATTCCTGTCCAGTGTCTAGCTGAAGTGTGAACATTTATATCCAGGGATGATAGTTCTCCCTTCATAAAGTGACTTCCTATATATGTTTGTTTTTACTCTGTCTTCTCAGGAAACAGCTCTTTGAAGGATTGCCAATTTATTTTGACATCTCTGCTCCTCCCTTATTGAGAATATCATCTTTAACATGGTGATAGTATTTGAGTAAAACAAAAGAAGAGGAAACGCAAGGACTTGAATGAGGGAGAACTAGGAAATCTGGTCCCCTATTCTAAGTATATAAGTTTAAAAATGCAGTCTTGAATTGTTTGATTCATAGTGTGAATGGAAAATTTTTTCTAATGTCAGATTTCCTCTGTAATTATTATAAATGCAAAAATATAACCACCAACTTACATTGAGCTCTTCATTTATATGGAAACAGTTGATATTCATGGTAATACTAAAAGATGGCCTCTATTTTTTCCATCTTACAGAGTGGAAATTGAATTTCAGAGATATTAAATGTACATTCTCAAAAATACATACAGATTCAAGGTTACTCAGGACAGGGAGTCAGATAGTTACATTTTTCATCATGACCCTGCTTTGCCTCTGAGCTATTTGTATAACTTTTATCAATACATTAACAAGTATAGAACCACTACTACTATGACTATTAATCATTTTTATCCTTAATAATAATTGGTGATGATATCCAATAGTAATACAAAATAATTTCCATTGTGTATGCATTCATGGAACTGGGAATTGATCCCAGGGCCTAGTGCATGCTAGGCAAGTACTCTATCACTGAACTACAAAAATTTTTCAATACACTACTTGCATGTACAACTGGTCACTAATTTACATTCAGTAAAAATCATACTTTGAATTTTGCATGTTGATTTGCCCAGGTTAGCAATATGCGGTATAACACTGTCTTGGAATACTAAGCAGGGCAGTGAGCTTCAGCTCCCAGGCAGCTACAGGGCCATGAGGGGAAACGATTGTGCCCTACAGTGTAAAGTGTGGAACGCCTCGTTATAAAATAGGCCTTGTCTATGGCTTTTGTCCAACCGTAGCTGCATGTACGTATTTGGAGCGTATTTCAGGGTAAGCTCACCTGTGAGTTCCGTAGGGTTCAGTGTATTAAGTACACTTTGACTTCATGGGGTTTTTGATTTATTGGGACAAAAGCTTATTGTCAACTGAAGAAGCCTCTGTATGTGGATTAGATGATAGTACGGTGTTGGGTGATAATTACCAGCAGGTGTAACACCACTGTGAGGTTGAAACATCTTCAGTCAGGGACCATCTGTAAGTAAAACCATTACTGCCCTTTATTTGCTCTTATTCGTAGATATACATTCACAGGGAAGTGTGATGGCAGGCCTTAGTTGTGGGGAGAATCTTCTACGCCTGCTGATTCCCTCTGAAAGTTGGCCCGAGAGCTGCATTGGGGTGGAGCACAGCTGCCTTCTCTAGGGGCTTCACGGTGGCATCCTTTACAGCCACCTCACCAAGCTCGCATGCCAACACCTGTTCCCGAGGACAGGGACGATTTGCCTGGGCATCCTCTGTCTCTTCCCATGTTGCTAAAGGAGTAGCAGCTTGAGTTGTGAATGAGTGCCAACACTCCACACCAAGCGCCTGGGTCCAGTTCTGAGCCATCTGCTTTCCTTTCTGTGGGCCGCAGCAGAAACCCCAGCTCGGCCAAGGACACCCTGCAGTGTGTTGACCTTTTTTCTTCTTTTTTTTTCAAATCACTGCTGCACTTTTTTCTTTCATTAAAAGACATTGGAATGTAAATATCTATATTTGAAAATCTGGGCATTTTCTTAATTCTTCTTGAGCTGAAAGAGTACAGATGTCCTTCCAGCAGAGAGAACAGTAAGGAAGTCTGGTGAAAATGAGAAATAAGGGATACAGACCATGTGGATGACGGCAGTGCTGGCAGCCCGCGTGAAGGAAGACGGTTCTCTCACCAGGTTTCATCTGGAAGCAATTTGGTTTTATTATTTTTTCACCCAGTGTGTAGGGGAAGGGAAAAGAACCAGGAGAATAAGTTTGGTAATGTGAGAAATCATCTTTAATATTTGGGGAGACAAATGAAGAAGAAAATCCTACACATGGCTCTTCCCCACCTTCTGCTGAGCTCTGGAAACACCGTTTTGTGGAATCAGTGGTCCCCAGGTTTGCAATGCAGCGGGGAGAGTCCTCTGTGCCTTAGTCCTCCCATTAAAGGGGAGGAAGCATGTCGCTCTGGAAACAATGCCTGCCGGGACTGTGAGACAGTTAGGAAATGAACATTTGCACTGATCCCACCACTGATCCTTTTCTCTAGGAAAAAATTTATTTCCTGAAGTAAATGTAATGAAATTGACTTTTTAGCAAAAGTTTACCCAGGTGCATTCAAAATAAGAAGTGTGGCACACTTGTTGAATATATATACTTAAAGACTGCATATTGATATTTTTATCTTTTTATTTACAAAGTAATGAATGACAGCAATTACCAGGACTTGTCCTTGGTGACTACCTCCCCCCACATTATCCCTCCTCCTTTCAGCAGCCGTTCCTTTTCTTACTCTTGAAGCCAGCGACCCTCCTTCCTTCAGTGTGGTGTTGCCAGCACAATTACAAAGGAGCCTGCCTTCCAGGCATGTGCAAACTCTTGGGAAAATGGGGAGGAGAAAGCTACATTCATCACGATATTACCATGGGTGTCATTAATTCTCTATCTTACGCTGACTGTGTGGGAGACATCTGGATTTCCACTTTTTATAAGAAGAGTTTAAGTGGAGAATGAAACTGTATGTCCACAAATTTAGCATGTTTTGGACTGAGAACTCAAAGCCAGGCCACACGTGATTGCACACTCAGGAGCTCTCTGCTAGATCTGGAGTCTGTGATGGGAGGCAGCTTGTGAGCTGCTCTGATCTACTTCTAGAAAAGTAGGAAAAGGCCCCCATTTTCCCAAGCTCTTAACTTCTAGAAAATCTCAGTTAGCAAGGCTGTTCTACAGCCACATCTGAGAGGGTAGTTTATACTGCAATTAAAATTTGTAATTCAATTCAATGTTGGGCAGAATGTTTGGGTTTCCTTCCACATCAAAATTCTTGTGCTGAAGCCTAATCCCCAATGTGTTGGGATTCCGTGCCGGCCTTTGGGATGTGATTAGGACCTGAAGGTGGACCTTGGGAATGGAAGTAGCACCCTCACAGGGAGACCCTGAGAGCTCCCTTGCAATCCTGCTCTGCAGGGACTCAGCAAGATGGCACTGCATATGAATAGGAAATGGATCTTTACCAAATCTGGACCTCTGGGCTTGAACTTTCCAGCCTCCAGAACTATACAACTAATTCCATTTTTTTTTTGCTATTTTTATTTGTTCTAATTAGTTATCTAAGACAGTAGAATGCATTTTGACACATCATATATAAATGGAGTATAACTTCTCACTCGTCTGGTTGTACATGATATAAAGTTACACAGATCATGTAATCATATATGCACATGGGGTAATAATATCCTACTCATTCTACTATCATTCCTACTCCTATGCCCTCTCCCTTCCTTTCCCTCCCCTCTATCTACTTCAAAATACCTCTATTCTTCCCCTTGCACCTCCCCCTTTATTGTGAATTAACATCCACATATCTGAGAAAACATTCAGCCTTTGTTTTTTGGGGATTGTCTTATTTCACTTAGCATAATATTCTCCAGTACATCCATTTACCAGTAAATGTTAAAATTTCATTCTTCTTTAAGGCTGAGTAATATTTCATTGTGTTTATATAACACAGTTTCTATAACATTCATCTGCTGAAGGGCACCTACACTGGTTCCATAGTTTAGCTATTGTGAATCGAGCTGCTATGAACATTGATGTGACTGCATCACTCTAATATGCAGATTTTAAGTCCTTTTGGTATAAACCTAGGAGTGGGATGACTGGGTCAAATGGTAGTTCCATTCCAAATTGTCTTAGGAATCTCCACATTGCTTTCCATAGTGGTTGCACCAATTTGCACTCCCACCAGCAACGTATGAGTGTGCCTTTATAAACCTCCCAGGCCAGGGTGTTCTTCCGTAAGCAGTCCAGACTAACAACGTAATACACATCAAAGGATCTCTGAGCATTCCATATTTTTCATTTCCAAAGAATGAATGAATGCAGAGATCAGCAGCACAAAATGAAATGAGAAAGCAAATGTAGCCATGTACTTAGATTTAGCAAACATTGCATTGTCCATTTTCCAGGGACAGTGGTGAGCACTTTCACATCCACCTTTCCTATTTATGCATTCTATAAACACTCTGCCTCTAATGTGCTCGCCAGGGAGGAACATTTAACCACACAATGAATACAGTGGATTTGTGGGCACCACGCAGGGCTTCAGAATGGGAGGATTGGGATTTCGGTTCTGGCTCTACCTTTCATTACCTATAAGCCCCTGAATAAATTAATTCCTTCAAACACAGAGCATTCAACCATGAACGGAGCTGCAGAGAGGTTCTGTGTCCTGTTTTCTGTAATGCCTTACTCAGTTAGTTGCTGATGGACCTCCAGCTCATAAAATTCATGCCCTACTTGTTTAAGTGCTTAATCCTAGGTGTTTTTTTTTCCCCTTGCTAAAAAAATCAGTTGAACACTAAGTTTGTGATTCATCGCTCATTTTTAAGCTGGATTGGTTCCCAGTTCTCTTGACTCTTCTAATCCCCCCTGACTTTTACACTTCCTGCTTTTTTCCACACTCCCTTCCCTGGGCTTAGTTTTATTACTTACATATCTAGTCATTTTAGCACCAGAAAAAGTTACTTGCTTTGCTCATGTGTGGGTAAAATTCAGTTTCCTACTTCTGAGAAAGAAGAAAAAAGTAACTTAGGGGAAATAGATTTCCAATAACTTTCCCTCCATTCAAGATAGGCCAGCATTTATAAGGAACGTGCAAACTTTGAAAGAAATAATGGTGATAAATAAAAGCCCAGGTAACCTCAGAAATGATGTCTTGAAAGAGCAGAATTCACTTTCTGATGGAGAGAGCAGGCAGGAAGATCCCCACAAGTTCTCAGTAGGAAAAGGCTCTCATTTTCCCAAGAAGACTTCAGAGCTTCTTAGTGATATTGTGGATCTAACGATGCTCTAGAAAATATACAGGGACACCAACAGATGTACCCCAACTTACTACTGTGTATTAGTGTGTGATAAGGCACGCACAGATATAGATACATACACAACCAGAGAGGGACACCATCAAGGCTGTGTGTTCTTTCTTTTTTAAAAATGTTTTCCCTCCTTTAATCCCCCAAAGAACAATCCTGTCCCTGTCTTATAGAGGAGGACACTCAGGCACTGAGATGGTGACTTGGTAAATCATACCCATCTGGTGTTTAGAGGAGGCTTTCTGGGGAGAAGCTTTGAGATGAAGTCCTGTGTGTGTGGAGCCAGAGGGACGAGCAGACCCACAAAGTTTCAGCTGAGATTCAGCTGTTCCGACAGGACTCCTGGAGCTAGGATGTCCTTTCAGAGTTGTCCTGAACGTGGGTCTGTGGTGAGCTGTCCCTTGTCCTCCACACCTGAGTTCAAACTCAGGTATTTTTGTCACTTCCATGAAATGAAAATCTTTTCAGTGTCTTGTTAGTCCTCTCAGGACCCTCTTCAATAACACCACTCCCAGGTGCATTTTCACCCAGTCATGACTCAATCACATCCTTACTGAAGTGTGATGCTCAGGCTCTCAGTGGAATCAGACTCCTCTTGACCTGGATACAATTGCTTTTTTTGTGTTTTGGTACAGTTTTTAAAGTTCCCAGGTGCTTAGGTATTTTTCTGTTTCATAAGCTGATATGTGTACTTAAAATATCCTTTAGATCCATCTTGTTTTTTTTGTTTGTTTGTTTTTTCTTTTTTCCTCTTTGACTCTGAAGAAACCATCTGGGTAGTGGATAATGAAGTGATCCTCAGATCAAAATTTGTGAGTGTGGATTCTCAGTGAGGTTGTTCTTTTATGCTTCAAGTTAGTTCCTGGTTCTTTCTCCCCCTCACACTGACCATTTGTTGTCCTCTTTAAGCATTTGATAAACCATTGGATGCCTTTGAAGGAAAATAGATCTTCAAAGGTCCCAAACTCTTCAGCCAAGTTATGATATGACCTTTGAAAAATACAGATTCTTCTACTCCTCCACATGTGAAGATTTTGTTTCAGTGGCTCCTGGCTCTGGCACAAGCACCCATAGTTTAACTTTAGCAAAGTGGTTCTTGGAGCTTGAACAGTTCAGGTGCCAGACTCAGTCGTTCAGACTGCTGGCCAGCAGGCCTGCCAGGCCTTCTGTTGCGTAATGCAGGCTCCATAGCCCGGGACCACGTGTCTAGATGTGAGTTTCCCCCTGGTGTTTAGAACAAGGTCTGGCATGGAAATCACATTCAACAAATATTTTTGAATGAGGAAAAATCAGTACAAACACTTGAGTTAATCCAGCCAAAAGTTAGGAAGCTGCTGCATTTGAGCAGAGAACCCAGTAGACACAGAGGACCAGCAAGCACCACCCTGGAGACGAATCAGTAAGATGCTATTGCAGTTCAAATTGATGGTATGTCATTACATTTCCTGTCAGACCAACAGGTAAGATACAGCGTCACACTGCATATTCCAACAGATGATGTTTCTTATATTCCTGGGAGAAAGGCCCTGACTTTTTATCACATCGAATCCAATGAAAATCTGCAAGTTCTGTAAGTTTTCTAGCATCTTTGTTAGGATGTTTACTCTCTCTTTTTCATGAGATTCTGATTACATGAAGCACAAAACAGACAGCCAAGTAAAACAAGAAGAGTTACTAATATTTGCACTTACTTGTCAATTTCCAAATAAAATATTGAATGAACTTACAAAACAGGCCGTGATAAGATTCACACAATATATGAGTAAAAGAAAAAGTATATTTGCTAACAAGAAAGTACAAGATACTTATTATGATGAAGGAAATACTTGAATCTAATTTGGCTGCCTTTAAGATAGGAAATAATCTATTTGTTGTCCATTAAATAGTTCTTAATAGAAAGATTCAAATAGAGAAGTTTCTTGGAGATGAGTGTTGTTGATATTATTAAAATATTTTATGCTAAAGTATTTAAGCTATTTTCCTTTATTCCCTATGTTGTGCAAAAGATGATAAAATATGAGTAGAACTGAGTCTTTCATTATTACTATTTTTTAAATGACAGTAGAGTATATTTTGAAGTTTTATACATACATGGAGTAAGTATAATTTGTTCCAATTAGGATCCCATTCTTGTGGCTGTACATGAGTGGAATTACATTGGTTGTGTATTTATATATGAAGATAAGAAAGATATGTCTGGTTTATTCAACTGTCTTTCCTGTTACCATCTCCTATCCCTCCTTTCATTCCCCTTTGTCTATTCCAATAAACTTACAATGTTCCCCTCCCTTGTGAGTTAGCAACCACATATCATAACATTCTGCCTTAGGTTTTTTGGGACTGGCGCATTTCATGTAGTATGATATTCTCCTGTTCCATGCATTTACCAGCAAATGCCATAATTTCATTGCTTTTTACAGTTGAGTAATATTCCATTGTGTGTATAAACCACATTTTCTTTATCTATTCATCTATCGGAGGATGCCGAGGTTAGCTCTATATGTTAGTTATTGTGAATTGAGCTGCACTAGACATTGAAGTGGCTGTATCTCTGTAGTATGCTGATTTTAAGCCCAAAATTCACATCAATAAAAATATAGAGATTTTGAGAAAAAACAAAAGAAAAACAAGCAGAATCTTGAAATGAAAAAAAAAAAAAGTTGAATCCTTGAAATGAAAAAATCAATAAACCAAATTAAAAAAAATTAGTTGGGAAGTATCACCAGCAGTCTAGACTAATTGAAAGATAGAATTTCAGGCAAAAAACAAAAACAAAATATATAATCTAGAAAATAATGTTGATCTTGGAGAAAAGTTGTTAAGTGAACATGAACAAAACTTTCAAGAATTATGGGATTCCATGAAAAGACCAAACTTCATATTTATTGGGATAGATGAAGACTCAGATATACAAACCAAAGGGATGCACAATTTTTTCAATGAAATGATATCTGAAAATTTCCCAAACATAAAGAATGAAATGGAAAGCAAAATACAGGAGGCTTATAGGACTCAAAATATACAAAATTACAACAGACCCACACCAAGTCAAATTATTATGAAAATGCCCAACATATAGAGTAAGGATAGAATTTTAAATGCTGCTCAAGAAAAATGGGAGATTACTTTTATAGGGAAACCATTATGGATCTCAGCTGAATTCTCAACCCAAACCCTTATAGCTAGGAGGACATGCGATAACATATACAAAACTCTGAAAGAAAATAGATGCCCAGAGAACTACACTCAGCAAAATTAAACTTCAGGTTTGAAGAAGAAATAAAAACCTTCCATGATAAACAAAAGTTAAACGAATCACAATCAGCCTGCATGGCAAAACATACTCAGCAAAATTTTTTATGAAGAAGAAATGAAAAATAGAAGTGAAAACCAGCAAAGGGAGGAACTACACTAAAAGAACAGTGAATCAATGGACAAACTAATTCAACTTAAAACCAGAAATAAATCAAAATGACAAGGAATGATACTCATATCTCAATAATAATCTTGAATATCAATGGTCTAAACTCATCAATCAAAAGACATAGACTGGCAGATTAGATTAAAAAACAAGACCAAATAATATGCTGCCTCCAAGAGACTCACCTCATAGGCAAAGATGTCCACAGAGTATGAAGGTAAAAGGATGGGAAAAATCATATCACTCACATGGACCTGTAAATAAGCAGGGTTTCCATCCTTATATCAGATAAAGTGGACTTCAAGCCAAAGATAGTCAGAAGGGATAAAGAAGGACATTCCATACTGCATCAACAGCATAACAATCATGACTATTTATGCCCCCAAGGAATGGAGCATCTATGTACATCAAACAGACTCTTCTCAACTTCAAGAACCAAATAGACCACAACACAATAGAACTGAGTCTTCATGAAGATCCTCACAGTAAAATAAGAAACTGAGTTAATATATTTAGAAAAATAGTGTCTCTAGAAAAAGTTTAAAGGCACATTTGTAAGCTTCCTACAGAAGATGTGGTTTTGGGAGGCCCATAGATCTTTCATTCTGGATATATAGCTTTCTGATATGATAGCAAATTAAAGTTATCATGTTAAATCCTGAGGAGCAACAACCAGTGGATAAACCAGGATGGGGACTGGAGATGAATCAGAGTATCACTCTGCAACTAGAATTTCTAAGTTAAAAGCATTAAAAAATATCAGTAATCACATGAAAACATGGTCACTTTGCCCAAGACATTCTTCCTGGACTGAAGATCAATATCCATGATTATGAATTATAAACCTAAGCAACATCACTAATGGAAACAACAAGCCAGATAAACAACTCCTTGTTCAAATCCTGTGCCCCTCAACATGGCAAGAATGCCTAAGCCTTTGAATTACTCATATCTCAGGGGCCCCACCTGCCATCCTAGGATCAGAGCTCCTCTGGTCTCCTGTGCCAATTGGTCACCAGCAAAGTCAACAACACAGACGATAGTCACATGGGTGAAATTGGGAATGTTTTTGCTCTGTAATGTAAACATCACTCTCTCCAGAATATATTGTGAGTATGACATTGGCAAGAAGGAGGTCTATACAGAGTCTGCCTTTACACAGCTTGCAAACACAGTGATGACATATGTATCAGGAGTGGCTTCAGGTAGAGGGATGAAAGCAACTAGGAGCCAAGGTTTGAATGTTTTTGCATAAGAACTACAGTACTTTCTCTCACCTTGTTTTCTGTTGGGCTGACTTTGAAAATGTGCTAATGGTGTTCGTGGGGGGTGATTTCAGTCCTCTGCCTGTTTTTAGTCCAGTTGCTACTCTGTCCTGTTTCTTTGTCGTCTGTGACTGCCCATTCTTCTAGAGAAGGAATGCTCTTAGATGTCCGACCTCTGAATTGCCCACTCCCAGTCTGAAGTGATGAAGCAAGCCTGGGCCCCTGGGGTTGAGTCAGGACAAGGTGATCTTCCTGATGCAAACCAACAGCCAAAAGGGGAGTCCAGTGTGAAATCTCCACACAGCTCAGTGTGATGGTATGGAATGAAGTGTCCCCAAAGAGCTCATCTGATAGGCAATGAATGCAGGGCTATTCAGGGGCTGAACAATCAGATCATGAGCCATGTAACCTAGTCAGTAGATTAACTTATTGGTGATGAATTAATGGTTTAAAAGTCATATTGAACTGGCGGGTAACTCTAGGTAGGTAGGGTGTGGCTGAAAGAAGCGGTTCCCGGGGGAACTGCCCTAGGGGAGTGTATCCTGTCCTGTTGGCACTGCCCGGTCTGCCTCTTCTTCGTGGTCATGAGGGGAGGTACACCCTCCGCCACGTCCTCCACCATGCCCTCTGCCATGAAGCTCTGCCCCACCTCAGACAGAATGATGGAGTTGGCTAACCTGGGATAGAACCTCTGAAACTATGAGCCCACATAAATTTTTCCTCCTCTAATTGGTTCTTGTTGAACATTTTTGTCTTACTGACAGAAAGCTGAATAGCCCACTCAGGTTGTCTGTATCACCATGAAATCTCTCATAGGAATAAAGATGACATGCCAAGTAAAAAGTTATGTATGGAACAAAATAAAATTTGGGGGTCTTACTATTTCTAGGTATCTTTTTAGAGAAATGCTCTATAAATGTCACATATTATATAGCAACATTAACTATTTACAAACAAAATAAATCGTTCTTAACTAAACTTTTCTAGCATGATTCATCTTTTACTTTTTCTGAAAATAGCAACTATAAGTAGGTCATGAACCCCACCCTTGAGAACTAATGGTCAGGTGCGAACAACAGACATATAAACAGATAGTGTAAAGACAAGAACATAGTAACCACAGTGATAAGATTCACATAATGTGCTGTGGAAGCATGCAGGAGGTGAGCCAAGCCATCCCAGACGAGTCTGGGAGAGCTTTGGGAATAGGGAAAGAGTGACCATGCACAGAGTTTTGTGCCTGTCTCACTAGAGCTCGATATTCAGTCGGCACAGAGGTCCAACTGCCTTCGCCAGCATCAGGATGTGTCGCATGCTTTGCTGTTGCCAAGTTCTGAACTGATCTGCTGCATTGTCTGTGTACTCTAGAAATCCTGGTTCGAACAACAAAGGAAAAAGTAAGGAGGTCGAATAGGAATTATCCAGAAGAGGAATGAATGAGGGGCCATTTGCTTAAGGTGAGGAACAGAGAAGGGAGTGTTCAGGAAGCCAAAGAAATAGTGGAGATTAGATCCTGGACATTTTATTACAGGATTTCAAAGGGGAAGTGGTCAGTTGTTATGTGTGCAATGAATTGACCTGAAGCAAAAGATTCCATGCAGTTTATTGACCTGTTGGTCTACATTGATTTTTATCCAGACAACTTCAGTCAGTTTGGAGTTAAAAATCTGATGTGCAGGAGAGAGTAAAACTATTCAGGAGGAAGCAGAAAGCAAGGAGGTTTTGGAGATTCTGAGGCTGGGAACTGGTGAAGATCAAGTGGCTTAAGTTATGGGAGACAGATGGCATCACTGGTGAAAATCGACAGCTTCTGGAATCTTCCTTCACTCAACCGAAGCACCTGCAACTTCCCTGCAGGAAGCTGGGTAGAAATGGGCAGATGTGATGCCCACACAACATGATCTTATGTGTGCCCTGAAGTTCTCCATTGTTTATCTGAATGATTTCCTCTTCTTAGGGTCCTCTGCTTTCCTAGTTGAGAGTAAAATTCTCAAATCAGAAAGAAAGAAAGAGAAAGAGAGGGAGGGAGGGAGAGAGAGAGAAAGAGTGAAAGAAAGAAGAAAGGAAGGAAGGAAGGAAGGAAGGAAGGAAGGAAGGAAGGAAGGAGGGAGGGAGGGGAGGGAGGAAGGAAGGTGTGATATAGACAAAGCTGATTTGCAGACTTAGAGCCTACAACATACAAGACCTTTCCTCCAATCTTTGACTTTTCCCTATTATGTTTCCTCAACACTCATATCAAGAGAGTGAATCTAAAGCCATGGATATAATAAAGCAGAGTAGAATAATAAATATAATTCCTTTGGGTTGTACGTTGTTTTTACAATTTTATCTCCGTTTTACTCATTTACTGGTTGTTTGAGAGTAATCTCCATCTCATTCAGATCCTTATTCTATTTGTCTATGTTATTATATAATGCTATTCTGAGATGCAACTTTAAGTGTTTATTAAAGATTTAAAAGCACTCAGATTGGTGTAATTTAATTGAAAAACGTTGACATTTTTCTATAAAATGAGTGAACTCTTTCCAATGATTTGTTTTCTAAAATTGCCTTAGGAAAAAAAAAGAAAGCATTTCTATTTTTCCTGCAATGTTATAATTTAAAGTCAGTCCAGTGCATGTGTGATCAAATTTGTAATAATCTGTCACTAGTGGCAGAAAAGAAAATTAAAGGAACCAATTTATTTCAAAGAATGAAATGTGAGCTCTCCCCTCCCTATGCAGGAACTGCACAAACTTCTTGAACATCATTTTCATGCTTCCCCATAGTGACAGGAAAATGCTGTCGAGGGGAACTTCATTTCTTCCCAGCATCTGCCACTACTCAGTTCCTGAGGATCTGAGGTTTTACATCTTCCATTATTCACTGTGCTGGGCATTGTGGGTGTGGCTGGTTCAAGCCTTCACCTTGACCCCATGACCAATTGACCTTCCTCCCTCCTTCAGTGGCCACTGCCCTCCTGGGGAGGAGTTGAGTGTGTCTCTGCTCATGTTTTAGAGAGGACATCAGTAGGTCAGAGAGTGTCCCTAGCTCTCTCTTGTGAATTAATGGACAGAGTTCTCCAGACAAAAATTAAGCCTGAAACTAGAGCTTTAACTGGAGAACTTTAGTAGACCTCCCTACATTATAAAAAGTGAACTGTTAATAGATGGCAGAACATAAAGATTTGGCTGTTGTCTGACTTTGGCCATAATTAACTGCTTACTTAGGTCAATATATATTCAGTGTTTGAGATAATGGGAGAGCTCCAGAGACCTTCCCTCTGCTCGCTCTCTCCATTAATATTCCACATGGCTCCTGAAGGACATATATAAATGTGTCAGTTTCTTTTAGCCCTAATACAAATGAAAAGAAATATATCCAGGAATATAGTTTGAAGGGTAGGTGAATTAGGGTCCGGTTCAGCCTTAAAAACAATATTTCTGTCAAGAAACAATTCTTTCTTGAATGCACTAAAAGCTTATTTATAGATTTCGATGTCAAAGACCATATTTACATCTTTGTAAATGCAGTGGTCTCTATTTTAATAATGCTAATTCTTGCCAAATCAAGCTTTTGCAAAATAAAAAATCTAATTAAAATCCCCCCCAAAAATGTTTTCATAGAATTTGTCTATTGATGCAAAAATACACGTGCATGAACTAAAATATTTTAAAGAAAAATGAGGGAAAATATTTTATACTATTAAATGCTTTTATAAAGTAATCGTAATTAAAATAGTAGTAGAAAAAAAAGTCCAGTAGTACACGATCCCTAAAATAAAGCGGGGCAGGTCATCAAATACCATGTCCTTGAATGCCTCATTTCTTTCCCTCAATACCCAGACAAATTAAAGGAACAGGAAGAGTACTGGCCGGGAATGTCCAGATGCGCATCATCTTGAAGGAAACTTGCTTTCTCCGGTGCACATGGGAGCCTGGGCGTGGTAGTGTTATCTGTAGAGCTCATTTCTTGAACGTTTGCCAGGACTGCTGCATTTGGGATGCTGGTCAGACCTGCGCACTAAGCCAGCAATGCTGATGACGTCACTGCTCCTGAAGTCTAACATATAAAATCCCTCTCTGAGTGGGGACAGGTGCAGAACTGAGGGCAGTGTGGAAAGGATGTGAACCGCTCGGCCAGCCAGCCCCAAAGGACAGGACACTGTTTAGTAATGCTCTGTGAGGGATGGAGGTTCTACCTGTCCATACGTAGCCTCAACTCTTCTTCGAGGAGTCTTTGATCTCTGATGAGCTTTCCCCAATAGACTGTATCTCTCCATGCTGTCTCTGGGCACTTTCTTTGGCTGGTCTGCAACTTACCCCACTGCTCAGGCACAAATGGGCTGTGGATGAGACAAATGGAACATGATAAAGAACCTGGAAACAGATTGACCGGTAAATCTCGCATATGACAGATCATGAATGCTAGATATGGCATCACAAGCTAAATGGTAAAGTATGGGATACTTAAACGTAAAACTACATCTCAGCTTTAGGTCATATTATAACATGCAATCCAAGGATTGCTAAGGCCTTAAATATAAACAGCAAATCCCTCCAATTCCAAATATATATATATATATATATATATATATGTGTATGTGTGTGTGTGAGTATGTGTATATATATGTATACATATATGCACATATATATATTTAGAATTGGAAAGATTCCAATATATGTGTGTGTATACACAACTACGTATATACATATATATATATATATCACATGTATATGTATATATAGCATATTTTCTTATACTTGGATGCAAAAATAACAAATCACAGATCATTGTACATTAAAAGACAATGGAAATACTTCCATAAGGCACAAACTCGTATACTGCTCTCAACAAATTAATCAGGTTCTGGCTTTGTAAAGAACCTCCTAAAATGAATAAGAAAATTATAAATGTTTCAATACGCTGAAAACATATATGAGCAATTATGTCAGAAATATAGAGTTGTAAATGGTCAAAAAACAGTAATAATGCTGTTCGGTTTCTTAATAACCAGGGAAAAGCAACTTAAAAATACTGGCACTCATGATTCTACACCCATTATTTTGCATTCATGAAGAAGACTGGGCACAATATCTGGCCAAGGAGATGAGAAAAATTACCAACTAATACTGTGTTTAGGAAAGTAATTTTGTGTAACCACTTTGGAAGACCATTATTTGCATAAATTGCCAGTCAATAATTCCACTTTGGGGTATTTAATTAATTAGTTGGTTAATTAATTAACTGAACACATATTTATTAAATTTCTATTAAGTGTTGAACACTTCATGTATACCTGTCATGGTTAACAAGATGGAAGTATTTTCTTCATGCAAGAAGCATATGTTCTAGTGGAGGAAGACAAAACTCAAAATAAATAAATAATCATGCACTATAATAGTAAATTATAGTAAATTTTCCAAAGAAACATTAAACCAACATAAAGAAAATAATGAAGGAAGTGCAACTTTCAATGAGGTTCAGAAAGACTGGTGTAAGCAAGAGACATTTGAATAGTGAGTCAAGTGACATGAGGGAAGAACAAGGGCCAAGTCCTGGAATCATCATGAGCTGGATAAGAATTAAATCCTGTGGCTGGAGCAGTGTCACTGAGCGGGAGCACATAAGGAGATAAAGTCAGGAGGCGAGCCCCAGAACACGTTTACTCTAAGTATTACGAGAGGCTTTAGTGGAGGGTGATTTCATATGCAGGGCAGCATTGTAGTTTTGAAAGCTCCTTCTCATTTTGTCCCGGACAATTTGCTGAAGAGTTGGGACGGTGGAGGGAAGACAGAGCACTTAGGAAACACCTGCATTTTAGGTAAGTAGGAGAGGTTGACTGTGAATTCCAGGACTCTGGCTGTGGCAAGGGGGCAGGTCGCAAGTATTTTTTGAAGGTAGTTTCTACCGCCTGAATGATTGCAAGTAGCCTTTGGAGAAATAGGCTGTCCACACCTTGGTGGCTCTACTGCTAAGTGTGGAGCCTGAGTGTCCAGGTGTGTGGTGGTGCCCTTCCCTGAAAGGACATGAAAGAGCAGGTCGAAAAAAGTGTGGCAAATAAAAATACCTTTCACAACTAAATGCGAGATATCTATTATATTTGCAAATGAAGAACTTTGTTAGGGCAATTGGATACATAAGCTCTGCAGAAAATTCTGGATACAAAATAAATGCTGGGTAATTGTGAGAATATGAATGATGGTCAAAGTCCTAGCATTGTGTGATCTTGCTTAGGGAGTTCAGTGGGATGTGGAGATAGGTCCTGTGACAGTCCTAAGGCACACAAGGGTTTTCTGATTTTGCAACTGAGGCACAACTAATGCAGGAGGGAGGAACCAGGAAACAGTCTCACGCCACACCACATTCATCTCTGCAAAATTTGGAATTAAATTGTCAATTTGAATGCTAAAGGGTTGAAATTTTGATTGCAATTTCATTAAGTCTTAGGTTTATTTCTTAATGTTTATCACCCTTCCTTAAGACACTTTTTTTTTTAAATTGGGTAATTTAAAATAAATAAATAAATAAATAGGGTAATTCGTCTAGAACTTTCTCAAAGCAAATCATTTTGGATTGGCTTTCCCCAACACACAACATGCTCTTACTTATAGAGAGGGAAGACGTTTTTCAATTTCAGAAACATGATCTTAGAATGTGTTTAACTATAAATAAGATTGGTTACCTTTTGTGGTTTGAACCCTAAGTTGGTATACTTGTGCTTCATTTTCTGTTTTAAAGATCTATTATCATTATTATTATTGATGATATTTCCATTGTCCTCTTTTTGTTTTCCAAGCCAATTTCACAGCTAATTTACCTGATGTAGAGTTGTCCTCAAAGTTGCCAGGAAGACAGCTTCAGGGTCACTCACTTCCGTGGTTTGCATGGGACTGAGGAGTTTCCTGGGATGCTGGGATTTTCAAGGCTTAAATTTGGGACAAGTTGGTCATCACACACATAATCGAGGGAGGAATTACAGTGTTGCTACTGTGTGCAATGGAAATGCAGTCACGTGCCGCCTGACAATGTTTCTTTCAGTGATAGACTCATACATGACAGTTGTCCCCTAAGATTGCAACAGGACTGAGATATTTCTATGACCTGATGATATGTCGGCTCTCATAAAGTCATGGCGCCTTGCCTCACTCACATGTTTGTGGTGATGCTGGGGAAACAAACCTGCCGTGCTGTCAATCATAAGTGCTGCACACACCGTTGTGTACCACAAGATACCCGACATGATAATAAAGGGCGGTGGTGGTTCAAGGATTTATTATGCTGTGCTTTTGTATCATTTTCTTGGATTCTACTCCTTGTACTTATTAAAAACAAAACTAACAAGGTAATTGTTAAACAATTTCAGTTGAGTCCTTGGAAGTTGTTCCAGAGGGCCATTGTTATAGATGAACACTTCATGGGCATCACTGCCCCTGCAGACCTCTTGGTGGGACAAGATGTGGACCTGGATGACAGTGAGATTGATGATCCCGAACATGGGAAGGGCTATACTAATGTACATATTTTTTTCTTAGTTTTTAACAAAAAGTTTAAAAACTAAAAACAAACAAAAATTAAAAATAGTCTATCCCTTGGGGCTGGGGTTATAGCTCAGTTGGTAGAGTGCTTACCTCCTAAGCACAAGGCCCTGGGTTCAATCCCCAGCACCGCAAAAAAAAAAAAAAAAAAAAAAAAAAAAAGGTCTATCCCATATAGCATATGTGTGCAGTAGGCTGCATCGCCAGGCTTAGTAAGCACACACTAATGTTGGTACAATAGTGAAATTGTCCTGGGAAACACATCATGAGGAGATTTTTGTCATTGTGCAAATATCAGAGTGTGCAAACGCCGACTAAGGTGGCTGCAATGTCACTAGGCAATATGATCCTGCGTGACCACCTCATTTACGCGGAGCACTGTATACCAAAATGTCATCATGTGGTGTGTGACCATACATTTAGAAGTATTGTGTATATACAAGGAAGCTTCTCCAAAGATTGTTACCTAGCATGTTGTCAAGACCCAAGCTGAAAACAACCTAAATTCTAAATTGAAAAGCCATAAAACATCATATGCTCCTTCAAACATTTTATGCTTAAATGTTAAGTGATTAAAATGAATGGATTTGGCAAGCCATTTTGCATATTAGGTTGGACAATTTATAAAGATAATTATATAGAGAGTCAGTTCCTATGCCAACATGACGGAGAATTGGGCTTACTTTATCTTCTAGCAGTTGCAGAGTTTCTGGTTTAATTCATAGGTCCTTGATCCACTTTGAGTTGACTTTTGTGAGATAGGGGTCAAATTTCTTTCTTTTGCTGTGATGGTTTAGATATGAGGTGTCCCCCAAAAGCTCAAGATGAGATAATGCAAGAAAATTTAGAGGTGAAATGATTGGGTTATAAGAGCCTCGACCTATTCAGTGCATTAATCCCGGGATAGGGATTAATGGAGTGGTAACTGAAGGTGGGTGGATCACTGGGGCATGACTTCAGGGTTCACATTTTGTCCTTGAGCACAGCAACTCTTTCCCTCTCCCTCCTCCTCCTCTCTTTCTCTGTCTTTCTCTGTCTCTCTCTCTCTCTCTTCTTCCTGATGCCATGTCCCAGCTGCTTTTCTCCACCACACATTTCCACCATGATGTTCTACTCACCTTGAACTCCTGGGAATGGAGTTGGCTGTCTATGGGCTGAGACCTTTGAAATTGTGAGTCACTAAATAAATCTTCCTTCTCTAAAATTGTTCTTGTTAGATCTTTTGGTCACAGCAGCAAAAAAGCTGGCTAAACACCTACATAAGGATTTCCAGTTTTCCCAGTTGTCTTTTCTCCAACCTCTGCTTTTGGCACCTTGGTCTACTATGAGATAAATTTGCTTCTGTGTGTGTCTCTGTGTCTTCTCTTCTATTCCATTGGTCTTCATGACTGTTTTGGTGCCAATGCCATGCTGTTTGTGTTACTATAGCTCTGTAGTTTACTGTGAGGTCTGGGATTATGAAGCCTCCTGCTTTACTTTTCTCACTAAGAATTGCTTTGACTACTCTAGGTCTCTTATTTTTCCAAATGAATTTTATAACTCCTTTTTCTAGTTATGTGAAGAATGATGTTGGAATTTTGATTGGAATTGCATTGAATCTGAATAGATCTTCTCATGATATGACCTTTTTGAAAATATTATTTTGCCTATGCAAGAACATGGGAGGTCTTTCCATCTTCAATGGTCTTATTCAATTTCTTTCTTTAATGCTCTATAGTTTTCAAGTTTTCATTATAGGTGTCCTTCATCTCTTTTGTTAGATTGATTCCTAAGTATTTTTTGAGGCTATTGTGAATGGGATAGCTTTCCTAATTTCTTTTTCTGTAGATGAATCATTGGAATATAGGAATGCCATTGATTTATAAGTGTTGATCTTGTATCTTGGTACATTGCTGAATTAATTTATGAGCTTGAGAACACTCTGATGGAGTTTTTTCAACCTTCTAAATATAGGATCATGTTGTTAGCAAACAGATAATTTGAATCCCCCTATTTGTCAATTTAATTTCCTTTTTTGGCCTGATTGCTCTGGATAGAGTTTCAAGGGTTATGTTGAATAGGAGTTGTGAAAGGGAGTATTCTTGTCATGTTCCTATTTTTAGAAAAAATCCTTTCAGTTTTTTTTATATTCAGTATACTGTTGGCCTGGGGCTTATCATATATGGGCTTTGAAAGGTTGAGGGAAGTTCCTTCTATTCCTAGTTTTTCCAGTGTTTTATACATGAATGTGTGCTGTTCTTGCCCAATGCTTTTTCTGTCTCTATTGAGATAATTATGAAATTCTGGTTTTGACTCCATTTGTGTGGTGAATTACATTTATTGATTTCCATATGTTGAACCAAACTTGCATTCCTGGGATGAAACCCACTCGATCATGCTGCAATGTCTTTTTAATGTGTTTTTTAATGAGGTTTGTCAATATTTCATCAACAATTTTTGCATCTATGTTCACAAGTGATATTGGCCTGAAGTTTTCTTTCCTTGATAAGCCTTCATTCTCTTTTGGCATCAGAGTGATTCTTTTGGTATGAGGGTGATACTGGCATTGTAGAATGAGTTTAGCAGTGTTTCCTCCTTTTTTACTTCAGGTAATTACTTGAGAAGGATTGGAATTAGTTCTCTTTAATGGTCTGGTAGAATGTGGCTGAGACTCTGTCTGGTCCTGGGCCTTTCTTTATTGGAAGACTTTTGCTATCTGCTTCCATTTCATCTTTGCCACCTGCTCCTTAGATAGAGCATCTATATTTAGAATATACAATGAATTCAAAAGACTTATAAACAGCAACAATAAAATAATCCAATTAACAAATGGGAGAAAATACTAAATAGTTACTTCTCAAAAAAAGACATATAAATGGTCAACAAATTTATGTAAACATGTTCAGCATCACTTTGCACTTTGGGAAATGAAAATCAAAACTACTTTGAGATTCATCTGGGCCTGGGAATATAGCTCAGTTGGCAGAGTGCTTGCCTCTCATGCACAAGGCCCTGTGTTCAATCCCAGCACCACAAAAAAAAAAAAAATAGATAAGAAAATAGAGACTCATCTCGTTCCAGTCAGAATGCAATTATCAAGAATACAAATAATAAATGTTGGTGAAGATGTGGGGGGATATGTACACTTATACATTGTTGGTTTGGCTGCAAACTAACCCAACCACTCTGGAAAGCAACATGGATATTCCTCAAAAAACTAGGAAGGGAACCACCATAGGACCCAGCTATCCAACTCCTCAGTATATACCCAAAAGAGCTCAAATCAACACACTACAGTGATGCAACCACATCAATATTTATAGCAGCACAATTCATAATAGCCAAGCTATTGAGACAACCTAGGTACCCTTCAACAGGAGGATGAATAAAGACAATGTGGTAAATATACATAATGGAATGTTATTCAACCATAAAGGAGAATGAAATTATAGCATTTGCTGGTAAATGGATGAAACTGGAGTCTATCATACTAAGTGGTATAAGCCAGTTTCAGAATCTCAACATCAAATGTTTACTCTGATATACAGAAGCTAACCTAAAATAAGGGTGGGGGGAATGAATGAAATAAAGAAAGGGAAAAAAAGGGGGAGAGGGAATTTCATCAAAATAGAGAAAAGATCACCAGATTAAATGAAGGGAATTGAAGAGGAAGAAGGGATGGGAAGGGCAAGAACAGTGGTATGAATCTGAGCAAACTTTCTCATGTGCATGCACAAATGTGGTGCAGTAGACCCCGACATTGGGTGTATCCAAAGGACATTAATTTAAAAACAAAGAAGTCAACAATAACTGGGTTGAAGCAGAGTAGTACTGGGGACTGAATTGGAGCAGGTTGTGTTTCAACCTTTGGTGACTATCTTAGGGTGTACCTTGGCGTGTATAAATATAACTAAGAAGAATAAAGAATTTTTTAAAGAGTATTATATAATTCAAAAAATTCCCCATAAATTATTATATGTCTATGAATTCATATTTTTTATAAAATGAAAGCAGGAGTAAGATGGAACTTGAGGACAATGATGACCTCTCAGAAGACAGGAAGAGATTTAAGATGGAAATGTGGGATGGACATCATTTCAGTGATATTATTTTTTTAAAATATGAAGCAGACGTGGAAACTATTAATGTTTGTTGTGGAAACTATTAATGTTTGTTGAATTTAGGAGAAAGATTTCAAGTATTTTGTCATTTTATATGCTTTTTCTATATTTTAGTGCTTTTAAAAATTTAAAAACTTGAAAAATAAATCACTTAGAGATAAGTTGCGATACTGTACCTAAGAGTAAAGATAAAAATCAGTTAGTCTCAATGACATTCTAGAGCTTTCAAGTACTTTTTCTTACCAAAAAAATAAACGTAAATGTAAAGAAGAATTCTGAACACAAATATTATAAGGAGAATTACAATTTATAACAACCAATTTAATAAAACCCCAAAAGTACACTTTGAAAAGGAAGTATTCAGTAGATCTTTTGTGAATGTGAGGTCATGTCATAGGAAATTAAAATTTAATTATTTGGGGCATAATATTTTCTGAGAGGATTTACATATGAAAATATATTAACATTATTAAAAAGTATTTATTTTAAATTCTACTAAATTTACTGCTAGAAACATTCCCAGAGGATGCAATCTGATATATTCCCAAGATAGACAATTGTTTGTACAGCATTTGATGGTAAATGAAATAAAAACAATGTGGTTGAAAATTAAGTGTTCAATAATGAGGTCCAATTAAGTAAATCCAGATACAGCTATTGATGAAACACTTCTCAGCGCAGGAAGAAGCAACAAGTAGAAATTCAGAGTGAGAGAGGTATATTAATTAATGTTGATATCACTTTAAGTTATTAATTCACAAAAGTAAAATAAGTAACATTAATAGGTCCTCAGAGGGAGAGGGAATACAAGCCAGAGTAAGAGAAAAAGAGTGAAGATTATTATCATTATTTTCTTGAGGGTAATTTCTCATTTGTCTGATTGTATATATTGTAGGATCACATTGGTCAAGCAGTCACATATGTACATGAGGTAACAAAGTCTGTTTCAGAAGATGATATAACATACAAATTAGACATTAATGATGACTATTGAGGCAGGAGAGTTGTGATTTTAACTTTTATTCTTCAAATTTTTCCATTTTTAAAAATTTTGTGAAATGAACATATAACATCAATCTGAGGACACAGAAATAAATATTCTTTAAAACAAAGTAGAATAAAATACTCCAATTTGTCTTGTATATATAATACATCATGTATAATATATATTTTATATGATAATATGTATAATATATAAATATATATGTATATTTATACAACATGTAACTATATGAAACATATATTTATAGATATACACATATAAAACAGAAACACATTAAAAATAGTAAACCAAAAGAGCATAGTGAAAACACACTAAATAGATAAAGAGGATATACATACAGATAAGATGTATTAGTGACACCAAAGAATATGAAATCAAACTAGGGGGAAGACTTTAAGGAACATATAATATGCTTCACTGGTATTAGCCCCTGGAATTTTAGAAATATAACAAGAATACATCAAGAACAATAACAGGGAGAATTAAAGTACAATCATAAACATATTTAAATTAGTCAAGTTATGCACAACTTTGTGTACTCTCAAGTAGGGCTCTCCAATAGAAGCATAATATGAGTCTCAAACTCTGTGTATAATTTTAAATTTTCTAGTATCTACATGTTAAAAAGTAACAAGGAGCAGATGAAAGTACTTAGCAATATATTTAATTAACCATTTTTAATGCTTCCAGATGTCATGAATATAAAATTATTAATGACATATTTTACATTCTTTTGTTCATTCTAGTCTTTAAAATCCAGTCTGTATTTAATGCTTAAAACACATGTCAATTCAAAATAGCCACATTTGTGCTCAAAGGACATCCCGCTGGTGACTATAGCATTTGGTAACCCAGCTGTGAAGAGTGCATTTCCTTTTCCAGCTTATACACTCTCAACAATATTTCATCAGATCAGAGAGTTCATTCATTGAAAGACATGCATTATGTCATGTGGTGTTAAGGAAGAAAAGATCCCAGTTAAACCGACACAGCACTGAAAGTCTCTGATTGCACTCTCTCAAGATTGTGGATGATAATGCTTGAGAAAACGTACATTAGAAAAAACAGCATACTAGAGATATTTTTTCAAGATTCCTTCATTTGCAGGTGACAGCAGCCTAGTTCACACCAATTGAACCCACAAAGAGAAATGTGGCTCATGTGACCAGCCAAGATCTGCTCCTGGCATTAGGAAGATCGGGAAGGAGAGAGTCCGTGGACTTCACTCAGAGTCTGTCTCTCCTGGGTTTTTCTTGATATGTGAGATGGCTTCTGTCTTTTCCTCTCCTGTGTTGTCAGCTTACAAGCCTGGTCGGGGTGAGGATCATGCCTGATAGTGGTCAGAGTTAATTCTGACTAGAGTGTTGTCAGGTCCCTCTCTACTAGTCACTCGCTGCAGCCAAGATTGGACTCCTGTGCTCAGCCAGATTTGGACACCAGCCCCTTTCTGTTCTCAGAAGTCAAGGTCAGAATCAGCCCCTTTCAAGCAAGAGGTAAACGGATCTCCAAAGAAAAAAATAGCAGATATACACTAAGAGGAAGTTGCACACTTAGAAAATTCTCAACAAATTTTAACCTCCATCCTCTGCCTACAATAATACTTTTTTCCCAAAAATAAATAGCTCAACTCCTTCTAAGTTACAGTTGCACATAAGCAAAAAGCTCTAGGTTACTTTTGTACAGTAGAGTAACTTTAGATAATATTATGAGCTTTATATTTCATTAAGAAGAAAGGATTTTGAAAGTTTCCCTCATAAAGAAATGGCAAATGTGTGAGGAGATATATTTAACCTGATTTTAACATTGTACAATGTATACATATATTGAAACTTTGCATGTTAACCCATTAATATGTGCAATTTTTGTTTTAATGTATTAGTTGTAAAAAATCAATTTGAAAAGCAAACGAACTAATAAAAGAGTAAACAAGTAAAATTTCGCATTATATAGTTCCTCACCTATTAGAAGTTTAACTGAGAAGAGCTTTCTTTTCTGTTGGGTCAAAGGGAACATCAACTTCTATGTATGGACATATACTTAATGATAATGCTTTATATTAATGGTGAATACAATCCTTACACAATACCCAGGAACACATGGAGGGCATACTGTCAATTTATCAACAGACACTTATTGACCCAACAACAATATGAAAGTCATGTTCCATTTTTTTGAAAATTTAAAAAAAATGTGAGTCCACAACTCAAACTTAGTGAAATTGAAAACTACTTGGAAAAAAAGAAGCAAGTGTATGAATATGGAACTTTAATTAGCACTCTAATGGAGCCACATATTATATGGAGAGAAACCATAAAGTCAGTCTTGCTAAATAAGTAGATTTCAGTCTCAGAGGGATGTTGTTCCCCCCACTGCCTAGCCTCATGCCACTCTTCAGTCAGCCTGTCCCTCACTCCACAATGGGATGATTTGCTGCTGGGTAGAGAGCTGAATGTGCCAACGCTTCCTACAGCCAAGAACTGGAGCCACAGAGGACAGTCCCAAACAGCAGGGCTTTTGTGTTCAAGAGGGAAAGATTTGGAGGGAGGTAAAATCAAGTTTTCACTCTATTCTCCCTTCCATATAAGTGAAAGTCAGCAAAGGCCTTTTGAGTTCTTAGAACACATCTGGTACTGAGAAGGTTTGACTGGGGAACCTCGGTGCCAGCACTTCTACTTCCTAAAGGAAATTTTGAGTTCGTGCCAATCATGATGGAGAGGCTTTCTTTTCTATTTAAGGACTTTTGTTGTTCATTAGCTTTGCATTCTGCCATTCATATGATCATCTCCCTTTCGATGAAGACTTCCTGTTCTGTACTGCTTCTCCTCACGTGGCACAGAGCGTAAATAGGAAAATGCATGTCACCTCCTCCCTCTGGAAATGCACACAAGCATGTCAAGAACTAAGGGTGATCAGGCAGGTTTTAAAGCACAGCAACTAGGCAGAAATGATGGAGGGATTCTGAGGAACTATGGAGAGAAGGGTCTTCTCCCAGCTGAAACAATTAGGGAAGGCTTTAATGACTGTTGATTAACATATTTATGTGACAGAAAACCCTCTGAATGTGAATGTAGGTCAGAGTGTTGCTGACTCCTAGCCAGTGGGAATCCTGGTAGAGAACACTTGGTGTTTCCAGGTGGGACAGGAAGATGGAGTGGGGCGTCATCCTGGAAGCTGGAATCCGCAGCAGGTCTTTTGATTTCATTGACCCCAGAGCTCCCTGCTGTGCCTGGCTCTCCTGTGTGAATGAGCCCCGATGTGCTGCTGCCTGATGGTCAGACTCTGTTGGCCATGCTGGGCTTCAAGCTGGGAATGAGGCACTAGGCAAGCACTCTGTCCCCAGCCCTCCTTGCTTTATCCTCTTCCATTTGTGTAAATCTGCTTTTAGAAGCAGACCTTCCAGAAGACCTTTTGGAAAACAAACTTCAAATACATTCTTTGTTTCTTTTCTGTTAGTATAAGGGACCAGAAGGCCTCCTTTCTCCCCAATGCCATGGGGCTCCGGGGGTGGCTGCCACCTGCTTTATGTTCTGAGGAAGGCTGCGGGTTCCCACTATGGAAAAGCTTTGCCTTGATGTATGGCTATTTATGAGCACCGCAGAGAACGATTGCAGGCTAATTACGGCACTGAATTAAGACCTTGAAATTAAGGACTTAGTCATGAATATAATAGAAGAGGCTAGCTACCACTGGGATCAAGTTAGGATCTTAGTAACTCCTTTCAGTACCATTTTCCAGACACCAAACTGCCCTCACATATAGCACAGAGAAACATTAATGTGGATTTTTTTATATATATTATTATTTTCTGTATAGTTTGATGTTCTGACTTCTTCAAAGTACACTCTGAGGCAGATGGAAGGTTAGTGATTATCGGAAATGGGAAAAGACCAGCTAGAGGAAATCATGGTATTCAGACTAACCAGGGCCACGCCTGTTCCATCAGCCTACATGCTCTGGAAGATCATTCCCTTGCTTCAGTCCTCCCAGGGCCAGATACCAGATGACTAGACACCACCCCTACAGCTTAGAGCTTGCTAGTTTTGGAGTTAGACAATCTCGAGCTGTTTCAACCACCCTGCTTTGTCATTTCTGCAAAAATCCCAAGGGAGACGTGAATCTGGGTGCTCAGTTCCCTTACCCCGCCCCCTGCCAACTGATGCAGGGGCTTCCCATGTGACTGTGCATGGAGAGCCACACCACTGCCCCTGGGCCTGTAATGACAATGACTTTATCTTCCTGAGCCTTTCTTGGGTCTCCTCTTGTAGCTGCACCTGACTGACCATCACCAAAGTGAACACACAACAATGAGGCTCTGTCCTTAAGAGAGAATTAAGTCAGTGCCCTGCAGCATCCAAAGGCGCCTCAGTGTACAAATCCTTACAAAGACCCTATTGTGGGAACAAAGCACCAAGAAGCCTGGAATAGGTTTTGCTTAGCTGGCAGAGCTTAGGAAACTCTCAAGATTTTTTCCATGTTTAAATAGGAATATCAGCCTGTCTCCCAAGACAGCTTAGAGAATTACAGGCCACGATGGGTTGTGAAATGCTGCAAAAGGGCGAATGGTTATTAAGGATCCATTGAAGCGCGGTGGTTGATATTTCTCCCAGTATCTGCCGTCATTTCCTTCACTGTTGTGTGGGATCCTGTGTCTCCAAAGTCCTTCGCATGACCTCTTCTGGCCAATCACACCTGAGCAAAGGTAACAGCACCACTTTTTGGCTCTTGCAGTGAAATGGCCTGTCTGAGTCTCTGATTTTTTCTTCTCCCTGCTGCAGACAAGAAGGCTGAAACTTCCAGATGTTGTGACTAGTTCTCTGGATCCCATGCCCGCCTGAGTGTCTGAGTGACCATTTTCAAGAGTCTTCCTGTTTTGACCTAGAGTGTCTCTCTCTTTAGATCCGAATATCTACAGGGGAATTCATATGCAGTGCAAATGGGAGAGAATATCAAAAGCCCATGCGCCCCTCACCCAGTTCCCAGGGTCACTCACTTGCAGCCAGCCTGCTGTCAATTTTGCGTACACACCCCAATTTTCTCATCTTCTGATGGACTTGAAGCAAAGCCCTGATGTCGCGAAATTTGTTTTGTAATATTTCACTTAATCTCCAAATTACGACTCTTTAAAAGCAATATGAAAGGACCTCATGACATCTGAAGTCTGATTATTTCCTTCACATTATCAAATATCCTGTCAATGTTCAAGCTTTTTCCATCAGCTCTCTTATTATTATATTTTTCTTGTTTGTACAAGGAAAAAATAAGGATTATATGTTGCAAGTATTCAACAACATGTCTAAATGCCTCTTAAAAACATTATCAATTTCACTCTTTCAACTGTTTTGTTTTTTTTTTCCAAATTCTATATTTAATGTGGACTTCCTTTTTCCTCAAGGAGTCACACTTTGTGATTTTTACTGATTGCTTTATGTGAACTTATTTAGCAGCTCTCCTCTCTCCTGTATTTCTTCCAAATGGTAGTTAAATGTGAAAATTGATTAGATTCCAATTAGATTTTTGTGTTCTTATCACTTCATAGGTAATGTGTTGTATTTCTGTTAGAATTCTTACAGAGCTTCCTTATCTCATTTTCTATGATGCTGAGAACCATTGATGAATATTATTTTGATCCATTATTTGAGTAGAAATTGTAAAATATTGGCATTATAGTTTCATCATTATCCTTCAGATATTCTGCATAATATATCTGAGAAAGAAAACTTATTTCCCATGAAATTTTTCTCGTATTTGGTTTTCCTGAGGTACAATTTGACTAGAAAAACTAAGATGTACATGTGATTTTCAAAATAAAGTTTAGGTTCCCTAGACACTTTCTAAGGTGATCAATGCATTATTTTGGTCTTAATTTATTTTTAAAAAGTTATGAATTTATTGACCCTCATACATTTGACGTGTATTTTGACATGGATTTCCCAGATAGCTCATTCTAAGGCAAAGACTCATTTGCTACTGTTTTATCAAGGAATACTCCATTCTTAGAAAAACCAATGGTCAACTATACACACATGCTTTTATCATAGGAGTTTATGGTAGTATTCCTCATCTCATACCTACATGGTATACCCATTCTGTAGTTGTATTATTTATTTTTCAATTGTCCCTACTGGACATTTAGATTCCAATATTTTGCTATTATGAATATGCTACAATAAATAGTTTTATGCATACATTTTTTTGTGACAGTATACCTATGTGATAGATTGATGCCAGTAACATTGATGGAGGAAAGAGGGAATGAACAGCAAATTTTGCTAGAGATCCCTAAGTAACCCTCCTTAGGCTCCTGGTCTTTGACTCGGCCACCACCAGTAATTATAAGGAAATCTGTTTCCCTATAGCTTTGCTAAGAGTATGCACACAGGTTGAATTTTTATTTCATTGTGGTCTTATTTTTCATTGTTCCTGATGATCTTTCCAAATGTTTCTGGTAATTGTTTGGTAATTGCTTTCCTTTCTTCATATAAACTAGCTGTTCTTGTTTCTTGAACATTTTCTTATCAGGAGGTCCAGCTCATTCTTCTTGTGTTAGAAGGCTTTTTTACAAACATTATTAACCTCTTATCTTTCTGAAGGTTGCAAACTGCTGCCTCTGGGAATTCTAATGTCATTCTGATTCTTATTCCCTTATCTTTTCTCTGGAAGGACTGAAACATTCTCCATTTTCATGATTAAGTTTGAAATTCAGAATCTTCTTATAAATTTTTGTGCATGCTTTTCATATTTGTGGCTAAGTATCCTTCATTTTAAGAAAGTTTTATTAAATTTGGGCTTGTAATATGCACCCTCTTTCATTGTTTTGATTTTTCTTTTTTTAGGAATCACTCTTTTATATCTACATGACTTACTTTTATCTTTCAGATCTACTAATTATGCCAATTTTACAATTTGGCCATTTAGAAAATTGTTTAAACATTTTTTGTCCTAATTTGTTTTATTTGAGGGGTTGTATTTGGAATTCATTTATTCTCATGCTCCTGAGGATAATCTCCATTTCTTAAATGACATTTCCCCTACTTTTCTTTCTTCACTTCATTGATAGCTCTCTTCTCAGATTTTTGTTTTGTCTGATCTTCTCAACTATGGAATTTCCAGTTCTGTCTTCAACTTTTCAAACTTCTATCATTTTCTTAATTTTTATTTGTTTTTGAAATAGTTGTTTAGGATATTGTGTTATTTATGTGTTGGTTTTGGTGTTTGCAGAGGATGTGTTTCTATTGTACCTCCATTGAACCTCTTTTTTCCCACATTCAACTGGGTGAAATTTACTGTGTTTATAGAATGATACCAGGTTAGCCCTGGTGGAGTTCTGATCTTAAGATTTCTTCTTATAATGCTCATGCAACATGTTGATCAAAGCCTGTAGTTTTGGGGATCTGTCTTCCCTGCATCAGCAAGCATTTACTTTTCTTTGTCCCTTGTATCTCTGCCTTCCTCAATTTACATTCTATTCCTAGTACTTTCTTTTAATTAGTTAGCCATGAAGGTACTTCAGTTCTTAGCCACAGTTCCATGAATTTCAAGGCCTTTTGTGATATTTATTACCAAAGCATATGTTTAAAAATGTTAAAAGACATCAAAGTTGAATGTAAGTTTTGCTTTTATTTTTAGATTAACTTTTCTATCACTGGATTTTTAGATTTTAAAATAAATTTCAGAATTCATTTGTCAGTTTTCACAAAAGTACATCCTGTGGGATTTAGGATTATCTTGAATCCATATAGCAATTTGGAAATAATATTTTTTCAGTACTGTGAGTATTCTGGCTATGAAAATTCTCAAAGTTGAGACTGCAAAATAAAATATCTTTTGTTTGATATTTTAAAAATACTGTACACTTGCTAGGTGCAGTGGCGCATGCCTGTAATCCAAGCAACTCAGGATGCCAGGGCAGGAGGATCTCAAGTTCAAAGCCAACCTCAACCTCAGCAAAAGTGAGGTGCTAAGCTACTCAATAAGACCCTGTCTCTGAATAAAATACAAAAAGGGGCTGAGGAAGTGGCTCAGAAGTCGAGTGCCCCTGAGTTCAGGCCCCAGTACCTGCCCCCCGTCCCACTAAAAAAATACACTTAAAATCCCAGGTTTAATTATCTACTCTCAGATATTCTTGCAGACATTTAAAAACATAGCAACACACACAAAGATTTCCAAAGAACAAAATGAAAGTAACACTTCCTTTTCATGATGATTAATACCAAAATATGAAACAGACATTAGAAGAAAAAAGAACTTATGAACTGCTTTCCTAAACATAAATGCAATACCCCAATATAGCACATTTAATATTCTACATTTTACCAACAGAGTAAGGGTAAGGCAATGTACACTTTATTCTAGAACCAAAAGGTGGCTAACAATTGCCAAAATAAATGAATAAAATTCAACAATGTGATTATACAATAAAAAAGGCAGAATAATCATTTGCTGGACCCAATATGAACAGAAAGAAAAATTTCCAGCATGTAATATTATGGTAAATCGGTCACTTTAACAATGACAGAAACTTTATAAATCTTAGAATGATTATCTATAAAAACTAAAAGCAAATATCACATTTAGTTATGAAATATTAAAAGCAATTTTCCTGAGGTTCATGAATGAGGCAAGGTTGAAAAAGGGAAAATAAATTTTTTTTATATATATTGAATAAATAGGAAACCCAAAGGAATCTCCAAAATGTTGCACTTTGTACGACGATGAACCATTACTTCTGGATACAAAGTCAACATAACAAAGGCCTTTGTGCTTCTACGTGCCAGCAACAAGAAAGCAGAGAATGATAATGTAAATATGTTGAGGCATTTAATATTATATTAAATCATCAAATATCTAGAAGTTAATCTAACAGAAAATTTTGCAAAATATCTATGCTTTTACAAATTTCACCCTCCTATCTTTACTGCTATAAGAAGTTACAGAAATTAAAGGAAACCGATATCTACAGAGGTTTACATGATTTTCATGGATTGAAGGAACTGGTGAATTTGTTAGGGTGGTTCTATCCGGAATAACTTACAGATCAAGGTGCTCTCACACTTCACCCCAGTAGGTGCTGACGACCGCAGCACCTGTGGGCACTGCCTGAGATGTTGCAGGAAAGCTCCGCATTCTCCAGCATGGAAGGTCTCAGAGGTCCAAACATAGGCGAGGAAAATGTGTTTCTACCTGATTCTCAGAAGTTACGTTGTACCTCAGCAGCTTCAGGTAATCACGAACAGCCTTGGTAGAAAGACATCTGAAACCATTCTCAACGCGCTTTGCCCATTTAGGAAGAGATGTCTAAAAGAGGCCAAAATGCCATCTCTGAAAGGAGACCAGCCTCGTGAACTCTCTTATCTGACAGTACTGGCTTGAGAACATCCACTTTGGCATAATAAATTATTCCATAGCAAAATCAAAACAAATAATGAATGATAATGTAGACAATTCTGGGTATGGTTGTGAGGCTTTTTTTTCTTGGTATTGGTAACTGAACCCAGATGTGATTTACCACTGAGATATATCCCCAGCCTTTTTTATTTGAAGACGGGTACTCACCAAGTTGTTCAGACTGACTTTGAACTTGTGATCCTCCTGCCTCAGCCTCTGGAGAGGCTGGGATTACAGGTGTGCACCACCACGCCAGGTATAAGATGCTTTTAATGGGGGAAAAATAGAGGAATCCCTGTGAGTTATGATCTATTGTGCTAACTCTGTTTACTCCTATGATGAGACCCCAGTGAAAAATCAGTGCCTCTTTAAAACTAGCTCCACTTGGAGAAGTAAAAATCCTTAACTGGAGTTGCCATTTGAAATTTGGAGTAGAGTTCAAGTTTGATAAGGGCAATGATTTATGTAATTATCTATTTTCTTACTTATTGTGATATAGGGGATTGAATCCCGTGGCACTCTACCACTGAGCTACATCCCCAAACTTTTTATTTTATTTGGGGATTGGTTCTGCTAAACTGCCCGGGCTGGCCTCAAACTTGGAATCTTCTTTTCTCCAAATTCTGAGGAGCTGGGATTTGATGATCCTGATGCTGTAGAGGACATCAGGGATGGGGATTCGTGACTCTGTGCATGGGGCAGCCTGTTACAGCGTGGAAAAGTCAAATGTCATAACACCATCATTTTTGGACAGGTTGGACCCTTTCTTCTGGTGAGTTGATTTGAGCTGGACTGCAGAGACGTCGAAAGGGCTCATTCTGTTCCTTGGATAAGAACAGTAAAATCAGGTCTTCCCAATTCCTTTCTCTTTCCTTTTGGTTAATAACAATCCAATCTGATAGTGAATCTGAAATTACTGGAGAACTTCCTAAAAATAAATACAGGTCTCATCCTACCAAACATAGAAATAAAACCCAAAAAAATTATATTCTAACAAGCCCTCTGGGAAATAATAGTTTCCGTTCTGAATAGAATAGCAGGTAATGTTTATTGAGCACATATTGCATGTGCGTTTTGTTGCCTAGTTTTGTACCACCACTAAGTAGGTGTTATTGCAATCATCAATATCATCTTACAGAGGAATTAACTAGAGGTTCCAGAGTTGTGGAGCCAACTCAATAACTATTAAGCTCCATGAAACTCTGAGTATTCATTAGGAACATATTCTTGCCCTTTCTCTCACCCAGGACTCCTTGTAGATAGGAAAGACCCTGAAAACGGTCTACTAGAACTGTGCTCTGCAGCAGAAAGGCTAAGAAAACAAAGAAATCAAAGAGAGGACTGGAAGCGAGTGACATGAAAGCTCTTCTCCCTGCATGTTTATCTCCTTGGGGTTGATCCACTTTTGCTGGTGTTTGGCTGTTGGATCAGATGTGGCCGAGCCTTGCCTGATTGGTTCTGTGCTGACTGTGCCAATTTCACTGGTATAAAATTTTAAATAAAATATCAGTTGTAGATGATTTAGTCCAATATTTCAAAGTTTAAGGAAAGATATCAAAAAGAAGCAAAGTGATTTTAATCTGAATAAACCACTAGTTATCCTCAAAATAACCTCAGAACTCAGCATGCCACCTCCTCAGGCAGCACACCTGCTCCCATCTTTAATCCTTGGATATACCTGCCTGGGCATCTCTGTGTCATACTTTCAGAAGTTTTTCAAATTCTGAACAAAATTTCATGCACCTACAGAAAGAGGGCAACTCTAGAACACACTCACATAAAAGGTGGAATAATAATAACTGGAAGTTTTGTCAAACCCCACCGTCCCCCTATGGTTACATAGGTGCTGTGTTGCTTTAGTCCTGCCATTTGTAATAAGAGAGAAAGGCTGGCTTTGGCGGGTGTGGTTTGGAATGCCCACATATTTTCAGTTTCTGAGTATGTTTCCCTTTACAGTTTCAAGATTTTAATTATTAGAAACAATAAACCTGCTGAGATTGCAGAAGCATTTTGTTCAGATGCTTTCTGAAATTTCTTTCTTTCAATGTTTAACAAAAGTCAAAATTGTAAATTGAACATTCACAGAGGATCCTTGAAAGAGTTTAATTAGAGCTGAAGAAAACCATAGGAATTTACCTGGCAGAATTCAAAGCGTGATCCTGTAGACAGAGAATTTATTCTCGTCTTACTTAGGATTCGCACAGAAAGAAATATGTAACAGTGATTCTCTTCAAAGGCCCTGTTTGTGATGGATGTGCCACTGTAAATGAGATTTGCTTTCCGTATTTGTTCACTTCCCTGTGACAGCTCTTGACATTCTTTAGTCTGTGGAAGATAAATTTTAGTTTATATTCTCTGTACACGAATATTTGGCAGAGATTTTAGGAGAAATATGAATACTTCCCTAACCTAAAATAATACAAGATACTTTTTCTTTAATTCCTTGTTACAACATTTCTAACTGGATAAAGAAAGCAGAAAGGCGATTTTAGGAAAATTCTCCATCTTCCCATTGTGTTTTTGGGGGTGTGTTTTCCACCCTCCTTCTCCAAACATTTTAACCAGATATTTTAACCTACAACTAAAAATGGTATAAAGTTAAGTAATTGGGGACAATTATTAAATAAGAAATGTAAATATTTGCTATTTTTCTATGTTTATGCAAAGAAAGAGACAAAAGATTGTTTATAGGCACTTATTTTTTTACCTTGCGGTCTTAGTGCTATTTCTCACATTTATCCCCTTGTAATAACAACATCATTACATAGAGTATGTGTTTTAATATCCAGAAATTGAAGTTCAAAGACTGCAACTTTCACACCACTGAGAATAGTTTGTGTAGTTTTGATCTTAATAAATCCAAAGGAAAAAGAAAAGAAGAGAAAGACAATTTAGAGGGATTGATAAAGAGAGATGATCTGTTATTACTCCCAGGGAATGTTTTTTTCTATATAGCACCCCAAGAAATACACTGATGCCTAAGAAACTAACAAGAAGGTTGAACAAGGATGTCAGGCACATGATCAACTTGAAGGAAGAAAATTTCACTCCTAATGACAAGCAATAGTTACATCATTTTCTATGTACATGTATGATTATACTCATGGTGTGAGTCTACATCATGTACAACCATAGAAACGAAAAGATGCACCCCATTTGTGTACAATGAATCAAAATGCAGTCTCTAAAACTAAAATAATAATGAGAAATAAGAAATTGTTAGATAAATAAGAGTTACATCACTTATAAAGGATGCTATTTTCAATGAAAGCAAGATTCTCTGACATAAAAAGATCATGATATGCAATATGTTCAGAAATTAGAAAATTTACCATTGAAGATTACCCAACTAAATGGAAAAACACACCAAGGTAATGAATTGCAGCACCTAATATCACAATAATTTTACCTTTAAAAATGACATAGCTATTCAACATCTCTAGCAATTAGAGAAATGCAAATTAAAGCTATTCTGAGATTCCATCTTATCCCAGTAAGAATGGCACTTATCAAGAATATGAATAAAAAATGTTGTCCAGAATATGGGGGAAAAGTTACCTTCATAGATTGCTGGTGGGACTGCAAATTGGTGCAATCACTCTGGGAAGTGGTATGGAGACTCCACAGAAAACTTGGAATGGAACCACTATTTGACCCAGATATCCCTCTCCCTGATATATACCCAAAAGGCTTAAACTAAGCTTATTACAGAAATGTAGTCACATCAATGTTTATACCAGCTTAATTCACAATACCTAAGTTATGGAACCTACCTAAGTGCTCTTCAACAGATGAATGGATAAATAAACTGTGGTATATGTACACAATGGAATATTACTTGGCCGTAAAAAGAATGACTTTATGACTTTTCCAGTACATGGATGGATCTGGAGACGATCATACTAAGTGAATAAGCCAATCCCCCAAAATGAAAGGTTGAATGCTCTCTTTAATATGCAGGTGTTAACACACAACAAGAGGAGGAGGGGAAGAATAGAAGTTCAGTGGATTACACAAAGGGGAATAAAGAGACAGGAGCTGGATGGGAATAGGAAACACAGTAGAACGAATCAGACATACCTTTCCTGTGTTCATAAATGAATATTCCACAGTAAATCTCTACATCATGTACAACCACAAGAATGGGACTCTAATTAGAATGAGTTATACCCCATGTAAGTATATTTTAAAATACACTCTACTGTCATGTATATTTACAATGAACAATTTAAAAAATTCCAATAAAACCAGAGAGCATTTCTGGGGAGAGTGACAAATCAAACAAGATATTTTCCATGTAACAGTGGGTCACTATTTATTGATATTTTCAAAAAGGAAAATAACACAACTTTCCTAAGATATGTCCAAAGTTATAATAAAGATATAGGAGTAATGACACTGTGACTGTGAGCAGTGATGGGCAACTGGAGATGAGAGAGCATGGACGGTGTATGGATAAACCAACCTGTTGATTTCTGATAGATTTTGCATTAATATTAGTGGGGATAGAATAACAATTCAAGAGTATAAAAATTGGTAAAGTGTCTGAGAAAGTTAAAATTTATTCTAGCTTTGTTTTAATTGCAAAAATATATTTCTATGATTTAATAACTGTGATGACAAAAATCAATACTGCAGTTTTTCTTGGGGGAGGGTCCCAGGATTGAACTCTGGGGCACTCGACCACTGAGCCACATCCCCAGCCCTACTTTGTATTTTATTTAGAGACAGGGTCTCACTGAGTTGCTTAGGGCCTCACTTTTGCTGAGGCTGGCTTTGAACTCATGATCCGCCTGCCTCAGTCTCCTGAGCTTCTGGAATTACAGGGATGCAACACCTCACCCCACCCACAGATTATTTTTGACACAGAACTTTATAAGACTTTAAAAGAAAAAAAAAAAGTAAGAGCAATTTATATACCTGAGCACAGGAAAGTAAAAAGATTTCTTAAATGCTACCATAATGAGAGAAACAATATACAAGCAGAAGTTATGATACGTCTGTAATGTGTAACTTACAAAACAAGCAGAATTCCAAGAGAAGCTGTCCTAATGAATAAAATGGACTTCATATTAAAAAGCGAGTGAAATTCATGAATAGAGATTTCACAGACAGAAAACAAGCATCTAGCAAACATAAAAAGGACTTTCAACCTTGCAAGAGAGTAACGGAATGTGATAAAAATCACAAAGAACCACCACTTCATCCTCCAGAGATTCTGGAATAAAACATTAAGATGCCATTTTAGACTAAATGTTGGCCACATAAAATGTTGGAACATTCATAAAATGATAAAATATGCTTGAATTGATAATGTTGGCATAATCTGGAATTAAATGGAAAAATTAATAACTTTCCAGCGACAGCCCTGCAATAAATGGTAGAGAATATAAAAGCAATGGACACTGAACCTGTGGACGTGTGACAGAGGGTTCAAAGCAGCAGAAACCACAACAGGAACAGAGAGGAAAGTCAGATGACTGAAAAACAGATAAATAAATCATGGTGCAAACAGTAGGATAGTGTACACGATTGGAAGGAGTCACCTGCAGTTTTATGAAGCAACATGAAGATAGAATATAAAGTAATATAAAGAGTCATCAAGCCATTTGAAAAGATTATGTTGTTTTTATTTATATGAAGGTCAAAATATGTAAAGTTTAAAATACTGTGTGGGAATGCATGCAGAGGATTCCCAGCTCACAGCGGTGTGAAGTCTGACTATGAGGCACAAGCCATCGAAACTGTCCTGCAAATGTTGAATTTCGATTTTTCCTGGGTTAGTCATGTGAGCTGATATCCCTGCACAATGCCAGGGACCAGCAGTGAGTGGCAGCTCCAAGTCACCCAGAGATCACACCAGGTCAGCTGGCACTCTACAGTGTGCTGTGTTCCTGCCCCTCCATACCCTAGATGAGGTGAATTCAATGCATTTTAACTTATATCTTCCGGATGTTTACAGGATGTAATCCATTACAAGTCAAGGAACATCTGCTTATTTGTGATCAAACCCGTGGTAAAACAAGAAAATATTAAGATACTGAATGAATGCCTTTTTCCATCTTGGACAGAGGTACCACTAATCAGTGGGAAGCTTGCTTCATTTTTACTCTTACTTAACACCACAAACATATTTTATATATGTTTTGATTGTGTGCATATTGTGTTCCATAAATGCAAAAGGAAGTCCTTTGACAGAGGAACTAAAAATTAAGCTTTTGCAGGAAACAAAAAACTGCACACAAATGATTCTGGCCAGAAATGCACAAAACTGAAACATAAAGAAGATCAAGAAAACTGTTACAGTTTTGGGGACAGTGGCTGTCCTTGAGGGAGAGGGGGAATTCTGACACAGGAGTGTCCTTCATTGGCCACTTAGTAGTTTCTTGTGTTAGAATCTTATCTTTAGCCTTTAAAGTCCACACATGTATTAAGTGTATTCTAATAAATACAATTCATAATGTAAATTTAAAAGTGAAAGCATGGGAAGGATGGAAGGGAGGAAATAAGGAAGGAAAGGAGGAAGAAAGGAAGGTAGGGAGGGAGGGAGGGAAGGAGGAAGATCAAAGGCAGGCTGATCCATGTTATTCTACTTCAAAACATAGTGATAGGTCAGAGCAGATGGCTCAAGCTGCCTGTTCACCAATAGCCAGTTTTCCGACATGAAAGCAGGTCATCACTTCTGCATTTAGCCCTTCAGTGATTGCTCTAAGTCCATAGCTGTTATTTGAAGCTGATGGTCATGGGCAGTTGTGTGCCTTGTGATCTTGATTGACACTGCATCCAGGGGTAACACCTCCATGTTCATCATTCTGAACAGCCCAGGTTGTAAATGAGGCTCAGGGTTTATGATCAACAGGTGAGACCCTCCCCATCTTGGTTCTAGCACTCTCCCCAAATAAAGTGGACCTCATTTTTTTGTAGGGAAGAGAGGCGTCTGGATTTTTCCAAAAGTCTCACTTGTACTACAAAATGGTCGTGCTGCTACTCTGAGAAGGAGGGAGCTCTGGAAGAAGACTCAATTTGGGGAGAGCGATGTGTTCACTTTGGACTCTGGGTCACTCTTCCTCAAGGCACCCTGACAGATGCCATCATCTATCTTCCTCTTTCTTTCTCCCAAAAGTCAGCCGATAGGGTCCCGTGGGCTCCTGAGAGTCAGTAGTTCCCCATGAGGAGGAAGCCCTTGCACCATCTCTGAGAAACTTTTCAAACTAAACAGACAATATCCATAGTGCCATACAAAACCTAATAACTGGATATTAAATTAATTCCTGTATGTGATCAACTTCTTAATGAACCCTTCTTGCTGTACTTTGACTTAATCTCCAAACCAAGGGACCCATGTATTCCTTCCTCTTTGATGATTGATGACTCAGAGCTATACATTCTATCTCTGGCTTCCTTCCTACCCCATTTTCCAGGAATTTTCTGCCACATTAACTTTCTAAGAACCTGAGATACCGGGGGACCACTTCACTATTGAGGAAATGACCCAAGTGACTGTTCGTCTTGCTGTAAACAGTTACCCTTTGTTTCCAAACTCTAAAAGCAGATGATCTGTGCCAGTTCTAGGGTCCTGGGAGCATTCGATCTCATATTGTGCCTGTGTTCCTTGCCCATGAAGAGTGAGTGGTTCACGATACCTGCACTAACTAGTACACACTGTACTAACTAGTATGTGGCTCACCCTTGTGCTTGGCAGAGTGCTGCACACGCAGTTCAAGCCCTCTGAGGTTTAGTTAAAAGTAGATGAACTAATATTAAAGAACAAACTGACTTTCCTCATTTGTTGATTGAGCTATTTGTTTATTCATTCAATTACTTTGGTTTAAAATGCCTAATAAATGTCAGTTACTCTCCTAGGTATTAGGAACAGAGCACCCACTAAGACAAATTCCTACCCTCCAGACACTCACATTGTTATGGGATAGCTATTAGATAAGGAAACAAAGAAATATGGACTCATGGTGGAGGGATGTCTTAGATATGAACGTAGCACAAAGTAGAACATGATAGAAAAGTGTGTGTGTGTGTGTGTGTGTTGATGGTAGACTGGGGACTACTGGAGATAATGTGGCCAATGTAGGCATCTGGGCTTTCCAAAAGGGAGGGGTTGGATGAGGATGGAATGTGACCCATACCTGCTATGGAGTGCTCAAGAATTACAAACCACCATGCATATTGAGCTAAATTGAAAGGGAAAAAAGCAAGGGTTTTTTAATGAGCATGCCCGGCAAGCAGTGACTGGGAGCAGCCTAATGCCTCAAAGAACTCCCAGCACCTGAATTTTGGAAGTACAGTTTATAAAGGCAAAAACCACAAAAACCACTAGAACAGTTGAGGCACACATAGGTCAGAAAGACCTTGCAGAGATAGTTATTTTGATTACTTGAGAGAAGTGTCTTGATTATACATTTTCAGAGTCATTTTGATATTCATCAGGGACATAGGGATGCGGGAGAGAAGGTCCCACTGTACTGTCCACACAGACACAGCTTCTGGAGGCCAAGAGGAACACATTATAAGCAAGCATACAAGGAAGTCAGGTCAGAACAAAATAGCATTACTTTGGTCCATTTCAGTTCCCACCCATGAGAAAGTCTGGGGAGATGACATAATGGGCAGATAAAGGACCAGTGCACAAGCCCTGAGGAGAGCCAGCTTGGGGTTTCCAACAAGCAGCAAGATGGACAACATGACTGCAGGTGAGACAGTGCTTTCTGAGGTCATGCTAATGACCAGAAAGGACTGGCTGTTGCTGACCTTGGAGAGCAAGATAAGAACTGGGAACATATTATGGGCATTCCCATAAAAACCATTAGAGGGTTTTGAGCAGGTGAGTGTGAGAATGAGTGGTAAAATGGTGAAAGCCAGGGAAGAGACTGAGGAGACAGTGCTAGTCATCTTCCGGTGGCTTCCATTGGAATGGAAGTATCTTGATAGTGTGCATGAACTGACCCAGGAGTTCCTGAAAAGGTGGAGCTCACAGAGGAGCAGGGGGAAACTTCTTCCTCTACCTGGTGCACAGGATCAAGGGCTGGAGGTGAGGGGAGATGCACAAGGAGGCACTACCCTGATCTCCATGTGGCAGATAAATACTAGATGTGCACCCTCTTTCCTCCAGAAATGGGGAAGAAGATCTTTCTCAGAGTTAAACCATAATGTCAATGCCTTTAAAATCCATCAGTGAAGTTCAACTTTTCTATCAAAAAACATTTCTATAACTTGGCAAGAAATTTACTAAACTTTTGAATGATTTATAGCAGGGAACTCAATAAGCTGTAAGTGCATTAAAGAAAAAAAAATCTCAAAGGTCAAACTGGCAGTGATCTCTTTCTCAAGGAGAATTCCAAGTTTAGAGGCAATACTTTTAAATTTGAAAAAACGCTCATTCTTACATTTCCATAGCATTTCTATAAAAGACACATTAGTCTTTTTTAGCTGAATTTCACTCAGCTTTTATGGAACCCTAACTTCCTGTTTATCCATTTGTTTTCTGGTTAAGAATGTCCATGCATTGCAGGAGATTGTAACCTGGAGCCTGTGGTGGCTTCTCTTCACCTTCACACTCCCTGCAATTCTGTGCACCGGTTCATTTGAACACTAAGGGAGGGTGAAGTTGTTTTAATAAATTCCCAGAAAGATTCATGACACCATTAAGTTCCCTTTAACTTCCCAAGAGAGGTGTCCACTTGACAGCATCAGCAGAAGTTGCCTTCCAATTCCCACTGTGCCTGCTGAAGCTCCACAGCAAGGCTACTTGTGAATTTCTCTCTTCCTTGGTCTCCTTCTCCCACTGGTCTATGAGTTTGAGGCTCACAACAAGCATGAGAGTTTACTTTCTCTCTTTGCTACATTCTCCCCTGGTAGTCCCTCAAACCCTAGGGATTCCTAACTTCCCAACACAGCTTTGACCTTCCTTGGTGTTAAGTGCCCATCTTCTCCAACCCCAAGGTCAACATTACCCTGAGATTTCCTCTGAATTAGATGGAAATGTAACAGGATGGGGCATGTAGATGAGAGAGCAAAGGTGTGTGTTTTCATGTACCTGTCTGCAGGGCCTAGCCCCATGCAGAACTAGCTGATCCATGGACTCAAATAGTAATTTTTGATCTGAATATTCTCACTGATATGTGGATGCTAACACACAATAATGAGAGGGGAGAATAGAAGTTTATTTTATTAGGCAAAGCAGAATGAGGGAGGATGGAATCAGGAAAGAACAGAATGAATCAGACACAACTTTCCTATGTTCATTGGTAAATTATTCTTGAATTCCTAATTTGTGCTAAGCAAATGCATACTTTGTTGTATTTAATTTTCATGGAGGAAATGAGAGTCTCTTCTCCCAACAGAAGACTTGGAAGATACCTAGGGCCAGAGAAACTGGCTCCCACTGTTCCGGTTAGCACTACTGATTTATCAAAGGCAAGAGACAGCAACAGGACATGTCTGACACCATTACAATACAAATCTAAAATAGCTTCTAAAATTGCAATTGCTATCCTTATTGAAAATGAAGGAAGAAATGGCCAGAGAAAGTAACTTGCTGGAGCCCAGATGAGCCATGATGGAATAAGGATTCAAGCCAATTATAAAACTATTAGTTTTTCTACTATCAATTAAACCTAGTATTTTGACTTTTGAATTAATATTATTTGAATTGCTTAGAATATTGTTCCCAAACATTTAAATATCTCATTTTATACTGTAATGCGATCATACACATTGATTCATCAAAGTTTTACAACCTTTTAATACAGAAACTATTGGCTTATAACCTGAAGTATAGAGACCCAGTAATAACCGCAAAAGCATTTGGTTTTTAATCCAGTCCTTTCTCTAACATCACAAGGCTTTTCATCTAATGAGTTAAAAAAAGGAAATAATCTCAAAATAAAAAACTCTTTGAAGAATATTTTTATAATTCAGCCTGCACAGTTTTTAAAACCTACCTTCCTTTTTTTCCAAAGAAAATTTTTGATGTGCTTGCTTTTATTTTTTTTCTTTTTTTTTTCCAGAGCACCTCTTAGCAAACTGTTTTTCATGCTATTTCACATCTGGTCCTTCCTTTCACAGATGTTTCTGGTAGTAAAAATAGCTGAAGAGACATAAGACTAAAAGAACAGCAAGAATCTGAGGTTGGAAGAACGCTCTGCGATCTATTTTAGTCTAGGGTTTTCCATTTAACAATGGGTAGGTCCAGAAGTATTTTTACCAAGAGCCTACAAAAACTTTCCAAACTTTCACGGCAGTTTCAGAGCAGAGAAGTTCAAACAATTCTGATTGTCTTCAGTCAACATCACATGCGTGCAGGATCACAGTGTCTTCAACAACCAACCAGCATGGCGTTCACACACCCATGGGGGCTGTCATTTACCCGCCCATGGGAAGGTTGGTGGTTACTTTTGCTGCCTTTTTCATTGGCACATAAAAGGTACTCTATTAGTTTCCTAAAGCTTCTGTAAAAAGATCACCAAAAACTTGGTGGCCTAATTTACCATGAATTTGTTATCTTAAAATTCTATAGGTCAAATGTCCAGTATAAGTCTCTCTGACTTAAAATTGAGGTCTTGGTAGAGTTGTGTTCTCTTCTGAAAGCTCTAGGGGAGATATATATATTCATATTCCAGCTCTTGGTGGTGCTATATTTTGTATCTGGAATGTCCCCCAAAGGCCTATGTGTTAGGCCTATGTCTTCCGACATTATTGGAAGACAGTAGAATGTTTAAGAGGTAGGGCTTAGTGGAAAGAAATTAAGTCACTGGGGACGTGTCCTTGAAGGTTATAGGGACCTTAACCCCTTGCCTCAGTCTTTGTTTGACATTCAAAAGCAAAGGGAGCCCAAGAGGAGAAAGGACCTGCTCAAGGTCAAAGAGCTTGCCATTTGGCACAGGGTCCGGAGCCAGTCATCCTCCTTCCATGACACATGGCTCAAGAGTGCAAAAGGAAAATAGAGACTGAGACACAAAAATTTATTTTAAAAAATAATGGCCCAAAGTTTGCAAACATGGTAGATGTGATCCTTTTAAACATGACTGGTGAGGTATTGGCAATGGCAGAGGAGGGAGGCACAGCATGTGGACAAAAGCTCTTGTCTGTGCAACCAGGGAGGAAACAATTAAGGGAGATCTTCCAGTAGATTCCCAGCGACAGACTTGGGCATGTGGGACCATGACACCTGCTCAGAACCAACGCAAGCAGTGTGGTCGAGAAATTTCTGAACCTTCCCACTGTGGAGGAAAAGCCACCTTATCAATGACTGGTTCTAGTCTCTGATGTGGAAACATCAGAAAAGTAAGAAGCAAAGGAAACTTCTACTTTAAGAAAATTAAATTCTGTCTAATTTCTCATCGTGAGAGTCAAGCAATTAACATATTGGTTAATATTTGAATTAATAAGTATGAATATGTTGGATGTGCTTGTTTACCAACTTTTATTACAGTAGTACCTTGCATAGTAACTTGAGAGCCACAGAATAAAAACTGTACATTTTCCTCTATGGGAAAAAATAGAGAGCTCCTTTATTTATATTATTATCATTATCTCACATATCCAAGATCCTTGGAACAAGGGCTAACAAGTGCCTTTTTTTTCAAGTTCAAAAGACACATGTATTCTACAATCTATTCACAAAAGAACAGAGTATAAGTGCCATAAGAACAAAGGAAACAGATATCAGGCATACATATGTACACAGCAAATACAGGCAAAACTTGCCAGGGAGGGTCTTTAAATATTTCTAATTGCAGCACGTAAACAGTCAAAATCTGTCTCCAAGACTAGTTTATTATGTTTGGGAAAAGTTTTAGAAAGTTCAACTTTATGATTTAAACTATGAGTTTCTTAATGGAAACAAAAAATAACTATAGTTTCATCTGCTGAGAATCTCCAAACTGTCAGAGGCCGCTTAAACCAGATCACTACCACTTTCACAAGATTCAAAGGAGCTCTTAAACTAGAAGTCATAATTGCTTAGGAAAATGTTTGAAGTATATATTCCACCTTTAATAATGCTAATATACACTGGAAAAATGTATATACCTAACTCTCTTTAGTAGCCAGTTTACTTCAGGATCTTCCAAAACCAGAAACATGCATTCACAAGATTCTTGCTCAGACCTGGGAATTAACACATCCCAGGTTAGAGGCTTCATTCAACCTCACTTGGAAGAGGATATGATCCTTCGAAAGGCAGTGAAAGACATATTTCTAGATCTTTCCTTCTATGTGTAGACAGAGCTTTTGTTGCTGTTACCTTGGTCAACAGATTTTCTGCTTTTTACTTCTTCCCTCAGATCACTCTCCTTCTGGCTGTGAAATCTGATGTCCAAACCTTGAAGTTCCTGATGAGCCAATGGAGAAGAATCTCAAGATTTATTTTCTTTGTCAAAGTCGTTATCTTTTATGAAGGTGAATTTCTGCTTAAGTGAATGCAATACTAAACACCTTGGATCCCAATGTGAACTTCATCTTTTTCCCTCATGAATAGGTCTAGCACCCAAAGACTGTCCAATAACATGAACTTAACTTTATCCATATCCTTTAGAACATCCAACATGTTTGGAACGTCATTATTTCTGACATTTTGGTTGAGGACTGTAATTGGTTCTACTAGTACCAGGATGCTGCTTTTTAAGTTCAGCTGCTGGATTATATGAGTCAGAAATGTTTGTAGATCCAGGTTGTTTGGGGAGAAACCTTGATGTCTGAAGAGAAGAATAATGAGAAGGAAGCAGTGGTGGAGAAGGAAGATAAGGACACACTGCACTTGGAAACTGATCTGATCTCAGCGGACCAGTTCTCCGTTGTAGGCATTTGTCTCACACCACTGGGAGGGTTGTTAAAGTCAAAAGAGCCAGAAGTTGTCCCATTTCTCAGCTACTGCATTTTCACACCTGCTACAATCTGAGAGGAAGGAAAATTTAGCTCATCTTCAAGGGTGGCTATTTTTCTTTAAAATTGCAGCTTCACTTGCAGGCAGATCATTTTTCATTGGTTTGTTCTGCTTTGAGCAGGGAACAATGGATCTGAATTTAGTTGCAAACCTTCATTTTTTATTCATTCATTTTCCGTATGCTATTTAAAAATCTGAGATAATTGGCTTCTTTTTCATTTGCTACACACAAAATATCAGCAAAAGATGGAAACACAGATCCAAGGTGATCAGCCTCCAGAGGTAAGTGCAGGATCAACTCAAGAGCATGTCTCTGACAAGATTCTGAAGGAAGCATTTTACCAATACTAAGAGCAATCATCTGAGCTGATCCATAGTCTTTATTTTCCCAAATCAGCGATACTCTTCAAGTATCTTCTTGTTGGGCCTGGAAGTGTTTTCTTAGTGGTGGAACACTTGTCAAGCATGCACAAGGCCTTGGGTCTGATTCCCTGCAGGTCAGGGAAAGGGTCTTCTTCAAATAATTTTATTTTACTAATATTTATCTGGTCTATGGGACCAGCATCTCTCTGAAGATATTCAATGTGAGAGACATTGAAAAAGAAAATTCAAGGAAACATTACAGTTTCTTGGTACCTGGAGCTCCACACTCAGCTGGGGTATCTCGGGGAGGCACAGCCATCTTCCTATATCCACAAGGCCTGGCAGGCACCAAAGGTCTGACACCAACCAGTACCCTTTTATTGAACAAATGTGTTTTCTTTATTTTAAAAGGTAATCTTATTTCTCTCCTTAGAAAATTTAAGTGGGAAAACATTCAGGAAAGTGGTATGAGACTCTAGATGTTTCAGGTAATGCCTCAAGCCTGGGTTTCATCCGAGGCCTGATTGATTACCAGCCTTACTCTTTCCATGATCTGTATTTCCAAACAAATCAATGAAATTAAAAGAAGATAGATACATTAATATTTATGTATATTCCACTCCTTTTAATTCCACAGACGTATGATTTCAATTTCAACTCTTCCAGACTGAAATGTATTCCTTTAAGAAAGTTATATTTGATAAATCATGTTGGCTGATGTGTACTACAACTCATCATTCCTATATTTATAAATCTTTACCAACACATACATAAAAGTCTGCACTAAAAATGTGAAGAATTATTTTCCCTACACCTCAGAGTAGAGCACAGAGGAATTTGAGTACTTATGTACAAGTGAGATTAAATATGAGAAACCAAATTAGTTGTGAGATTAAAATGAAAATCAAGTATGACCTCTGATTAAAATGTTTGAATTTTAGTTATCAAATATGATAATAGTTGTGAAAGTGTGACACATTCACAATAACTTGCCTAAAGTATAACCTTGATCACTTGCATTTAGTTAGATAAGTATGAAATACTATTTAAGCCATTTTTGCACTCAAATATACATTGAGAAGTTGAAGCTGCACTTGACCTTAAACAAATAGTTCCTCATTGAGTCAAGGGCTTGGAAAACATCTCTGAAATGCAGACATCATTATAGAATTGGCAGCCTAGGGTTGAGGTTGGGAGAAGGAATAATAGAACACAGTCCAGGATGACTAAGACTAAATCAAAGGTTATGCCTACCTGGACAACTTCATTTAGTTATAAAAATGGAAAATATTTATGAACTGTAAGCCTCAAAGAATATTTTTTCTTCTAGAAAAAGGATATCATAAGTATCTTCAGCACACTTTTCCCCTGTTCTCTCTGGCTTATTCTTTCGTGTCTAACACTGAATCAGATGGATTAAAGAACTGGGCATAGAATATGAAATTCTGTGCATTATTTTTAGATTTAACATAAACTTTGCATGTGATAACCCTAACTGAAGAAAACACCTGAAATCATTAAATCCTTTGGCCTCAATATTCATGGCAGCTGTTCCCATATCTAGCCCAGGGACTCATCAGGACACAATGGCCTGGAAGTTAGGTCCTCCCTTCGCGCCCAGATGTCTTTCCCATTGGCTGCATCCCTATGTTGAAATTTCAAATATTTCAACAAAAATTTAGACAAATTTCACTACTGTTAACTCATGACAACTCTTCTTTTTTACCTATTGATTGTTTTGAGACTTTGATTAGATCTCTAGTTTGTAGATTTCAAATTATTTTGGTTTCTTTGCTTATTAAACTGATTTACATTACTAAGTGTATCTGTATTTCCTCTATTTTGAATTGCTGACTAGTGATCCACATTACAAATATTGCAAAAATGTATGTCCAGTCTCCTTGTTGATGAGCATTTTAGTTGTTTCCAGTGCAGGTTTGTTATGGAAAATAAATTTTTATTTTAAATGATTTTTAAAAATTCATTAAATTACTATGTGTGAGTTTATTTCTGAATATCTTCCCATCCCAATCATCTGTGTCTATAATTGCCAATAACTTTCCATCTTAATAAATAGAAGTTTACACTGTGCCTTTAATTTACACAGGGTTCTTCAACTTTGTGTTGCTCTCCTAAGAATGTTTTCAGTATTGCACATAATTTGCACTTTCCATATTGCCATTAATTTTCTATTCATAGATAAATAAAGTGGTTGACAATTTCATTAAGATTTTGTTGAACATGTAGTTGGATTTGTGGATAATTGACAAACAGTCAATTCTGAGTCTTCTACTCAGAAGGTTTAGGTTTTGATTTCTTAAACAATTTTTGTAAGTTTTAGAGTAAAGATTATAGATTCTAAATTTGTTCCCAAGTAACATATATATGCATTTGGAAATTTTATTTTACATACTATTTTCATTTGCTTGCTGTCAGTTATGTGTGTGTGTATATGGTATGATTTGTGTGTATTAATGTATTTAGCTGTGACCTAACCAAATTAATTTATTAGTTCTATTCATTTGCTCTAATATTTGTCAATTTTTTTACCTTTTCCAGATAAATAAGCAATTGACCCATGAATGGAACTAATTTTAAGTTTTCATTTTCAACTTTTATGTCTTTATTCCTATTTGAGTTGCAAGGACCTCAAATACAGTGTTGAATGGAGGTTGTTTGAACAACTTTCTTGTCTTGTTCAGCAGTTCATGATAAGATTTTCTGTTGTTATCAGCCTGTCATGGTGGTGCGCTCTTATAATCCCAGAGACTTGGGCGGCTGAGACAGGAGGATCACAAATTCAAGGTCAACCATAAGTAATTCAGCAAGGTCCTAAGCAACTTAGTGAGACTTTGCCTCAAAAATAAAAATAAAAAATAAAAAGGGCTGGAGCATGATCTATAGCTTTTTCTTAAAAGCTCCCCTGTAATGAAGATTCAGACTCCACTTTCCTATGTTTGCTGTATCTCAGCGCCCCTCATCCTTGATCACAGCACAAACCCTAAGTAGCCCCCTTTCTTTCTTTGCCCTCTCAGGCCACCATTGGATCTGGGCAGGATTGTCCTGCTGGCCCCAGAGAGATTCATCTATGAGCAATAAACCTGTCCATACTTTCCGGTGTGTATGATATCACCAGTTTTGAGAGCTAAACAAAATTTGGGGCATGGGAGTGGAATAATTTATCAAATCCATTGTTCTATTTCAACTGAGGTTATCACATGGTTTTATTATTCTTTATTCTGTACTGTGGTGAATTGCAAAGTTAAATTTCAAATCAAATGTCAAAATGCTTAGGTGGACCATATTTATTGAACCCAGTCACTCACAAAAATTTCCTATTTTAACTAATATATCGTTAATAACCTTGTCCATAAATTATTTTTACTTTTGAAGATTAGTTTTTAGAATACATTCTTTCAAGTTTAAATTCTGAGTTTGGTTAAATGTATAAATAATATTGCCAGATAATGTGAATTTCTCCCTATCGGTATATAAATTCCATTCTTTCCTTTGGATTGGCCAACAAAATATATTTTGCAGTCCCAAATTTTTGCCAATTTTTTAGGTGACTAAATAAATAATAATATGAAATACAAGAAAAAATGATATTTGCAGTGTAGTTTTAATTCATGATGATTTACTCCCAGAAAATGTGAATAACCTATTTATTTACAGATTATTAGTGTATCTTTCGTGTGTATTTCATGAGGTACTTACACATTAGGGAGGTTAACACTCTATCCGTTGTATGTTTTGCAAATATTTACTCACAGCTTGTCATTTGACCTTTTGTTTCAATTATAATTTATAGCATAAAATATTTTGTTTGTTTCTACTTATTTAAATTTATCAGAATTTGATTTTACTGAATCTTGATTTTGGGTTTGTTTTTTTTTTTTGGAACCAGGGATTGAACTCAGGGACACTCGGTCACTGAGCCACATCCCCAGCCCTATTTTGTATTTTATTTAGAGACAGGGTCTCACTGAGTTGCTTAGGGCCTCGCTAAGTTGCTGAGGCTAACTTTGAACTAGCGATCCTCCTGACTCAGCCTCCCAGGTCGCTTGGATTACAGGCGTGCGCCACCACACCCGGCTTGATTTTGAATTACAGGAAGCAGGGTTTTCTTTTTTTTACAGTAAGCAGGATAACAGAGATTTTCTTCTCATACGTGCAATGGTCTCTGTAACGGTTAATTTGAATTGTCAACTTGATTCGATCAAGAGATGTAAATGATTAAGAGGCTTCTGGGTGTGTCAGTGAGGGAATGTCTAGGAATGATAGGCATGTAGGATAGCCAACTGAAGTGGAGACCCTCCCTAAGCATGGGCAGCAGTATCCAGTAGGATGATGGCTTGGATGGAATAAAAGTTGGAAGAACAAGGAATCAGAAGCAGATGCAAGCTTGACTCTTCTTGGACTTGTTCTTGATAGCTGCTTTGATTGTCTGAGGATATCAGACTCTTGCTTCTTCACTCTTCCAATCTGACTCTGACAGTGATTCTCCAGGCAGTTTCCAGAAGCCCTGGTCTCGGACTATGGTAGCGCTGTTGATCCTTCTTGTTCTGGGACTTCATTCTCTTGCTGTAGCTCTCCAGCTGCAGATGGCCATTGTGGACTATCCAGCTTCTGGTCATGTAAGCCAATCTAATACACTCCCTTTTGGTGATCCTACTTCCTGTTGATTCTGTTCCTCTAAAGAACCCTGACTAATACAGCCTCTTTCCTTCTTTTTCTTCCTCCCCTCCTAACATTTTGTTAAGCAATTTTGTGCATGAGAATGAGAGGCTTGGTTTGTATTTTTCTTGAATTTTTTTTTCAGGTTTGTGTATTAGATAAAGCTTGCCTCGAGAAGTGACTTGGGAAATCAGTAACTTGGATGGCATCAAATTTAAAAGCCTCTTCACAACAAAGGAAATAGGAGTGTAAAGAGAGAGCCAATGGAGAGGGAGAGCATCTTTGCCACTTGCTCTTCAGATAGGGCATTGATATCCAGGTTATATAAAGAACTCAAAATACTTCATAAAAAAGCAACCCAGTCAGTAAATTGGCAAATGAATAAAATGAACATCTCTCAAAAGAAGAAATACAAATTGTCAAGAAATATATGAGAAAATGTTCAACATCACTAGCAATTAGGAAAATGCAAATTGAAATCATGTTGAGATTTCATCTCTTTCCAGTCAGGATGGCCATTATCAAGAATAAATGTAATAATAAATGTTGGTGAAGATTCCAGGAAAAAGATTCATTCCTACGTTGTTGGTGAGACTACAAAGTATCTTTCTTTATTTTAGTATGCCTGAAGTTGAATCGATTATATTCATCCATTCAAAACACCAACTTCTAGTCTTGTGTACTGCTTGCTACATCATTTCATTGATTTCTATTCATGTTTATTTTTACCTTCCAAGACTTACCTTAGTTTAGCTTACTGCTTTTTACAATCATTTCTTCAGGCAGAGGTTTCATTTACTTATGTGAGACATTCATGCTTTATAGAACAAGCATTGGATTATATATCTTTCCCTTTGCTTTAGATGTGCCCTGACATTCTGATTTTGGGTGGTTTATAAATTTTCATTTAAATAAAAACATTTTCTAATTTCCCAAATGATATTTTCCTTCACAAATGGTTTATTTAAAAGAGATATTTTAGTTTCATCCTTGTGGGAAATTTTCAGATATCTTATAGATTTTTAACTGGTTTTGAAACTCCATTTGGGTGTAGGTTATATTTTTGTAGTTTGTTTTATAAGAAAATATAGTGTACATTGATGAATCTACCATGCTGTTGGGAAAAAGTATATTTTGTTGTTTTCTATTGTCCTGGCCTATGAACATCAATTAGGTCCAGTTGGTTGATACTATGGTCAGGGCGTTTGTGTCATTAGAGACTCTCTACTTGTTCTCTCACTTTCTGAGAAAAAAGCAAGTCTTCAATTTTAATTGCAGTTAGTCTTTTTTCCTTTAAGTTCTATTATTATATTATATACTTTGAAGATACTGCAGTCAGCTGCATGCTTAAATAAAATATTTGTTTCCCTGATAAAGTGATGACTTTATCTTTATTCCATGCCTCTTTTCATCCCTGGACAAATTCTTTACTGTAAAGTATCTTATCTGTTATCAACATAACTACTTCGTGGCTCTTCCAATTAGTGTTTGCAGGGTAAACTTCTTTCCCAATTTTAAAAATTTTAACTATATTTTATTGCTAAAGAAGATTTCTTGAGAACAGAACATAGTTTATTTTGAGCAGTAGCATATGCAATTACTTGGTATAGAATGTATAGAATATGAACCCAATAATATATGATACGCTTTATTTTAAGTGACAAAATGGTGCATCCAGTTGATTGATTGGCAACACCATGACCTACAAACTCATCCTCAGTGGTCAGCTACCACTGGGGACAAAAATCAAAGGCAGCCAATCCCTGAGTAGCAGGTGGGAATATGCCCCATCTAACATGGCCCCTTGCTCTGCAAGGCAAATGGGCCAGCCTTTGGCAAGAGTTGCAGTGCATAGTGGTGACTTTGTTATGAACATGACGTCATTTCATTTGTAAGAGACAGCAGTGCTTCTTTGACCTCCAGAAGGAGTCCTTCTGGCCAGTCCATCCACATAGCCCTGCAAAACAGGCCTTTTGATTTTGTCAGAATTTACCAGTCACTCCCCCTGGGAGACATGTAAGCACCATCTAGATTGAGGCTCCTGACCTTTTAGCAACCATTACATTATACAGCCTTGGACATCAAAGGGAGAGACACTTGTGCTAAATTTTTATGTACTTCCTGATGGAAAACAGTGGGGCAGTTTGTGGTGGTAGTGCCTCCAAGAGAAGAATTTTCAGAAACCCTTTATAAGCATCCACAGTACAAGTCTTACCACTTTCAATTCTACAATTCTGCAATAGCGTGTTGAATTGACTCCTAGGACTCACTGATGATTTTGACTTTTCATTTGTCTTTATTGCAAATTCTGCACAGACACTTGGTACAAAAACACAGTGAGTAATCTGCACACATCAGAGGCACAGTAGCAATTGCCAACGTACCATCTGAGCTCTTGTCTTGAGCTGAGGAAATTCAGGGATGTGCTGAGGCCACAGCCAGTGCAGTTGGAGCAGCAGGAGGGCTTCTTTGCTTTTCCCTTTCCTTTTATCTTTGTTCTTGCTAAATGTTCTACAATGATACATTTACAAATCCTCATTTTTCATTTTTATTTACTTTTATTTTATTTTTGGGGGCAGGGAGGTACTAGGGATTGAACTCAGGAGCACTCAGTCACTGAGTCGCATCCCCAGAGCTATCTTTATATTTTATGTAAAGACAGGGTCTTGCTGAGTTGCTTAGGACCTCACTAAGTTGTTGAGGATGACTTTGAATTCTCGGTCCTCCTCCCTCAGCCTGCTCAGCTGCTGGGATTGCAGGTGTGAGCCACAGCACCAGGCTTTAAATTTTTAAACTTGAGAGCTAATATTGTGTGATTTATCACATATAAAGTGATATTTTGACATATATATACTCTATGGAATGGTTAAATCCAATACATTAACAAATGCATGACCTCACCTAGTTATCATTATTATGATGAGAGCTGAGAACATCCACTCTATTCAGATATTTCAGGAATATAACTTATTATTAATAACTGTAACTGCCTTGTGGTGCATATAAATTAGCACAGCCATTATGGAAAGCAGTATGGTGATTCCTCAAAAAACTAAAAATAGAACTCCATTATGATCCAGCAATCTCCCTCCTTGGATACATATCCAGAGGAAAGGGATGAATATGTCAGGGACACCCCCAAGCACCATGCTCACTGAAGCACTGTTCACAATAACCATGGAGATCTTGCCTTAATCAGGCCCTAGAGAGGTTTTAGAACCCTTTTGAATTGAAACCCTGCTCCTGGTGTCTTTTAAAGAAGCAATTGCCATGCAGTGGACTATCCGTGGAGAAGGATTGCCCGGAGAAAAGAACCTCGTCAAATTAATTCTTCTAACATCCTGGGTGCTCCTAAAAGAGGAGCCTGAGCTCCAGTTGAAAATGCAACCCAGGCATCTTGATTGGATAGCACCTTTTAGATTCCTGCTTAATTTTTACATAATACTAACTTGAAAAACTTTAGAGTAGACGATTAATATTACCATCTTCTAGTCACCTAGACTTTACAACATAGTTGAACCTGGATCAACTCTATTCCTTAATTCCTCTGATATGTTCAAGTTCTTCCTGGTGTCATGGTGGCCCTTAGAAATTTTCTACAGATCATCCATCTTATCCCTGAGATATATCTGAGTCCATTTGGAATCTAACAGATTAATGTATGATGCTTATAATTTTTTTAGCAAATTGATATCCTTTTTTAGAAAAGAGAAATAAAATATCCCCTGCCAAAAATGGAAAAAGTATCTGTCTTGAACTAGTGGCTTTTCAAATTACTGCTCAGACATTCATAATATTGTATAAATTCTTGTTTTAGTGTACTTTTTATCATTATTATACATCAGCAGGAAGGACGTTAATGTCAGATATTTTTACTAATCTAAAATAAATTCTCAAGTAAATGTTTGTTATAGAAGAGCTTTAAGAATTTAGTTTTTAGTAGCTTAATAGATCTTTCTTAAAACTTTGATCCATTTTAACTACAGTTTTCAGCGTAATCTGAAATTTTCTTCTAAATGTAAATATGAAACAGGCAAATGCCATAGTTTTGCTAGTGTATGTATTATATATTTATAATGTACATTGTTTTAGATCCTCATTGTTTCACTATTAACATGGATTGGATTAAATAGCTTAAAGCAAGAAAAATTTATCATATAGAAAAATTAGAGACATTATAAATACGATATATAGGTTTTGATTCTGACTTGCCCACTTCCAACAACGTAATATTAGGGAACTACCTTTATTTTATTTTCCTTAACATCGGTTATTTCATACATAAAATATGACTATACATAAAATATGACTAATGATACATCATTCACAGTATTGTTATGAGGAGTAAATAACCTATAAACTATAAATATACTTGTGCAGCATTTGGAATGTTTTACATATTCAGTAATGCTGTAAATAAAACTAAAGACTTTCAAAAAGTACCTTGCAACTAGCTGCCTTGTGTTATTTATTTATTTTATTTAGAGGGGGAAAGTTAGCTTTGCTTTTAGAATTTCTGACATAGATGTTGCCTTAGGTCCAAATTTATCAAGGTTCCTCTCAAATGCATGTACATAAACACACAACAATAGAAAACAATCTAGGAAATAAAACTTCATCTACACTAAAATGGAGGTAGCCAGAGCTCTATATCATAGACTTTGCAGGGTAATATCAAGACACACTGTCCCATTGGGCAAGAAAAGGGGAACATGAGTTTGAGGCATCATTGTGAACAGAGGCAAGAAATCTATAAGCATCTCAATTAAGTACAATCCATTGAGAATTCAGATTTTTTTTTTGAATTTTGCATATTTATTTTTTAAGTTCCTTCTTTTTTTTATTTACTTATTGATTCATTGAACACAAATGGAGTACAGCTATTGTTTCAAGGGTTGTACACAAAGTAGAGTCACACCATCTGTGCTTTCATGCATGTACACAGGGCAATGGTATCTGTCACACACTCTGTTATTAATTTTACCCCCCACCCGCCCCCACCCCTCCCCTCCCTCTATGCTAGCTATCTTTCCTCCATTCTTGCCATCTTTCCCCCCCACATTATGCATCATCATTCATTTATCAGAGAGACCATTCGGCTTTTGGATTTTGGGGATTGGCCGATCTCACTTAGCATAACAGTTTCCAACATCATCCATTTACCTACAAATGTCATAATTTTATTCTTCTTTATGGCTGAGTAATATTCCATTGTTCCACAGTTCCTTTATCCATTCATCTACTGAAGGGCATCTAGGTTAATTCCACAATCTAGCTATTGTGAATTGAGCAGCTATGAACATTGATGTGGCTGCATCACTGAGGCAATCTGATTTTAAGTCCTTTGGGTATAAGCCAAGGAGTGGGATAGCAGGGTCAAATGGTGGATCCATTCCAAGTTTTCTAAGGAATCTCCACACTGCTTTCCAGAGTGGCTGCACCAACTTGCACTCCCACCAGCAATGTATGAGTGTACCCTTTTCCCCACATCCTCGCCAACACCTGTTGTTGCCTGTGTTCTTGATAAAAGACATTCTAATTGGGGTATGATGAAATCTTAAGGTGGTTTTGATTTGCATTTCTCTTATAACGAGTGATGTTGAACATTTTTTCATAAATCTGTTGATTGCTTGTAGATCTTCCTAGGAAAACTACCCCATTCACATTAACCTCAAAAAAAAAAATACTTGGGAATCAATCTAACAAAAGATGTGAAAGACCTCTACACTGAGAACTACAGAACACTAAAGAAAGAAGTTAAAGAGCATCTGAGAAGATGGAAAGATCTTCCATGTTCTTGGATAGGCAGAATTAATATTGTCAAAATGGCCATACTTCCAAAAATGCTATACAAATTCAATGCAATTCCAATTAAAATCCCAATGATGGACCTCATAGAAATAGAGCAAGCAATCATGAAATTCATTTGGAGGAATAGGAGACCCAGAATTGCTAAAGCAATCCTTAGCAAGAAGAGCGAAGCAGGGGGTTTCACAATACCAGACCTCCAACTATACTACAGAGCAATTGTAACAAAAACCGCATGGTATTGGTACCAAAATAGACAGGTAGATCAATGATACAGAATAGAGGACACAGAGACAAACCCAAATAAGTACAGGTATCTCATACTTGACAAAGGAGGCAAAAACATGCAATGGAGAAAAGACAGCCTCTTCAACAAATGGTGCTGGGAAAACTGGAAATCCATATGCAGCAAAATGAAACTAAACCCATATCTCTCACCCTGTACAAAACTCAACTCAAAATGGATCAAGGACCTAGAAATCAGACCAGAGACTCTGCACCTAATAGAAGAGAAAATAGGTCCAAATCTTTATCATGTTGGCCTAGGACCAGATTTCCTTAACATGACTCCCAAAGCGCAAGAAATAAAAGCACGAATCAATGATTGGGATAGAGTGAAACTAAAAAGCTTCTTCTCAGCAAAGGAAACAATCAGCAATGTGAAGAGAGAGCCTTCAGAGTGGGAGAAAATCTTTGCCACACACACTTCGGACAGAGCACTAATCTCCAGAATCTACCAAGTACTCAAAAATCTTTACACCACGAACACCAATAACCCAATCAATAAATGGGCCAAGGAAATGAACAGACACTTTACAGAGAATTCAGATTTAGAGACATAACATAAGGCCCATATTGTTCATGGTGCAAAATAACAAAGATAGGACTGAAAGCAAGATTCCATGTATAGAATTTCTACCATTTCTCTTGTAGCAAAAACGATCTCATTAGATGGGATGGGGCTCAACATTTGCCCACAGCAGGCACAGAACCAGGTTTGCAGCTGCAGATAAAAATGTGTTGCACATACAAAATAGTATTCTAGCCCATAAAACTGACTCTTCACCATGGAATCCAAGGTTTCTACAAGCATTGCATGTGGGACCTCATTAAGAGAGGGAGGTGTGTTTTCATCACCATAGGTAGCATACATGGCTCACCAAAGGAGCACAGGGAAGCAAGTTTGGGGCTGTGGATGTCCAGGGTCACCTTCCCCTCATTTAGTCCAAGTGCTTAAAAGGGCATAAAAATTCACATTTAACCTTGGAGCTCATGGTCAAAGACTAAGATCATGCACTGTTCAAATAGCTATTGAAGGAATTCATGGGGTTCCACCATCATTGCATTGCTGTTCATCAAATAGCAAAGCAAAGCTACACAAAATGGTCCCCATCCAGAATAAATTTTATAAAAGTGCAAATATTATGGACAGACATGTCCTCTCACAAACTAAAAACAAGGGGTGAGTGAAGAACACTGATTTTCTTTTTAAAGAAATAAAGCACAACACTCAAAATACTGAGAAATTTAAGAATATAAAAGAAAAAAATGCTTAAGGGAATATAGGCTTGATTTAAAATGTAGGTACTTCACCCTTTAGGACAATTTTAGAAACACATGAATATGATTAAATATTTGATTAAAAATAAATGGAAGGAAAAAAGATAGAGTGAAGCTAAGTATATAACTTAATGTACAGTTAATGCTATTGCTAAATACTGCTGTGTTATAGGTACAACTCATTTTTAGCTGCAGCTATACACCTGGTTCTGTGATTGCTGTGAGCCAATGTTTGACCTGATCCTATTCAATGAGATCCTTTTTGTCAAAGGAGAAATGGTTTGCATACCTGGAATTTTGCTTGAATACTCAAGTCACAATAATTCTGTATAAAAGATAAAGCAATAACCCAGAGTAGGGCCTTGTGAGAGCCACTCCAATTGTGAAGACAATGCACAAATTGAAATAATTAGAGGTAAAAGTGGGGGAAATGGAGGACAGACAGAGGCATTCCTACACAGAGACAGCTGATGTGACTGAGGACAGGTGTCAACTGAGATGCTAAGGACACTATTATGTATGAAAGAAAAGGTTACTGAGAACAAAGGCAGGGATGAGTGTGGAGATGATACTGCACTCCAGGGAAATGAAGATCACAACCAAGACGATATGTGTCTGAGCAGTCCAGCCCACTATGTAGTAGAAAGTGACAAATTTCACCCTTAAAGAAATCTTGCAGTTCATTTAAAAGGAGAAAGGTAAATGACCTCTGAATTACTTTCAACTAATAAAACAATATAAGAAAGGAAATACTTACCATGTTAAAGGCATGAACTATGCTGCCTCAAAATTTTGTATTCCATCGTGTGTTGTTAAGGGTATGAATCTACATCATGCACAACCATAGAAACTAAAAGAGGTACTCCATTTGTGTACAATGAATCAAAACACAGTCTCTAAAAATAAAAATTAGTTTAGAAAACAAATCAATAAATAAAGAAAGGAAGGAGAAAGAAATTTTCAAATACATAAGGAATTTTTTCGTATATGTAGGTTTGATGAAAAAATTGATTTGAAAGCACAATCCTATTAAGCCATATAGGAATGAATGCAAGGAATACATGCATGTGGAAATAAAGTCTTGAAAGACTTGTTGAAAGAATTAGATCCATATAAAATTACAGAATGAAATTAAATTCAATGTGGTAATCATGGTCATAAGACAGAATGCTTATGATATGTTCAGGAAAGTGTGTGTGTAGGACATAAACAAAGATTGAAATTAAATTATGATGACTAACTACAGCCTACTTTTTTGTGTGCTTATTTGTTTTTAATTTTTCCACGAATTCTGGAAACGTTACTGGACTTTGAAAAGCAATATAGAAAATACATTAAAATTTTGACCTGAGGCAGGAAAACAAAGTTCTCAGAGAGTATTTGAAAAAAAATGGGAAAATAATATTTGCATGAAATAAAATATTATTGTTAAATTTGATAAAAATAGTCACATGGTTTTACTGGCTGTAGAGAATTTTTTGTATTACTCTTTCCTGTTAAATTTTTCCAGGACTCTGAATCAGAAATCTGCATGATAAACAAGCTGCCAAGATAATGTCAGGCCTAACCAAATTTCAACAATGCATTTCTTTATAGATGGGCAGTTCAACAGGGAACTGAAATGAATGGTAAGGAGGAGTAGGGAATTATACCACACGAGCATCCCAGGCGCCATATTTACAAAGAAATTTCTCTGAACCAAGGGCCTGTAAACTAGTCCTTGTGCTATGGGCTGGACTTGTTTAGTTTATGACTAAGTAGTAAGGATTTGCTTTTCTTCATGTGAAATTCAGGGAGCAGAACACCCAGTGTGCACAACCAACTATTCAGCTGCAGCTGGGTTCTCAGAGAAAAATGACAGAACTCTTACTTTTGACTTCACTATTGTCACAAATGACCTGACCCCTTTCCTAATCATGTTATTTATTTTCTTCATTAGCAATATGAACTAATAATATTATGTGAACATTTCATGAATGTGTCTGCAATTCAAATATCTTATATTCCTTAGCATGAACCCAATCTCTTATAAAAGGCTTATGTTTATCAGTTTTTAATGTTTACACTTTTTAAAATTTTGTAAAAATGTATGCTTCTGAAGAAAAGTATAAATGAATACAAATTTATAAAAAAGTATGAATAAATACAAATGTATATAAATAATATACAAAAGTATAAATAAATACAAATTCAACTCATAGTTTTGGCAATTATTTTCCTTTGATTAACAGATTCAGTTAAAGAACATGTAATTAAAGTCACATTAAATGCAGACATAGATGGGTGGGAAGCTGAAATAGATAAGATCCAGTCCTAATTAATGTGCTTTGGGCAAAGACTGTTCAATTTGAAAGTTGTTGAAAGTTTCCAAATTTAGTTTACTTTATGATAGTGAATCATAAGCCTTAGAATATATAATAAAGTCTGTTTTAGAGATTAAATTTCTGGTTTTCTAAATTCACCACATTATAACTTACATGTTATCCTTGATGACTAATTGCTAATTAAATGGGACATACCATAGAACAAGTATTTTCTGCTCCTTTCAATAAAATATAGGTCATTCTGACACAAGTAAGTAAATAGCTCTAGTTGATCCAAGAACTAATCCAGAAGCAGGATTGCATACAGTCTTTTAAGGAATGAATAAATTTCACAACTTTATTTATTGCCAATCTCCTGGCATTTTTCACAGATTTCACGAGGTGAAGATTGCAGATTCTGCAGAAAAATGAAAGGGGCCAGAAGATCCCCACCGTGAAGTGCCCTGTATCATGTAACGTTTCCATTAAGAACTGGAAACACACTACTACTTTACACACAATAAAATAAATTCATATTTTGCACATGAAAGCACTTGCATGATTCCAAAGCTCATTAAAGTATTTACACTATTAGCCAAACTCCCGTTTTGAATGCAAGAGTACATATAGCATCTGAAGTGTGATAAACCTTGAATATTTCTAAGTTAGGAAGCATTGAATATTCTTTTTATTTTCTGGGCAAGGCTTTTTAAAATGTTTATTCTGTTTGTTATAGACAATTAATTGCAGGAAATGTGTCTAGTAACTGCCTCCCTGAAATTCACTGAGAAACACGTATTTTCATCCTCTTTTTCTATGTTCGCTGCATTCCTATGTGATGCCAGATTCTTCAAACTAGTCATTGCCGACAGCCATTAATAAAGCTTTTGTTTCTATTTACTAGTAACATTTTTCCATTGAAACCTTCTTTCACTGGAAAATAGTAGAAGAAAACCCTCAATGAGCCGAGTAAAGCCAAAAGTCACTCCATCAACAGAGTCTGGCAACCTGGAGATTGAATTTGTGGGTGGGCAGAGTCCTTAACCAACAAACTTGGCTGAAAAATCTTTGTTCAAGAACTGGAAAGCTGCATTTTCCAATTAGATAGTTCTTAGAGAGCTCATAATAGTTGATCCAGGTTAAACAAGAGAATATTTAAGAGAAATAAGGAATAAAAGTTTTTATTATGTGGATTTTGGGGGGCATCAGTACACGTTTGTAGCTGTGTCTTTTGTGTCTTTATTCAAACTTGACTATGTGCATAGATCTGAAGGACTACTGTCTGGAACTCAAACTATAACCATAGTATAATCAAATGGAAGTAACTTGCAGACTCAATTCAAGACTGGTCTAACAACTTGGTCTTTCTGTTAAATAAGCTCATAGCCCTTAGTATCATCTGCTACAAACCCCGTTTTCATATCTAAGCAAGTCTATTGACTAATAACAGACACAATTCACTTTTTGCCAAGTTTGATAACTTGGACACAGTTTCTTCCTTCAGGAAAAACTGAAGGAGGCTTTTTTCTTTTTCTTTTTCTTTTTTCTTTTTTTTTTTTTTAGCACCAGGGATTGAACCCAGGAGCATGCAACCACTGAGAAAAATTCACAGCCCTTTTGCCCTTTTTATTTTATTTTGAGACAAGCTCTGGATAAGTTGTTTAGAGACTTGCTAAGTTGCTGAGTCTGGTTTTGAACTTGTAATCCTCCTTCCTCAGCCTCCTGAGTTGCTGGAATTACCAATGTGCACCATTGCACCCAGCAACCCCACTCCTGAATAAAATAAAAACCAAGTTTGAAGTTATTGTTGTGTGAATGCAATCAGATAAAGTACTTAAACTTACTTGATTTTATGATGCTTGAACTACATTCTAAAATACATTTGACAACAAAAATCAAAATCATTTTACCTCTTAAGAGTGTTCTATTAAATGTGTAGTGGACAGTGTAGGCTTTAATTTTGACGTAAAGGAAAAGGTTAAGCCTTTATTGGTTTCATAATCATGAAAAAGATAGAAGGCATCTTGGGATAAGTCTTAGAAGCTGGAAATTTAATTGAGCCACGTTTTAACTCCTGTTAAGCATTGTCTCCTCCAGTAATACCATCTTTTCCGCTTTGCATCTTTTCAGGCTAGGTCAGCTAGCCTGGTTGCACGTACACAAACACTGCTTTAAAAACTGTTCAGGCAACATTACAAAGATCCCCTTGGAAAGTAAGTATGGTTTCCACCATCAGAGTGATCACAACTTGCAGAACAGAACAAAGGCAAGCAGCTGTGTGATGGTATGCAATGTTCTTACGGGGTAAGCACAGGATGCCGTGGAGGATCTGAGGACCTATGCTCACATTTGAGAATCAGAAATCTTTCTGTAACATCTGACCTCTGATTTGAGTCTTGAATATGTGTGTCAGTTTTATATTACTGCACCACACACTGCCCCCCAATTCAGCAGCTTAACACCCACATGATCATTGTCTCACACTTTCCATACGTGCTTTGGTTTAGGTTTGCTCACAAGTGGGGTGCCCAATTCTTTGTTTTCCCTGGGAATTTCCTGGTTTTTAAATCAGAAACCCCACATTAAGGATAACCCCTTATTCCCAGGCATATTGGGCACTTTTCACAAATGCTCACAAAATACCAACTGAGATGTTAATTGAGGCCAAAGGCACTTCTGGCTTCCAGTGAGGCCAGGACTGCATCTAGGCTCACTCAGGGTTCACAACAGGATAAGGCTCCTTCAGTGCTATGAGACTTAGGTCCTCATTTCCCACTATTCCTTGGCCAGAAGTTGTTCTCTCTTCCTAGGCAGTTGACTCTCTCCACCAGAGTTGGCACTGAGAGCCAGGAAGACACAGGCCCTTTTAATCTAATCACAAGAGCAACATTCCATCACTGTTGCAAAGTCTGTTGTTAAAAGCATGTCACTTAAAGGTTTTCACAATGGTGAAATAGAGGAGGTCATATTCCAGGATGATCCATGCTTTGAAAACCAAGAAAGCAGACAGGCAGCTTCTCAGCATGAGGTACTGGAAACCTTCAGGGACACTATACGTTTGCAGGGTAGAAACCCTAATGCCTCAGATCGTACCGTTAGATGGATAGACACACAAACAATATGAAGAAAACAAGGAAAAAAATCACCCTAAGCAAACCAAGATACTCCAATGATAGAATCCACTGACTCCACAGAGGAAGAAATGTCAGAGAAGGAGTTTAGAATTTGCAAACTGATCTGCTATGTAAAGGACAGTATAAGGAGTGAAAATACATGGAGATAAAAAAGAATAGCAATTAAAACATACCAAAATCTCTGGGACACAATGAAGGCTATGCTAAGAGGAAAGTGCACTGCATTGAGCTCATACATTAAAAGAATAGAAAGTCAACAAATAAATGACCTACCATCACATCTCAAAGCCCTATTAAAAAAAAGAGTAAATCAACACTAAAAGCTGTAGAAGACAGGAAATAATTGAAATTGAAACCAATGAAATTGAACCAAAGAGACAATTGAAAAAATTGACAAAACAAAAAGCTGGTTCTTTGAAAAAAAATAAACAAAATTGACAAACCCTAACCCAAGCTAACAAAGAGAAATAGAGAAAACTCAAATTACTAAAATTAACAATGAAAAAGGAAATAACACAATGGATACTACTGAAATAAAGATGATAATCAGAACCAATTTAAAGAATTTGTACTCAAAAAATCTTGAAGACATCAAGAAATTTCTGGAGACATATGATCTACCCGAATGGAATCAGAAGGACATAGAAAATTTAAGCAGATCAGATTCAAGCAATGAAATTGAAGATGCCATCAAAAGCCTACGGATCAAAGAAGCCCAGCACCAGACAGATTCTCAGCTGATTTCTATTCGATCTTCAAAGAAGAACTAACATCAATCCTGTCCAAATAATTTTGTGAAATACTAAAGGAAGAACCCTTCCTAACTCATTCTATAAGGCTAGTGTCACCCTGATACAAAAACAGATAAGACACATCAAGGAAAGAAAACAATAGACCAGCATCCCTGATTAAAATAGACAAAAAGATTTTTAATAAAATTCTGGCAAATTGCACACACACAAAAATATTAAAAAGATAGTGCACCATGATCAAGTGGGGTTCATCCCAGGGATGCAAGGTTGGTTCGACTTACAGAAATCAATACACATAATTCAGCACATCAATAGACTTAAAGACAAGAATCACATGATTATCTCAATAGATGCAGAAAAAGCATTTGACAAAATACAGCATCCATTCATGTTCAAAACACTAGAAACTAGGGATAGGAGGAACATATCTCAAAATTGTAAAAGCTACATATATGCTAAACCCAAGGTAGATATCATTCTCAATGGAGAAAAATTTAAAGCATTTCCTCTAGAAACTGGAACAAGACAGGGATGCCCTCTTTCACCACTTATATTCAACATACTCCTGGAAACTCTAGTCAGAGCAATTAGAAGAAAAAAATTAAAGGGATACAAATAGGAAAAGAAGAACTCAAACTATACATATTTGCTGATGACATGATTCTTTATTTAGAAGGCAAAAAAAATCCACCAGAAAACTTCTAAAATTCATAATAAATGAATTCAGCAATGCAGCAAGATATAAAATTAGCAGCCATAAATCAATTGCATTCCTATACATCAGTAATGAATCAACTGAAAGAGAAATGAGGAAAACTATCCTGTTCACAAAATTCTCGAAGGAAAAAGATATTTGAGAATCAGTCTAATAAAAGAGAGACCTCTACAATGAAAAGTGCAGAACACTAAAGAAAGAGATTGAAGGAGACCTTACAAGATGGAAAAATCTCCCCATGTTCTAGGATAAAGATAATTAATATTGTCAAAATGGTTGTACTACCAAAAGTACTATAGAGATTTAATGCAATTCCTAGTAAGGTTCCAAAGAAGTTCTTCATAGAAATAGAAAAAGTAGTCATGAAATTCATTTGGAAAAATATGAGGCTCAGAAAAGCCAATGCAATCTTCAGTGAGAAAAGTGAAGCAAGAGACATCAAAATTCCAGACCTTAAATTATACTACAGAGCTATGGTAACAAAAATGCCATCAAAACAGGCACGAAAACCAATGGTACAGAATAGAAGACCCAGAGAAAACCCCACATAAACACGGTTATCTTGTATTAGACAGAGGTGCCATAAACATACAATGGAGAAAAGCAACCCCTTCACTAAATGATGCTGGGAAAACTGGAAATGTATAAGTAATAAAATGAAATTAGACCTCTACCTCTCAACTCACACAAAACTCAACTCACAGTGGATCAACAACCTCTTCATTAGACCAGAGACCCTGTGCCTATTAGAAGAAAAGGCAGGTGTAACTCTCCATCATGTTGACTTAGGAACTGAACTCGTCAAGACTCCTAAAGTGCAAGAAGTACAATCAAGACTCAATAAATGGGGTTCTAGCAAACTAAAAAACTTCTGCACAGAAAAGGAAACAATCAAGAACATGAAGAGAGAACTTACAGAATGGGAGAAAAACTTTGCCACCAGCATCTCAGATAGAGCATTAATCTCTAGGATATATAAAGAGTTCAAAAAACTTAACATCAAAAAACCAAATAACCCAAGTAATAAATGGGCAAAGGAACTTAACAGACACTTCACAGAAGAAGAAATATGATCATTCAAAAATTTAGGAAAAATGTGAAACCTCACTAGCAATTAGAGAAATGCAAATTGAAACTACTCTGAAATTTTATCTCATTCCAATGAGATTGGGATGGGGATATAGCTCAGTTGGGAGAGTGCCTGCCTCTCATGCACAAGGTCCTGAGTTTAATCTCCAGCACCACATAAACACACAAAAGAATGGTAATTATCAAGAATACAAGTAACAAAAAATGTTGGTGAGGATATGGGGAAAAGGTACACTCATAAATTGCTGGTCAGAATGCAACCACTCTGGAAAACAGTATGGAGATTCACCAGAAAACATGGAATGGAATCTCTATTTGACCCACTTATCCTACCCTTCAGTATATACCCCAAAGACTTAAAATCAGCATACCATAATGACACAGTCACATCAATGTTTATAGTAGCTCAATTCACAAGAGCTAAGCTATGGAACCAACATAAGTGCCCTTCAAAGATGAATGGATAAAGAAATTGTGGTACATACACATAATGGAATATTACTAAGCCATAAAGAAGAATGAAATTATGCATTTTCCAGTAAATTGATGGAACTAGAAAATATCGTACTAGGTGAAATAAGCCAATCCCGCCAAAAAACAAAGGTTGAATGTTCTCTCTAGTATGTGGATATTTAATAACAATGGGTGAACAGGGAGGAGTGGAGGTTCACCAGATTGAACAGGGGGGTCTTGAGGGAAGAAAGAGCAGATAGGAATGGGAAAGACAGCAGAATGAATAATACATAACTTTTCTAAGTTTATATATGAATACACAACCATATATGTAACGTCACATCATGTACAACAGGAATGTGCCCCTGAGTTCAATCCCCGGTACCACTCCCCCTCCAAAAAAAAAAAAAAAAAAAAAGATGCCACTGGTTAGATCCAGTTCACCTTCACTGGGAGGACAGTGTGCAAGGTCCAGACAACTGGGAATCCAGGGAGCCTCTCAGAGACTTTCCACACAAGAGTCAGCCGGAGCAGCAGCAAAGGGGAGTGTCCTATGGTGCTGGTGAACTTTCTCTATAGGACATTTAATGTCACCATAAATCCATCTGAAGGAGAATTTGGTCAATCAATATAAATCAGAGTAAATTTTATTCTCAACTTTATTTTTAAACATTCATCATACACAATGAACAGACAACAGGTGCCCAGGTGTGTGCATCTGTGCATGTGTATGGGGCTGGAGTGGGTTGATCTGAATGACCAATTTTTTTCTTGCTGTTTATCAAAGTTACTTTCCAGATTCCAAATTCCAGAGCCACTCTAAGAATATAGGACGAATATCTTCTAAGGACTGAGCTTCCTGCCTCTTAAACATGGTCATTTCCTCTCGCTTTCTGACTTTTTCAATTCTTCAGTTGAAAAATTGCTTGTTTCCCTTCCAATGCTGCTTTTTTCTTATATTAGTTCCCTTTTTCTTATATTCACTCTTAACATTTCATTTGTAAAATCCTTGTGATGCCTTCAGGTTTCAGCAGAGGTAACACTTTCTCAGAATTTCCTGAGCAAATGCAATGTTCCTTATTAAACATCTTCACATCTGTTTAGTTCAAGTTCTGCAGCCCTGTCTTCAAATTGGTGTAAATATTTACACAGTTTATGTTGATTTCCTAGGACACCTGCTCAGTGTGGAAATGCACCATGATTCCCCTCTCCTAGACTATTTAATAATGTTTCCCATTGTCCTACATTAATTAATGTCTCATGAAAACATATTCTCTTTACCCACTTGCTGAATGAATAAACACACTTCTAGTAATTCAATTTTTTCTGAATAAATGTTTCTTTTCTGAATTTAGATGCTGTTTTAGCTGGTTTGTCTATATTTGGTAAAGAAGGAGTGATAAATTAAATTAGATTTGGTCTCAAGTTGTCTGGAATCCATATGTGATGAACAACCACCTAAGTGAGTATGTAAACTAACTACACCTACCTTCATGCTCTGGTCTTGTAGCCAATTGTTCTGCCTCAGACAGTCACAGCTGCTGAGCATCAGCCAATCACAGGCTGCCAACTGTTCAGACCATGTCCACACAAAAGTCTCGTGGTGCCATCCCCTGAGAAGGCAGTGCCCAACTCTGAGCAATCAGGTTTTCTTCTGTATGTCACTTACTTCTCCCATCTGTAAATACTCCCTGCCCATGTTTCTGGGAGGAGAGATCCAGTCTCTCCTGGTTCGGAGTACTACTCAATTCGTGAATTGTTTTTTGTTCAATAAACTATTAAACTTGGATTGGGCTGTAGAGAACTTTTCTATCTTGCAATAGGCCCTGAATTCTATCCTCAGTATTGCAGTTTAAAAGGAGAAAGAGGAGGAGGAGGAGGAAGAGGATGAGGGGGAGGAGGAGGAGGAGGAGGAGGAGGAGGTGGAGAAAGAGGAGGAGGTGGAGGAAGAGGAGGAGGGGGTTAGGAGGAGGAAGAGGAGAAGTTAACATAATTTGTCTGGCTTTTTTTCTTGTTACAGTAGACATAACATTGCACAAAATATAGCACTTTTTCCCACTATAACATTTGTTCCCACCATGCTAGAAGTCATCAGTTTTTCTGTGAATGATAAAGGCATTCTACTGAATGAGTGCCCTTAAATACTTGTGTTTTGAACTATGTCCCACAGAAGGCAATAATGATCTGTGCATTCACTGTGTTCACTGAGATGATGAAACACTTCATATAAATTCATTTATGCTCTCCTCAAGGTATTGTATTGTCGTGGACTTATTTGTGTACAGAAATATCCTCACTTACAACAGGAGGAAAGTGCTCTCAGGACCAGTAAGTAACTTGCCAAAGGTCTTGCTGCTTCTCAAAGCCAAGGATTTAACTCCTCTTCATTCCAAAGATTTAACTCCTCTTCATTCCATCCAAATTCCCATTTATCACGCAGCTGTTGCTTCAGATGTGTCAGCGGCTACTTTACCTTCATGCCTGGGAGAACATCACCTGTCAGTCCCTGGTCCTGGTGGGCAGCAGCCTCACCTCTTCCGGTGTGATTTTCGTGTTTGTGCTGCTAACATGAAGCTCCACGAGAGGGCGCAATGAGCCTTGAAACCCATTCAGGGTTTTTTTTTTGTTGTTGTTTTTTTTTTTTTAGCTTCAATTGACTTCAAGTGGGAGAGATGAAGGAAAGAGAGGAGGCAGAGACTACTTTTAAGTAATTAAGTCCAACTACTTTAATTCTGTCATTACAGGCAGTTGATAAGATACTGAGAGTACTTCTACTCAATAGACTAAACAAGCATAAATCCTGTATAGATATGAGGAATTTGGAAAAATTTGTCATAACTGTATTTATTGGGAAACACTTCTTATGCTTTTACATCTAGAAGATGCTTTCCTATGATGAATATATGATGATATAATATGAAGGTGCACGTTGGTCATGGGAGAAGCAAGTTTGGAATCTTCTTTCTTTTTTTTTTTTTTTTGTTTCCTCTCTCTTACATGCCCTTTGCTGTCAAGTTCACTTTTCATCTTTTCTGGGAATTTTCCTGAATGGTATCAGCTCTGAGAATCAATGCCTCCTTCCCATGAGTATTAGTAGTTCCATTATGCATCTGTTCATCCCTTCACCACGTGGGGTGATTTTTAGTGCAGAATTGGAGATAAAGACACTAAGATGAACTTGGCTTGAAAAAACTCAAAGACTGGAGGAAATGAGAGGGAAATGAATCTTTGAAAAAGAGGGAGAACTCATTACTGACTGACTTTGCAGATGAGAGAGTGAAGTCAGATTTTAAGTAATTTTCCAAACATTACACTCCAAAGCCTGTGTTTTATTCTCCCAATGTGCCAATAAGATCATAGATTCTCAATTCCCACACAGCCTTTGAGGAGCGTAATAGATGCTTAGTTAGTATGTGTTAGTGTTAGGTGTAATTGAAGCTTACAGGTAACTGACGTATATGCTTAATCATTTGATTGATTCTCTCTATATTAAACTTTTGAGAAAACCCTACTTGCAACAAGTGACCAAATTCTCCTTTACTCTTCATGTAAGATGGAACCATATATAAAACATTTAAGAAATCTACAATTTGCCAATGTATCCATATTAAACAAAATTGTTAATGAAAATACAAAGAGTAGTTTTGGTTACCCACTTGGTGTGATGAACTTTGCTACAAGAGCAAACTTGAGACCTAATTAAACCAACATGGTGGCGAGGTCTGGGGAGGAGGATCTGATGGAATTTCTTTTTTTTCTTTTTTTAACTTTTTAAAAAAAATTTATTTAATTTGATTCATTGAACACAAATGGAGTACAGCTATTGTTTGTCTGGTTGCACACAAAGTAGAGTCACACCATCTGTGCGTTCATACATGCACACAGGGCAATGATGTCTGTCACATTCTGTTATTATTCTTAAAAGGCTTTGGAAGAAACTCTGGTGAAGAAGGGGAGAAAAGATAATTCCAGGGAAACCTTTATAAGAAACGACAGGCTGATAAGGGCTTCGAATGAGCACGGACACACCTGGGAACTTACAGTTGAAGGATGACTTTGCAAAATAAGGAAGTACTTGAGAACAGTAATTCATTTAAAGTTTGTTTTTATCTGAATTTCATTAGATAACGTAAAAATAATTTGAGAACAACTTTAATTATCTCAAGAAAATTCATGTACTTATATGCATGTAAAATATTTGAAAATATACTTGGACCCAAGGCCTTTATACACATTTACATAATGTTTTAGGAAAGGAATAACAAAATGAAATTAAATAAGTGCTAAGTTGATGATTGGAAAATGCAGAGAGCAGATGGATTGAAATGTGCAGACACAGTGTCCTCCATATCTATGAGCATATGTCTCCAGAAAATTGGAATTCATCCTCCAACATTCCTGGTCTTATTGGCTTCAAAAGCTTGGGCTTATAGAGAAAGATAAGAAACACAGATGAAAAATAAATATCATTCTGAAATCTTTGTGTGTACGCAAGGATGAGTAGAGTCTTGGCCATAACTAGGCTAGTTTTCATTAGCATTTTTCTTTAAAGAAATGTTGTCTGAAAATAGAGTTCAAATAGCAATGAAATATTATTGAAGATATATATATATATAAATTTGTAAACACAGATACTATCAGGGAAACCACCAGAATATAATATAATGAAAAGAGTGAAATGTAGATAAGTTTTATAAAGTCGATAAAGTTTTATATAAGTTTCATATAAGCTGATAAACCTTGTGAGTGGAAAGTTTAGGATTCTATTTATAGTGCATGTAGTCTTGCACTATTTGAGGTATTGTTTTAAAGTCAATCTAGACTAAAGTTATTCCTATCATCACTGTAAGGACAATTTAGAGGCAACAAAAATGAATAGACCTATAGTGAAGTTGAAGGAATGGTTAACAATCCCCCCAGAAAGACCAAGAATTCAAGAAGACTTGGAGAACCTCAATTTAGAACTAACAAAGTTAATGGGTAGTTGGGTTACAGGAAAACCAGGTTACCAGGTCAGTCGCGGTTGAACTAGCAGTAGACTCCACAGTTCGTGGACTCTGCCTGCTGTCAAAGAGTTAAAAACAACTTGTTCCAACAGTCGTCTAATAAGGATCTGGTGAGCCTCTGAGTGACATGTTTGAGCCTCCTGTAGCACGGGGGTCTCTACCTGTGCTAGGCCTTCCCAGTATAGGAGGCCACATCTCCGAGGCTCAGATTCTGTGGAGAACTTGATTGGAATGAGATTGCATAGACTTCCTGATATATGCCCTCAGACATTCCTTTTCATGCAACAAATTATTCTGGCGTAATGATTTCTTAATATTCAGAAGAATATTTCAATGGACTAGTAGCTAGAATGTTGATAAAAGGGAGGATATAGGGAATTATGGACTTCAAATTGGTAGTTTTTCTTGGCAAAGGCATTAAAACTCATGTGCACTACCCAATGCAAATGACACGTGGACTTCATCTCTAGCTCTGGCCTTTCCCCAAAATGCCCATTGCATAGTCAGAAGAAATTCCCTGGTCCTCATCACGTCATTGTTCCTTCATCGTCCAGAGTTCAAGCAGGGAAACATTTGGGCTTTCTGCCTTTGTTAATGGTGCGCCTCTCTCCCACCCGGATGTTCTTCAACACTGGTCTCACGTCCAGTCTGTCAATTGGCTTAGGACTCACTCCTTAGGTTCTGATCCTGTCAATTCTGGCTCTTTAGTATCTCAAACCTGCTGCTCCATGCATGGTGACAGTCACTGCCTTCATCTCTGCTCTCAGAGTTGCTCACCTGCCCTCTTAGAGTCTCGTCTCTGGCCTGATGACGACCCCATTGTGCCCTGTGCAGCCAGCTGTGGTGTGTAAAGCACCTGCTGGAGGGTCTGATTCCAAAGCTCATTTATGTCTGTGGCCTCTCTGTGTCTGCTGACTACTTAATAACTTCTGGATTGGGCACCTAATCCATACCCCAACTTTATTTTTCCTTTTTACTAACACATCATTTGGGTTGAATGGGAATATTTATCCAAGGGATAACACAGATGCACACTCGTTGGTACTGAAGGAGAGAAAGAGATCAGAGAGAGTGAGTTAAATTGAAAAGAAATCAGTGAACTTAGAAAAAGGTAAAGATGTTGGTAAGAACTTCTGGAGATATTGAGCCTAGTTGAACAGCAAACTTCTCATGCTTCTGGAACCATAAATGTATGGTTAGCCAATTTGCTATGTGCTTTTCAAGGAGCATAACCACCCGAGTCCAGCCAAAGGTCACTGGTACATCAAGCTTGTTCAGTTACCAAATAAGAGGGGACTGATTCATTATAACGAGAAGAAATCATGTTAAAATAATATAAATATTAAAAATTTTTTGATATATTGTCTAGTTATTAAAACTAGGGAGAGGTTCTGGGGGAGATTTGGAAAGGTTTCGACACACAGGGATAAAGTAAATTATGAGAAAGAATAAGCATAAAGTCTAAATAGTTAAATGAACTTTGGGCTTAGGATAGCTTCTGAGTGTGGTGCACATTTCATCTCATTGGCGGGTCGCAGTCAATGGAGGGATCAAACCACGTGGCTTGTACACATGTCTCTTCTGTTTTTGTGGGAACATTGCCTCAGAGAATAGACCTCCGATTTTCAATGTGTTAGGCTCATTTTCCTGACTAGGGTTGGCTTCATGTTAGGGCAACGGAAGTGGCCAGTGCATCAGTGCTCTCGTTCCTTTATTCTTTGAGCCTGGCCTCATCCAGGTGGATGCTGGCGGCACAATAGGGACCAGTAGATTATTCCCTCCACACCGAACTGTTGACTTTCCTATTTGTAATAACTATTGTGTCATTTCTCTCCAAGTGTTCTTTCCACATCTTCATATTTCCAAATACCTCTTGTGACTCAAGTGTCTGGTCCAATGCCACAATCTCTAGTAGATATTGTTCCAATATTTTTAAAGAAATAAACTAATTAATAACATAAATATGATTAAACTTCAAGCCTTTGAATGCAGACATTAACAAATGAGTAAATGGATTGACAGAGCCACGTGGTTGAAAAGAAGTCCTGGAAATAATATAAAAACACACTTAGAGTCCAGACTTGTGTAAAATGTTCATTTAATAAATATTCATGAAGCATTCTAAGGCCTCCAGTCAAACAGAATAATAAGCAGTTTCTGTCTTCCAGATGTATGTAGACTTCCATACGTACACACCCACGGCTAGTGGAAGAAAGAAGATATCATCTTATCTCCGCAGGTAGATGTTATGACGGAATATGTGAGCCAAAGCCTGAATATTAAATAGGAAAACTACTGGTAAAAATATCTGTGAGGGTTGGTGGAGCTCATTAAGTGGTAGAGAAAGAGAAGGCTTATTTTTAGAGCTAAAATACTTAAAGAAAACATCTACAGATTTTTTCCTAAATGAATTCTCTAAAATATCTGCAAAGGGTGAATGAAGAACAACAATGTGTAAGTGTATAAGAAATTTGTATGTGTGATTTGTAAAATAATTTAATTGTATGGAATTAAATCTAAGTGTTGAGAGAAATCTACTAAAACATAACTGAGAGCAGTGTTATAGCCATGATAGCATCATCTATTTAATATTATCTTACATAATGTTATAATATGATATAATGATAATATTATAATACCCATTGTTGTAATACACCTTGTTTATTCCTTTATCTCATTATAATGTAATTAAAGAATAGATCCTTAATTTTCTTTGCAGGAATTCATAATTCGATCATTTATACCTGTCTCTTTCACTCCATAAACATATGCAATCATTTCTAAATGAAATTTATACATTTTCTTCTCAGATTTTCAAAATTACTGTTTGGGAAATTTAAATCCATCAAAATAGGAATCAATTTAGATTCCATTTTGAAAATCTACTAGTGTCCTAAAAAAAAAAATATTCTGACTTGATGGCATTGAACAAATGAAACTGATTTATCAACATAAGCTTCAGTTAACTCACAGACCATACGGTTCTCCTTGATTTATTCAGGAGAGAGACCATGTGATAAAGAACCTTTATGCAATGATATAATAGAAGACATTCACTGTGACTGAAGATCAAGAGGAGAAGCTAAGTTGATGAGCAATGTGTGCTTGAGGTTTTTGAATAACTGAGGACTGGGAGATTTGTTCTGCAGGTTTACTTTATATTTTGTCCTATACAGGGCCAAGGGGCAAAAACATTACCTTATCCATTGCCCAAATAGAGATTGAATATGCAATTGCTCTGAATATATGTTACCCAATGAAGGAGTGTATTTACTTATTTGTGAATGCTCATTTTAAATTTTCCCAGTAAGTTACTGAAGATTCTTGAGAGTTAGGTTGTGTCATTGGTAACATTTTTTGCTGTATGCACAGTTTTATAGTCAGTATGCAATGCGTTCCCAGAATGTGCACAGTCTGTATGACTGAATATTATGAATAAAGTTGATAATACTTAAACTTGAATTAGAACTACCTAGAAATCATTTGCATTAAATTCAGAGCGGATTGACAGTAATAGTCTAGTAATGGCTGACTCGCTTGCTGCAGACTATTTATCTCACTAAAAATAATGGGAAAAAAATTAGACAATAAAGATGAAGAAGCTGTTTGAAGGCACTGGAGAGCCAGGAGACACTGACAATTTATCAAGCCCAGAGTTGATAAAAAGGTGAGAAGGAGGGTGAGCCAGGTGTTTGGGTGCCCTTTACCCCATGAGCAGTTATCATTTATGATGCAAACCTGGAGCAGAGAGGTAAAGAAGGCAGGCAGGGTTCTCTTGCTTCAAAACAACGTGGGGACCCAGGGAGACATTGGAACTTGGTGACTTCCCAAGAAACCATGATATGGTTGATTTTGTTTTATTTTTATTTATTGGTTCTCTTTAGTTGCACATGACAGTAGAATCCATTTTGACATAATTATAACAGCATGGAATATATCTTGTTCTAACTTCGTCCCCAGTGCCTCTCCTTACCACCTCCCCTGCCCCCTGCTTCCTTCCTTCTTCTGATCTTTTTGCCATTTCCCCATAGTTACTTTTCAAAAAATTAATTTCTTGTGGATGTACATGATGGTGAGATTCACTATGGTATATTCGCATATGTACATAGGAAAGTTATTTCAGATGATCTGGTTTAAAAGAAAAAGTCAGATTTGCATCATAATTCCAAAGGGCTATGCTTTGGTGAGAAAGAAATTGACCAGAAACTGTCCCCTCTCAGGGATTTAAATCTAAATATTAGTTACTTAATAACTATATCTCACAAGGTCCCATAAGTTTTATAATAAAATTTTAAATTAAATGGTCTCTATGTACAGGGACTCTGCAAACATTATTAAGCAATAGATTGTGCACACTGGGGAGGCTCTGTAGGTTGGAAAAGAACAAATGTTTCAAACCATCCAACATTCCTGCCTTGTTTAAAAAGTGACAAAAGGAGTCATTTATGTCTCCTTTAGAGCCAACAGAGACTAGAGGAAACAAGTGGAAAGCTAATGACAAATAGAGGAAAACCCACAATCATAAAAGTCATTTTTAATCAAAACTCTAGGATCTGAAAACTGCACCCTCCCGAAATTCACATATGAAATCCTAATTTTCAAGGTGATGGCTTTAGGACGTGGGACCTCTGGGAGGAGATGAGGTCATGAGCAGAGTATCCTCATCAATGAGAATAGTGCCCTTATAAAAGAGACCCAAGGAGCCTGGTGGCCCTTTCCACCACGTGAGGAACAGTGAGACGGGGCCACCTGTGAATTAGGGATCAAGCCTCAGATCTCCCAGGATTCTGATCTGGGCCTCTGCAGCCTCCAGAGCTGTTGGAAATAAATAGCTGCTGTTCACAAGCTACCTAGTATGTTGTTAAAGCAACCTGAATAGACTAAGGCACAAAGAGGAACAAAAAGATAAAAAGAGCATAGAGTAAATAGACTGCATTTCTTTTATTTTCTAAGCAAAGTTAAGAAGGTAAACTCAAGCCTAAATTTATCGGTAACTATATTTTGAAGGAAACACACTCCAATTCAGGTAAATTTTTAAAATTGCATAGAAGGGGGAAACCTAGCTACAGATTCTTTTGAAAACTTGTTCCTGAAGTACAAGGATAGCAGTGGATGCCATTTGCTCGACTGAGACCCCATGCTGCGGCTCTTGTCCCCTTTGCAACTACTGGGGCTGTAGCCCCACTGCTGCATCCTCTGCAGTGACCCACCTTGGTGGCAGGACAGCCTTGTCTAAGGCTGCACAAACCCAAGGTGGTGGGTATTGCCTAATGATTTGTTGACTTGGGGATGAAAGTCCTGCTTCCCTCACCTTGATGTGGGCAACTGAGAAGGGTCATCTCATCTCCCCAGATGCAATAGCACTGTAGTCATCTTCTCCCTAGGATCAGCCTCTTCTCAACCACCTCTCTAGAGGTGTATCTGTTGAATGTACTCCCCTCAAATCAAGGTGCAACCCCCTTTATCTGAGTCTGTTTCTAGGATATTGAGTGCAAGACAATGAGACAGAATAGTTGAAAGTGAAAGGACACTAGAGGGTTCTACTAGGAAGGATGAAATTGATCTTGTACCCAACAAACTTGCTTATGATTTGAGTTGTTCAAATCATAATCATCCACAGGTGCTTTTGGTTTCTGTACAGAGATGATGAGTACAGATAGCACAATGGTTTTATTTTATGCCTTAGTATATTTTGTTTTCCTTCTCTCACTTGAGTAGCTGAAATTCCATATTTATTATATTCAATAAAAGTAGATACTGTATCCATTCTGTTCTTGTTCTTGATATCCATGAAAAAGCTCCTAACATCCCACCAAGTATTACCTTTCTCTTTTTAAGTTCTTTTCTTGGGGAGTTCCAGGGATTGAACTCAGGGACACTTGACCACTGAGCCACATCCCCAGCCTTATTTTGTATTTTATTTAGAGACAAGGTCTCACTGAATTGCTTAGCACTTCTCCATTGCTGAGGCTGGCTTTGAACTCATGATCCTCTTGCCTCAGATTCTTGAGCTATCTTGTATCAGAATAAAATATTCCCTTCTTTTAATTGTGAGTGGGAATTTGATGTTATAAACTGATTGTTCTACCTTAATTAAAAGAATCCTCTAATTGCTCTCTATTTTCCTATTAAGATAGCAAATAGACATCATCACCCTATGTACATGTATGATTACACGAATGGTATGAGTCTATATCATGCACAACCACACAAACAAAAACATGTACATCCTTTGTATACAATGAATTAAAATGCAGTCTGTAAAAATAAAAAAACTATAAACATATTACAGTTAAACTTCCGGCAAACCTATATTGTTTCATTCTATGAAAATAAATCTTCTTTTATCCAGTGGGGGAAAAAAAAGATAGCAAATAGTAATGAACTTAAAATAGACCTAAACTTACTTTCAATTCTAAACTCACCTGGGTCATAAAATATATTTTGGGAAATTTGCTTTGCTAATATGCTTTTTTAAGCATCTTAAAATCACTTTTGTAAACAGGACTAGCCTGTAATTTTCCTTCCTTCCTTCCTTCCTTCCTTCCTTCCTTCCTTCCTTCCTTCCTTCCTTCCTTCCTTCCTTCTTCTTTTTGTTGTAAAACCTTCTTCATGAGATTTTATCATTTTTTGTGACATAAGGAAAACAAACAAAAACTACACTAATAGTATTTATCTTCATTCCTTCTTTCCTCTCTCTCTGCCTCCCTTTCCCCCTCCTCCCCACCCCTCTTCTCCTCTTATTCTCTTCTCCTTTTCTCTCTTTCCCCTCTCCTCTCCTCCTCATCTTTCTTCTCCTTCCTTCTCTCCTTTCTTCCTTTTTACCTATCTAGAAAAATGTGGAGTTTTCCATCATTTCCTGTAACTGTCCATGAAAGTCATCAGGTGAAATCCTTTGTGCCCAGAGTCCTTTACAAGAGGATTTCAATTAAGAATGTCACTTTATTTATTTCAACATTATACCAATTGTGCACTTAAACCTCTTTGCAAATATAAGAACAGTACCATTTCTAATGTGCATAGCAGTAATTCTGTCATAAGACAAGCCAGGAAAATACTCTGCCCTCAGTTAGGTGTCGGCTGACCCATGTCAACCTCACTGGGAACTGCTTCTGTTCTAACCATCCCTGAATCCCAGGAAGCTCCCCACTGCAGTGCACCTGAGAAGCATAATACTCTAGGTTGCCAGTTGGCGACTCGAGGACAAAGGGGATCTCGGTATCAAGCACAATAGCTATGAAATCAACTTAGGAATGAAAAGGCAAAAAGGAAAACAAAAATATTGCCAAGGTTTATGATAGATATTTGAAAAGGGAAATGAGATACAAACTGTGCTTAGTTAGATTCATACAGGTAAATAAATGCAGTTATATTTTTATTTAAATATATGATTTAAGAAGTTATTTCTGAAAATACAAAATGTCTTGCATCTACATAGTTACATTGTGTGTCAGTGAAAAGTCACCCGGGATGATGAGCAATTAGGAAATGCTACTTAAGTTATTCAATATAAAAATACTCATTATCCTAAGAAAAGATGAAAAGTACCCAATTTGGTGCAATGTCAGTGAAAATCCTTTATTTTTCATGCATATTGACAACTTCATTCCACATTTTATAGGAAGGACAAAACTAAAAATTGCTGAGACACCCCTAAATATAAACAACCAAGGTAATAAACAATATGAAAGTGTAAGAGTTAAACATGCTTTTTATCATATATATGACTGTTTTTAGGGTTTTCCATTTTTAATTATCCTTATCCTGAAACAATTGCAGGATCCCAGGAAATTGCAAAAGAATAGAGAGGTCTTCTGAGGTGTTCACCCAGTTTTTTCCAATATTGCATATTGAACAACAAAGTGTGCAGCATCAGAACCAGGAATTTGGCATTGATGTAAGGTATGTATAGTTCTTTGTATTTCTTCCTTATTTGCCTGGATAAAACCACAACCAAAATCAAGATGCAGAACTCTTCCATCACCACACATACCTCCCTTATTTTGCCCCTTATGGTCACACCAAACCCCCCTTCCCTGGAGCAACTATTGGTCTATTCTTCATTTTCTTCATTTTGTCATTTAAGTAACTTATACAAATAGAAGCTCTCTACTATGTGATAAGTACACTTTGGCCTTTTTTCACTCATCCAAATTGCTCTTGAGAACAATCAAAGTTGTTGCATGTATGAGCAATTTTCTTCCTTGTTATTGTCTAACAGTATTTGATGGTTGAATGCACTATTATTGTGGGACACATTGGTTATCTCCAGCCTAGGCTAATAAAAATACATTTAAGTACATGAATAGAGCAGAATACACCAAAGACAGGACCCACACCTTTGTGGAATCTTGATTTATAGGAGAAAGAAATGTGCTCTTCAGGAAATGTGCTAACACACAGGAACTGCAGCTGCTTGGACATTTGGTTCTAGTGTTAGAGTATAATAGATGCAAGATGAGCCTGAAATATTTTGTCATGCCAGAAAGTTAGGTGGTGTCAGAATATAAAACCAAGGGCCAGACTGATGAGGCTCCCAGGGTCTCATGGGCCAGATCTGGAAGGTAAATTATAAAATAGGTAAGTGCAGTAACAAATTGCACATCGTAAACATATAGGTATTCATTATTACCCAATAATAAATAGATAAATAAAAGAGGTCCATAAAATTTAAATATATAGAGAGTTTGGAAGGCTCTTGCTTACACCACAATACTGAAAGTTGACTATTAAACACAGAATGAGTCATGGTGCTAGAAAATCACTTTATTGCAATCATATTAAAGATTATATCAGGAAGAAAGATCAGTGGATGCTATAAAAAAGTGCAAGTTTTATGAGATCTGAACATTTCCATGGTGTAAAAGGTGTTCTCCTCAAGCATTAACTGTCTATGTTCATTGAGAAATTAATAACACTCTATTGATTTATTTTTTTTTTGTAGTGCTGAGAGTTAAACTGGGCACTCACATACTCTGAATAAGCACATTACCCCTGAGCTGTACCCCTAGCCCCAGCAATAGAATTCTTAAAAAACCAAATGGACAGTGGAGAATTGGGACAATTTACTTGGTGATTGAAGTAAGAGTCATTTATTCCTCCAGATGTGAACCCTTGGGACACACTACAGATGCATAAGCACATTCTAGTCACAAGGCGACCTCAAACACCAAGTGAGAACTGTGTTCCTTGAAGTTTGTGGACTCTTCTTCAAGCATGTCTATCCTATCAAAGACAGAGTTTGAAAACATTACAACATAATGAGACATGACAACTCTGCAGAATCTGACGCAGGGATTGGATTCTGTTACTAGAGTAGGAAAATATTATAAAGAACATGAGCTATCTGAGAAAATTGGAAAATGGTAGTAGGCTAGATAAAACTACTGATTCAATGCAAATTTGTAAATTTTATAACTTCCATGGTTATGTAAGGTAACACCTCCATGATTATGAAATATACATATAATTATTAGAGACAAAGACCCATGATGAATATCATCTACAATACACATCTCCATTAATGTGCACATGCAAATGCACACACATGCAATTAGGACATAGGAATAATGGGTGTCTCTGGTGAAGAGTATACGAGCTTTCTTACTACTATGATTTTAAAAAACAATCTAAACTTAACTTTATTTTCAAGCTTTTTTTTAGAATTAACAAACAGTGCTAGAATAAATTCCAGATTCATTTGAAAAAATACTCTTTATTTTTATTGCACCTAGTACATATAAGCTTCATGTATATTAAAGCCTTAATATGAAAGAAGAAGTCATAGAAATGTATATGACAATACAATACAAACCTTGGAGAATATAAAATTTTATTGCTGGGAATATTCTTTTCTGAAGATTGGCTTGAGAAATTCACATAAGCACCAAGAAAGGTGCCCAGCATGTTTAATATTCATAGCTACCCAATGGTAGTCACATAAATAAGACAAAACTGGAAAAGTCAAACTCCATCACCAATAAAATGGATCATTTGTAAAATATATACTCTGTGTAATAGTATAGGGGATGTGAAATGTATGCTTTTAAGCTATGTGCAATAGGGTGGATGGATCTCAGGCTATGGAAATAAAAGTCAAGCTGTAGAACTCAGTATGATTTTAATTATATGAAACTCAGGTTTGAGCATCACACACACACACACACACACACACACAACACACACAGTGGGATAGTGTGAAAGCACACATGGTAGAGCTCCAGAGAGAAGCATAAAATACAGGTAGATGGAGAAGTGTGAAAGGAAGAGGAGATTAACACCCTCAAGGACAGACACACAGCAGTTTCAGAGTTCATGCTAAAATACTGTTCTAATGGGTGGATGGAATTAGACTTCCAAGAGTCATAGTCCATGCCCCAGGCAGACTGCACTTTCCAAAGAGGACACAGTAACATCTCACCCTTCTTTCCTGCTCTATCTGCAGCATGATGTTGGCAGCCTTCAATGGAGAGGTAGTGAGTTCGTCCTCTGCTATAATCTGGGTGCACCTCCACTAACAGAGCACCATAGTGGTAATGTCTCAATGGGACTTCTGAGCTCAGTGAGAGCAGGTGACATGACCTTCTATTTCCTCCCTCCCTCCACTATCAGAGCAAGCACCTTTGCTACCATGAGTTCAGCAACTTCTGTACCAAAAAGACCATCTAGGTAGAACATATAGGGACAGAAAGAAGGCCCAGAAAGTCCAGCTCCTTCAGTCTTTAGCATTTTAGCCACCCCAGAACAAATGCCAACGTGTGAATGAATGACCTCTAGATGATGGCAGCACTGGTCTTAGAGTCTCCCAGTCCAGTGCCAGACAGTGTAGCTCAGAGATGAGCCACCCCACAGGCTCTGTCTGAACATCTGAACAAAGATAAGGCATCAGCATGATAGTTGTTCGACTTCACTAAGTTTATGGGTAATTTGTTCATACAGAATAATAGTCAGTATATTGCTTTATGCACATTTTATTTAAAACATTACTTTGTATCTATTTAATATCTAACAAAAACAATTGTAGAAAAACAATGCTCAATCAATTTTGAAGGCAGAAAAAAATCAACAAGCATTTTATGCCCAACTAGTACCCATATATTTTTACTCTGGGGTTCTTATTTTTTAAACTAGAGCTTTATAGTTGTACATAATAGTGGGGCTCATTCCGACAAACTCACTGATGCATGGAAATCTATTTCAGCTCATGTTTTCCTGTTCCCTGTGCCCCCTCTTTTCCCTCCAGCCTTCCATTCTCCTTCCTCTACTCTATTAAATGTCCTTTGCTCATCTATTAATTTATATTTGATTGGTTCTTTTCATTATCTGATCATTCCCTCCCCATTTCCTTTATTTTCTCTACCTCAACTAATATATTTTTGAAGAGTAAAATCAAAAGAAAAGAAAAAATTTTGGTTGTGAAATGACTCTCTGAAAACTTCAACAGATTACTTAACACAAAGAAAAGAGCATAACGGTTTCATCATTTTTTCTGTAAACTTGAAATACATTCTATATGAAATTAATTTGCTAATTATTAGGAAATCTAATAAATTGTTCTGCACTTAGGCTCTTGATTCCTTATAATCCCGACCGACAGGACTTTTTCTTTCTTCTTGGGAATTACCTTGCTCATGTGGACTTCACTCTTTGGCATCCACAATGAAGTTTTCTTTGGTTGAGTCAGAAAATTATTTTAAAAACACTTGATCCGTCTTTCCAGTATCCTTCAGCTCACCCAGTTTTACCTCACAACATTCTCAGCACGAGTATCTTACTCAGGTGGACCTATATCCACCATCTCAAAGTCTGTACTTCTCCCTTTGTGTTCTTGGCTCATGCAATTATGGCATAGATAACCTAGTATTTTCTTGTTCTTTAATGATGTCCTGCTCAAATGTTTCATTATAATTTTAATTGAAGTTTTCTAAATAATTTTAGCAAATAGCAGTGCCAGCTTGTGTATGGTCATAGTCATTATTTATCAGAAAAAATACAAACCAACATGATCATATTTGCTATTCCATGTGTTTATAGTGTATCTTCAAATAAAATGCAAAATCTCTGAGATACTTAAAAATGATATCAATAAAATTCAAAAGATGTGCAAATTATTAACTATAACATGTAACATCCAAAGTAGACATAAAAAACATAAAATAGAATACTGACCATATAAAATACATCATCAAGATTGAATAAAAGTGCACTAAACTATTGCGTGTGATCATCTGTGAGTATTGGGGTTCTAGGGACTGGTCATTTTCCTCTTTAGAATTTTCTTGCCTTGCCTACATATCTTGGCATGAGCATATATTACAAAAATAGTTGATCAAAATATTAATTTTTGTCTCCCAAACTGAATAGAATGTCTTTTCCATTAGGAAAAACAAATCAGCCTGGAAATAGACTAAGTAATGGCATATTTGTAGTTTTTTCATGTATATAAGTTTGATTCAAGTTCTAGTTGTTTTCTGAGGATTTCCCTGGTAAAATGATATTGCTCGGGATTACTGATGTTTGTGTAAGTGTAATCCTTCTTCACTGAGTTAGCTTTGAAGCCCATGAAGAGTGGAACCCAGTAATGATAGTGATGATGCTAATCCAGTAATAGTAAAATACTGAATATTCACTACAAGCTAGTCACACGGATTTTTACATGTTTTGTGTGCATATTTATGTTAAACTTCGAAGCATTCTTAAATTTCAGAAACTATTTTTAATCATGATTTGGACATGAGGAAACAGATTGAGAGTGTCAAGTACCTCATTCATGATTGCTCAGTAGTACCTGTGAAGAGCAGGATTGAAAGGCAAGTTGGTGTGACTCCAGAGACCCCACCATGAGGCAGTGCACCAGGCCAACTCTTTTAATGCTGTGTCCTCCCATTCCCCATGTCTAGCACCTGGTCCTGCACCCAGCAGATGCTCAGTTCCTAGATGTGGGATGGTCGATGGCCTCCTGTCTAGAATCTATGAACAGGCAAAAACAAGTGATGTAAGTTTGAACTTATATTCCCAAGTGTCTTTTTCATGTAATTTAATATTCTAGAAATAATGTCAGTCAACAAAGGAAGTGGAATGGCATCCCTCCTAGTTGCAGCAGCCCTGGTGCTTGCTGAAGTGGACTGATAGTTTTTAATTTTAGGCTCAAGTCACCACTGAAGAAATTGCATCATGTTAAACCCATTTCTTTTCCTCAGTATAACAATACATTATTGCTTACCTGTAATTAAAGCTCTATTTTCTAGCATAAAATCATTTACAAAACAAAAAGGAACTGACATGAACCAAAAGGACCCTGAATTATAGAATATCATACACATCACATTCACATCTACATTATTCACAAATAATATATTGCTATTAGTAATGAGACAAGTAACATGTTTATTTAGGCCCTTGCCCCAGTAAGTGATGATTTCCTGGGTAACCGTGTAGACTGATGTATCTTTGAGTTTTTCTGTGAGTTTCCTGCATTGAACCTTCTAAAATTTCTTCAAGGTAGTTCTTTCACCAGTAAATAAAAATTGATTTTCACCACCTTTAAATTATTTACTAATTTAACTCTTACTCATTACTTACATAGTAGGCAGAACTGTGTAAAGCTTTCTGTAGACACCCTATTAAGTCAGCTGTACTGACATGCATTTGTAACAAAAAAGGATCCAGGAAGTTGGGAGGAAATGGAATTGAGGTGGATGGAAAAGCAGGCCAACGTGTGAGCAGAGGCAACTCATATGGGGCAAGGAGGTTGAGGTAACACACTGAAATTAAGAACAAACTCAAACTCTGTGTTTTCACTACACAAACAAAATACCTCACAAGAACAATTTTAGAGGAGGAAAAGTTATTTTTGGGAGCTCACTGTTTCAGAGGTCTCAGTCCATAGATGGCCAACTCCATTGCTCTGGGCCTGAGGTGAGACAGAACATTATGGCGGAAAGGAGTGGTGGCAGGAAGCAGCTCAGAACATGGAACCAGGAAGCAGAGAGAGAAAGAGAGAGAGGAGAGAGAGAGAGAGAGAGAGAGAGAGAGAGAGAGAGAGAAGAGAGACAGATAAAGAGAGAGAGAGACTTCCCTGACCAAGGACAAAGAAAAACCCAGAGGCTTGCCTCCAATGACCCACCTCCTCCAGCCACACCCTACCTGCCTAGAGTTACCACCCAGTTAATTCCTATCAAGGTGTTAATGCACTGATTAGGTTAAGGCTCTCATAACCTGATCATTTCATTTCTAAACTTTCTACCATTGTCTCATGTATGAGTTTTGGGGGGACACCTCATATCCAACCCATGACAATCCATGACACACCACAAGAGCTGAGACATGAGTAAGGAAAACACCAAGTTGCATTCTTTCAAGCTAGAAAGGTACTCAATGTACTGCAGGGGCCAATTTTGTGCCTAATCTCAATTTCCATGGAGAAAATAGTCCTCCCTGATGTCACACTGAAAGGGTTACACAAATACAAAGCATGTATTTTATTTTCAAGCATTCAATTTTCTTCAAATTTCTAGACTTAGAGACAGCATCACTGACTCTAAAATTCAATAGAAAAATGCTATTCAATTCAATTGCTTTATGACAGGAGTTAATTTTTTGTATTAGTATCCAATTCTGAAAAGTTATCCATACGAAAAAGCAATGAAGACATACTTTAAAAGCAATAAGCAAGTTGAATATAGATGTCATCTTTCCATCGAAAACGATTTTTGAATGATTTACTGACTCTTCAAAATTCATATGCATGACCCTGGTTTTTGAGCTGAAGATGGAAAAATGATACTGTTTTCAGAGACTTTACTCTCTTATTGCAAAAGTCTTACTTGAATGTATATTTTGGATGTCAAATGATTTCATCTGAAATGGTACAAGCTTAAAGACAGTATATCTATGAAGCAGAATGGGGTGAGAGCTAGAAAAATTTTACTGCTAGTGACTGTAGTGAGTTGCTCTTTCTTAATATATCAGTTGACATTTCGTGTGCAGAATTCACGCATTTCTAATAGTCCCCATAAAATGTCAGCCTGTTCAGGAAGAGTAAGCTGCAGAGCAGAGTCTTGGGCAGCATAGACAGTGGCCCCGGGTTGCCCTGCTGAGAAGTCACTGCCCCAGTGAGGCGTCACAGGCCCCTTCTCTGAGTATGTGCAGATGAACTCCAAATGCCATGCACGAATCTGCTCTCGACTTCCCCCAAATTAAACCTGAAGGACTACATTTTTCTTTTTCAAAAGTGGCAAAGGGAAGAGAAAGTTAAATTCTGCATTATACTATTTGAATTGAAAGAGACTTTTAAAATTGCAATTGAATAAATCCATTTCATTATCAATCAAAACAACTCATTTGCCTGTAAAATTCTTTCTCCTCTCCCTCATATCCCAATTTTTCACATACACGCACACACCACCATCACAATCAGCACTTCATAGATTGTAAAGGCTTTTCTGCAAGAAAGAAGAGGTAAAACCATGTAAAAATATTAACTTGGTTCCAAAGAAAATTTCAAAGTTTATTTTTGCTTGAAAACTCAATCTTTATGTTGTTAAATGTTAACTTCTCTAGGAATCTGTCCTGATTCCTCTGATTAGTCCTAATTAGCTATTCCAATCTTTTAATAGCAACCCAGAACATTGCTTAGGTAGGGGGCCTCCAGAGTCAGGCCACGTGATTTGATTGCCAGTTGTTTCCTACAAGCTGTGTGCCTTTGGCGTGTCATTTAATCTCTGTGCTTTAATTATGCTTTCTGAAAAATGTGAATGGTGTATTTGGCATATAGCTGAACTATTGTGAAGATTAAGTAAAGTTATGAATATAAAGTACCTGTCAACAGTGATAGCTGAGGTGGCAAATGAGACATCTCCCTCTAAGGATCCTGCACTGAGTATGACCAAACATCCATCCATGAATGTGATAAAAAGCCTAGTTCTATGGGACGCATAGAGTCATTCTTGTCCTGTGGCCCCCACAGAGGTCATTCTTGTCCTCCTGATATTCTGTATCGAGTTCAGGATATTGGTTTCCTAGGAACCCAGAGAATACCAACTCCTGTTGACTGTTGTGCCCTCTCGACTTTGTTCTGGAGCACATTGGAGTCAGACAGTGCCATTTGGTTGGGGTCAATATGAACCATGATCTGCCATACGGTGTCTGAATCTTGAAATTCAATGTTTGCATTTAAACAGAGCCTCAGTTAGTGTTGAGCTAACATTTAATAAATATATTAAGTTGGGAGAGACAATTACCCAAAAGATTTATGTACTTAAAAAGGTTATAACTTTTCAGCATTTGGGGAGTTCACATGTTCTGTTGAGAGTAATTTCTTGTTAGAGCAAATGCTTAGGAATAGAATTTCTGAATAAGAGGAGAATTTGGAAAGCAGGGAATGAACCACGTTGAATTGCCCTTTGGAATTTCCTAGTGTGTAACATATTAAATAGAAATTGGTAATCCTGGGAGAGTTAGTGAAGTCCTATGCTGTGATCCTGGACAAGAACATAAACACAGCACAAGCTCACACATGCACACACGCAAGCACACTCACATGCACAGGTGTACTATGCATTCTGAGAGGGGAGTGACTATGGGAGTGTCCACCACTGCAATGTACACACAGCCTGGAGTTACGTGGCAGAATCTGGATTTCAATCACAGTCCCGTCACGAATCAGCTGTAGGAGTCCAGAAATTTCCTTAAACTCTCTAGCTTCAGTTCCCATAGTGTATATACTAATTTTTCCATTACAAAGTTCTTGTACAGACAATGATTCTGAAGAGCCCTGGCTAGCATGTGCAAGGCCCTGGGTTCAATCCCCTGCACTGAAAAAAAATATATAATAACAGGGTTATTATGCTAAAAGTCTTCAGAATCATGTGATAAATTTTGCTGATATACTATATTATGGATCTGCCCCTAACATTTTATCTGTATTTGACAGAACACATTTTTTAAAAGGAAAAAAAATAAGGTATGCAAAAATCTTCCCTGACTTCCACAATAAGCAGTTTGCAATTAATGGTACTGATGATTCTTATGACCCATGTCTATAAAGAAAATTTAGCTTTCTTTCTCAGCCTCATCTATAGAAATGCTTAGTATGAAACTTGGTGCATAAATATTCAGTGAACACTTTTCAAATGCTATGTAAATTCTTTCTAAAATATAAATACATGTGAGAGGAGAAAATCAAGGACTAAGGGATTGCTGTCTTTGTGTTCTCAACAATGAGCTCCTATCAAGGAGCATAATGAGGCTTTATATTTGCATAGCACCTGCTTAAGCAGACTCAGGCTGAGAGGAAATGCACCTTCCACCAAGGGCCTGGGCCTCAGGGTGCTAGGAACAATTTGGAGAACAACTGGAGAAATTGGCCTTTAATGTAGCTGAACCAGCTTCATGGCCCATTTCTGTAAATATGCTCTTTATAACGTTTGTTGTGGTAACTTATAACAAATGAAGTGCACATCAAAAATGCGTTCCTTTTTCTTGTTTCTTACTGCTGACTACAAGGGTCAACAGATTCATTTTTTTCCTATCATTTTAGAAAAAAATATTGCAATTATTCCCAGAATATATTTAGAATTTTAGCGATTATGAATTGTTGGGATTTTTTACAATGCAATATGTGTGAAAGATTTGGAATTGGTTATTCTTTGAAACCATCCTGTCCCAGATATATTCACAAAAGTCATGTGGATTCAGCAACATTTTGTAGCAATTTGGGGGGAAAAGCAAAACAGACAAAAAGCATCAGCTATTTAACTGCCAATAGGAGATTTCCTTGTCTTTCTACTCAACTGGGTAGCTTTCCTTAGCATTACTGTAGTTTCATTAGATAAATACTACAATTGTGATAAGTGCTACAGTTTATGAGGAGTCAAAATTTTATTTGAAACTGAAATATTTCAATCTTCGGCAATGGAGGTGATAACTTGTATCTGGTAGACATTTTATCTTTGGGTTTCTCAAAATTCTTTTAAAAATGTGTGTACTAATATCATTCATTGAGATAAGCTAGCCATTATTGAGTGAGATTAGTTTCAGGATCAAAAAGCTTATCATTTGACAACAGCAATCACAAACTCCAAACACACTGAAGTTAGAACATAAGGTATGGGAAGCCCCATGGCCTCTGTGAGAACTAAGCATAGCTGGTCATTAACCAGGAGAATCTGGTCTTAGGAACACTCAGTTATTAATAACTGATCGAGATTGCCTGAGTCAAGTGATTATCTGGCCTTAGCTCACCACTGAAGTTCAAAGGCAGGCCCTGGAGGGGGAGTGACTTGCTTAACCCCACCCCCATCCTGTGGTTCTAGAATAAACTCCTACCGGTCACCCTTTGATCTGCACCGCTATAAATAAAGCAAGCATCAATCCTTTGTTAGAGCCAGTCCCTGTGGATGGCTCAATCGGTCATGCACCTGCTTCAAAGATAATTCTGTCTTCTGTCATTATTTATGATAAATAAATTTCATAATCTTTTATTTTGCAGCCAGCCCATCCCCTCTCAGGAACCCTTTCTCTTACCCACACAGATGTGCATTGATAATAAGTGTTTCAATGTCAGGTTGGCCCCTGACAGCTGTGAAAACTTGAAGAAGTCATATCAACATTCTGTGTTGATATTCCTAATTTGTAAAATGGGCAAAATAATGCTTACCTTTAAAAATTAAAATATGAATCAAAAATATCATACAAGGGGAAGTTATTTAATATTGAAGTTCTCTCTAGTAGTTTTAAAATACGCATGTATATATTTGTGTGTGTCATTCTAGGATAACCTACTGGAATTGAACTGGAACTAATTTATTGTTACTTTAGGCCATTCTGTAAGTGCCATTTAGAAATTTGCTCTTTTATTTAATGAAAAATTATGTCATATACTAACAAGGGTTCATTCATACTAAAGCCAAAAGCTTAACCATCATCTTGTAACAATCAGGAGGCTGAGCTGGGCTTAACGATCTATTGTAGCAGAATATCTATTGCTAGTTATTAGGGAGCTAGAGAATTACAGAGAGATTGTAGCTCATATCTTTTAAAGGACAGTTAGACCTTATTCTGACACTGTGTGTAGGACCCAGGAATTTGTGCTTTAAACAAGTTTCTCAAATGATTTGTTATGGATGACCAATAAATCTTATACCGAGAATCACTCAAATATGTCACAGATAATTCCCACCTAAGCATAAGGTGGCACTAAACTTGCAGTGACACTCATTTGAAGTGAAAAAGAATTCTTGACTTAATAAATCAATGTTTATTAAGTCACCATTCTGGAAAAGGCAGTCTGCCAAGTATAATCAAAGATGAAGAGGTACCTAAGGATCTGGGCCAACCTTATCCCAGCTGGAAACACAAAACAATAAACACAACTAGCTAGATAATATGTTTTTCATTGTTGGTTATGAAGTTGTCACAACCTAATGTCATTTTTCTCCATATTAATACCATGTGATAATGCAAATTTTATTTGGACCAAGAAGGTGAACAGAAGTGCAGGGGATGTAGCTCAGGGTAGAATGCTTGCTTAGCCAGCATGAGGACCTGGGTTCTACTTTCAGCACTGCATAAAAAAATGAAATGAAAAATATAAGGAATGTGGACAGGGCCCTCAAACCAGAGAAGGGACATTCTCTTGCATCTCTCTATCATTAAGCATTCTCTCTTCCTAACAGAAATCATCTTTACTGTGGAATGTGGAACATGGAAACTCAATCAGCTTACACGGATGAGTATACCCCTGATATCTTGCTCAAACACCAAAAAGATTATGTTTGCACATCTGCTTTTTAGATGAAATTTCTGTGGCTCTTCATTTGTCCTGCAGTGTCTGGAGAGTAAACATTTTGGGGTACTCTTCAGCATTCACATATGGAGACAACTTGACCTCATTTGCTGCTGAGACAAAAAAGTCAATTAATTGATCACCATTCTACCTGAACTAGATATCACACACTCAGATCACCAACATCAACATCATCATCACCATTATCTTCATTACCATCACCAACACCATCATCACCACCACCACCATCATTATCAACACTATAATCATTGTCACCATAATTATCATCATCATCATCTCTTCTGTAAAGAGGCAAAAATGTTAGATGTTTCAGTTATTTGACGGACATCATATGGATTGGTAGTTTTCTAAAAAAGCACTTGAGTCCTAGTCTTTAAACTCTAAATTCTGTGCCTTTGGTTGCATAGGCAGAAGAATGGGTGTAGAATAGGACATCACTTAGCCTCCACAAAATTTTAATCAGACTAACAACCATCCAGAAATTTTCCTTATAATTGTACATTCAACAAAAATACTAATGTAGCATATTAAGAATTGTAAAATTAGGTTGTAAGGTTCTGATTTGATTTCATGACAGCAAAAAGAATGGAGATAACATTATCATAACAACATCTTATTAGATTGAATTTAAAAATTCTGATTGAAGAAGGTCTAGCAGATGAGACATTAGGAAAGAAAATATTTTACCCAGTCTCTTAACCTCTGTAGCTATGTTTTATAAGATTGGATGTGTTTGAAATAAACTCACAGTTCCAACTCAAAAATTTTCTTAGCCCCTTACCATCTAGATTAACAAACTCTCCAGAAATACTTGTCTACCATGGAATCTAAAAAATAACCTCATGTTTTTCACCTAAATAATTTTCTTCTTTCCTTTTTTATCTTCCTTAAAATATTTTGATTCATTGTACAAAAGTGGGGTACAACTTTTCATTTCTCTGGTTGTACATGAAGTAGCGGATCTCATTTTTCAAAGACTGTCCTATTTCAAAAATTGCTGAAGACACTCTAGAACCCATAGTTCATTCATTCAGCACTTCTAAGACACATAAACTTTTTCAGATGCTCACCACCATACATGAGGAACACTGTCCTTCCTATCAGTTTATATGTTCTAGTTGAATGGATAGATCACTAAATAGATATTTATGTGGTAAATATTTATTTATAAGTCAATCTTAAGTGTTGCAGTATTATTAAAGTTAGGAATTCAGGACAGCATTTGAAAGACTAGACTCTGAAATTGACTGCCAAAGATCAAATTTTAGGTCTTATCACCTGCTAGCTATATGACTTTGGAAAACTTAGTTTACCTCTCTCTCATTAACCTTATTTGTAAAACATGAGCTTTAGAAATATCTGCTTTGTACTGATTTAAAAACTGATAAATATATAAAGAAAGACCAGGTGACTAGAGAATGAAGAAAGGGGAGAGGAGAGGGGAACTTAAATGGAGAAAATTATATTCTATGCATGTAGGATTATGCCAAAATGAATTGCACTATTATGTATAATTACAGTGAACATGTAAAAACTTTTTTTAATAAAAGGAAATATCTGCTTTAATGGCACAATGGAAAAGTTGAATTAAGTGATATAACTATGTTGCTATAAATAGCACACAGAACATGGTTATATTATATGAATAAAGTTACTATTACAGATAAAAGTCCTTTCTAGGGCTGGGGATATAGCTCAGTTGGTAGAGTGCCTGCCTCCCAAGTATACAAGCACAAGGCCCTGGGTTCAAACTCCAGCCCTGTGCAAAAAAAAGAAAAAAAAAAGAAAGGAAAAAGAAAAGAAAAAAAAAAAGGCCTTTCTAAAAATCTACAGAACTGCTAATAGGTAAGTAATCTGTTTTTAAAAGTTTTTATTTGCTCTAATTTGCTGTAATGACAGCAGAATGCATTTATACATTTTGATAGATCATGCATAAATGGGAGTATAATCTGTCATTTTTCTGATTATACATATTACAGGGTCATACTGGTCATGCAGTCATATCAGTGCATGAGGTGATAATGTCTGTTTCACTCTACTCTTATTCCTTCCCCCATACCCCTTCTCCTCCTTTCGCTCCCCTTCACCTAATATAAACTAACTCCCTCCACTTATTGTGAATTATCATCTGAATATCAGAGAAAACGTTTGGTCTTTGGTTTTTTGGAATTGGCTTATTTCACTTAGCATGGTATTCTCTAACTCCATCTATTTACCAGCAAATGCCAGAATTATTTCATTCTTTCTTAAAGCTGAGTAATATTCCATCGTGTGTGTGTTTGTGTGTGTGTGTGTGTGTGTGTGTGTGTGTGTGCATATCACATTTTCTTTATCCATTCATCTGTTGAAGGGCATCTAAGTCGGTTCCCTATTTTAGCTATTGTGAATTGAGCTGCTATAAACATTGATGTGGCTGTGTCCCTGTAGTATGCTGATTTTAGGTCATTTGGGTATAAACCGAGGAGTGGGATAACTGGCTTAAATGGTGGTTCCATTCCAAGCTTTCTGAGCAATCTCCATACTGCTTTCCATAATGGTTGCACCATTTCGCATTCCCACCAGCAATGCATGAGGGTACCTTTTTCCCCACATCCTCGCCAACATTTACTGTTTCTCATATTCTTGGTAATTGCCCTTCTGATTGGAGTGAGATAAAATCTTAGAGTAGTTTTGATTTCCATTTCTCTGATAAATAATCTTAAAGTTGAATGGAAATCTAGCAAAGCAGTAAAACAGCAACATCCTCTTTAAATATGTAAATGGCATAAAAAAGGTTCGAAGGAGTTTTGCAAAGCTGAGTTTGACCTTCAGAAATCTCACAGCTTTCAACATGGCATCTGCCTGTCCCTTATTTCAGCCACAAAGCAAGCAATGACAGAGAAGCAGATCTACCATATAAGGCCTTTCAAATCAACCCAGATGCATTTCTACTGACAAATGCTGCATCTTTCCAATGTTTCAAGAAGTCTGGTTGCATTATGAAGGAAAGGTTGAAAGGTAAGAGTCTGAAGAGGAGATAAATAAATTAAAACCCGCTAGATTGGTACCAATACCATGCTGTTTTTGTCACTATTGCTCTGTAGTATAGTTGAAGGTCTGGTATTGTGAAACCCCCTGCTTCACTCTTCTTGCTAAGGATTGCTTTAGCAATTCTGGGTCTCTTATTCCTCCAAATGAATTTCATGATTGCTTGCTCTATTTCTATGAGGTCCATCATTGGGATTTTAATTGGAATTGCATTGAATTTGTATAGCATTTTTGGAAGGATGGCCATTTTGACAATATTAATTCTGCCTATCCAAGAACATGGGAGATATTTCCATCTTCTCAGATGCTCTTTAACTTCTTTCTTTAGTGTTCTGTAGTTCTCAGTGTAGAGGTCTTTCACATCTTTTGTTAGATTGATTCCCAAGTATTTTATTTTTTTTTAGGTTAATGTGAATGGGGTAGTTTTCCTAATTTCTCTCTCAGAGGATGCATCACTTACGAATAAAAATGCATTAGATTTATGAGCATTAATTTTATATCCTGCTACTTTACTGAATTCATTAATGAGTTCCAGAAGTTTTCTGGTGGAATTCTTAGGATCTTCTAAATAGAGAATCATGTCATCAGCAAATCAAAACCACCTTAAGATTTCATCTTACCCTAATTAGAATGTCCTTTATTAAGAACAGAGACAACAACAGGTATTGGCGAGGATGTGGGGAAAAGGGTATACTCATACATTGCTGGTGGGAGTGCAAGTTGGTGCAGCCACTCTGGAAAGCAGTGTGGAGATTCCTTAGAAAACTTGGAATGGATCCACCATTTGACCCTGCTATCCCACTCCTTGGCCTATACCCAAAGGACTTAAAATCAGATGGCTACAGTGATGCAGCCACATCAATGTTCATAGCTGCTCAATTCACAATAGCTAGATTATGGAATCAACCTAGATGCCCTTCAGTAGATGAATGGATAAAGAAACTGTGGTATATATACACAATGGAATATTACTCAGCCATAAAGAAGACTAAAATGATGGCATTTGTAGGTAAATGGATGATGTTGGAGACTGTTATGCTAAGTGAGATCAGCCAATCCCAAAAATCCAAAGGCCAAATGGTCTCGCTGATAAATGAATGATGATGCATAATGTGGGGGGGAAGGGTGGCAAGAATGGAGGAAGGATAGATAGCATAGAGGGAAGGGAGGGCTGGGGGCGGGGTGGGGTGTAAAAATAATAACAGAATGTGTGACAGATACCATTGCCCTGTGTACATGTATGAACGCACAGATGGTGTGACTCTACTTTGTGTACAACCAGTGAAACAATAGCTGTACTCCATTTGTGTTCAATGAATCAATATGTAAATAAAAAAAAACCCACTAGAATTGCCTGGGTAAAAGTTAACAAAGCCTGCAACAGGTCAGTGAACAGAGGCACAAGAACTGAGGACAGATGGGAGAAATATGTTGGATAGAAATTAAATATGATTTTTGTTATTTATTGAAGAGGAACGGAAGAAAGAGAGAGCTGAAGATGATAACTGAATTATGGGCTTCAGTGTCTAAGAAAAGGATGATACAATAAATGAATGCAACCAGAAGTGTGGTTTTAGAACATTGGTGTAAGTTCCTTTGAATTGAAGCACTTTTACATTCTGAAATGCTTCATGAATGTTTGGTTTTGCAAATGCAATTTTATTTATTGTGCAGTCATTCTTACTTAAAGTTAATATTCCAGTAACATCATGACTGTTAGTTCCGCTGTCACTCTGCCACTTGTTATGTTAGACTGCCACTGTGGTGAAGAAGATCCTCAAGCCCCACGTATCTACGGACATTTATTTATTTATTTATTTATTTATATTTGGCTATGCCAGGTTGCAAAGATGACCCTGAGACCCAGGTGCAGTGAAGAGACTGAGGTTTGCTGGTGATTCTGCTGGCTGCTTTAAATAGTGCCATCTGTTGCCTAGATGACTCTGGGTGCTGGTAGACACAAATGCCAGATGTATCCCCAGGTCGCTATGGGTTTTAAGCCCATTTTCAATTGTATTAGTGCCAATAACTGGTGTTTGTATAGGTGGTTGATTTGAAAACCCATAGTAGATCCTCAGCTCTGGCAGTGTTCTCCCCTGAGGTCACACAGATACTAAATGAAGTAAAAGACATCCTTGTCTGTGAAGTAGCCGTAAAGAGTATACTTTCTTATTTGTTTACTTGTTTTCATTTTGCACCAACTGTGTTGTGGATAAAAATCGTGCTACTTTCTTACTACATTCAATGGCCCAAGTTTCATATCTGGTGCCTCATTTATTTTATAAAACCCTAAAATAATGAGGATGTCCATTTTCTTTAATAAACAATTCTTTGAGAATGCAATGCACATATAATTCAGAAAGTAAAAAATTACAAATACAAAGCATTATATGAAACCTACAATATTAATTCTCCAATCAGATATCACAAGGAAAATTTCTGTACATGCAGAGACAAAAGCATCCAGAGGTTACATGTTCATGTGTGTATGCATGTTTTGGACACAAATGCACCTGGATTTTCTGTGCTCTTCTGTTTGCTGACTTTCACTGAGCAATATATCATCTATTACTCCAAATAACCACATGTAGATTCATCTGACTCTATTTAAATTTTTTTTAGTATTCTATTTTGTTAATGTTCCAAACTTTAAGAAAGGTTGTGCCATCTTGTCAAGCACAGCAGCAATAAATAAGAGTGGCTGTCAGTCACGAGACCATATGGCCAACACCTTCCTGGGCACTGTCCATCTGGAGCCAGCAAGGCTGCACCTTCTCCAGGAGCTGTCTGGAGGGACAGAGCACAGGCAGCACAGGGAGCACAGGTGGAGTAGGAAACTGTGACCAATGAGGCAAGAGGTGAAAATAAAAGAAAAAGAGGTTTGTTTTCCAAATTAAAAAAAAAAAAAAGGTCTCCTCTAAATCTACTTTAAAAAAATAAACCAAGTAGAAAATTGCCAAAAGACAACCATTTCCAAATACCTAATATATGGAAAGCCCTAATTCAGGAGAGAAATATAGCAGTAAACACAAGAGAAATAATAGATACTCATGAGTATCATATTTCAGTAGGAATTTTTTAATTGCTTCTAATATCACTGAATTCCAGACCTATTCATTGGCCCACTTGCAAAAATTATTTCTCCTAAGTTCTAAGACAAAGCTCTATTTATGTATTCATACATTTGTCAATTGCCCAAATTATTTTTAGTCTTCCCTCCATTTAGAACAATAATTATGAGTTTTAAATAATGTGTTCCTTTCCTCCAGAACAGAGGTTGTATTTTGTTTGTATTTTCATTTTCAGATTCAATAATATAATTGAACATGGGAAATATTCCATCAAACTCTGCTTAGTGCAAAACTCAGCTAACCATCTACCTCCAAACAGTGGGTGTCCAAATAGCCAGGAAGAATAAGAAAGGCTCACAACTGCACAGTTATCAGGGCATGGAAACTGAGGTCACAGCCCACTGTCACTACAAAGTCACCAAAATGGGTGACATGACAACAACTACTACCAAATGGTATTAACTTGGAACATGAAAAAATGACTGAGTCTGGAATATTTTGTTTTGCAAGAAAAAAGTGATTGAAAATAATTAGAGTATGAAAAAAAGGCAAAGAACTCAATTACACAGGCTTCCACTGACTAAATCTTAGTGAATGAGAACATCAAAACAAATAATAAGAGCAATGGATTGTCATCCATTGAATAAGACCATTTAGGCTACATACTGAACTCCATGAAAAGAGCCAGATGAGGCTCTGCATAGTCTCTGGGCAATGGGTGCTGTGCCAGACAAGCTGAATGTCACTTCTGCTGGAATAGATTGTCCCTAGGAATCTGTTCCATTCAGAAGTCCCTCTCTCACATCTGTGGGTGCCTCTTTCCAACAAGGGCCCTTGCTTTGCATGAGACACATGTTGAGGTTGCAAATTTGGTCCCGCAGAGACCTTGCCACCACCCAAAGTATGTCCTTGTCCTGTTCTTCAAACCTATGGATGTGACATTTTGTAAAAGTGTTCCTTGCAGGATTCCTAAGTCTCTACATGCGATTGTTCCAGGTTATTCAGGTAGGTCTTACCTCCAATAACAGTATCCTTACAAGACTCAGAAGAAAGGAGAGATAAGGTCATGTGAAGATGTGGGCAGACTTGAGCATCAACCACAAGCCAAGCGGGGCTACAAGCACCTGAAGATGAACCAACAAGGAGCAGAATGTCTCTGAGTGAAGCATAGCTTAGTTGTTTTCTAATTAATGTTTTAAAAATTCTGGTTTCCAGATCTGTTGATCAACAGAATAAAGTGATCTTAAGTCTGCATGTGCTGTAAAATCGTGAATCAAAAACTGAATAAGGAAATCACTAGGAAAAATACAGGCCAGTGATTCTTATTAACATAAATAAAAACTTTTTGAAAAAATAGGTAGCATAGTTAATCAGAATTTAAGTGTGTCTCATGCATTCAAAGTCATTTCAACTAAGTAAGTCCAACTATATAATTATTGCAATAAAAAATTACAGAAAAAATAATACATGCTTATTCAAAATGATAAAAATAAAAGAATCCAATAGAGATTGATGTATATTTATTATTTTAAAAAGGTCTTGAGAAAAAATTTAACTTCTTAGTAATTTTTTATGTCTAAAAGTTATATGAAGAAATGCTTAATGGTAAAATTTTATAAACATACACTTAATGATAAAAAATAGAACTGCCCACTCTGTAAATTACATAATTCTAGCAGCTCTTGATAAAGAAATAAGAAAGGAATGTCATACATGTTGCATGACTAGGAGCAGTAGCAAGGGTAATTTTAGTTTTAGGTGGTCTTTCTTGTTGCTTGTCTTCACGTTTGATGTGATCATTTAAATTGAGAAGTCACAATGCCCAGAATAGCCAAACATGAAAGAGTGCCTAGCAACTTATGGAAAGTGTTTCTAAAAGTGTAAGAATCCTCTTACAAAGCTAAATTATTTTTCATTTGAAAAGAGACTTAACATCTTGACTTCAAATCTATTTGAAATAATGTATTCCATAAAACATTGTTATGCTTGTGAGGCAAAATAAAAGCAGACCTCTATGGAGTCCAGAACATGCAATACATATCTACGATATTTGTGTATGATAAAAGATTTGCACATAGCCGGGTGCGGTGGCGCACGCCTGTAATCCAAGCAACTTGGGAGGCTGAGTCAGGAGGATCGAGAGTTCAAAGCCAGCCTCAGCAACTTAGCGAGGCCCTAAGCAACTCAGTGAGACCCTGTCTCTAAATAAAATACAAAATAGGGCTGGGGATGTGGCTCAGTGGCCAAGTGTCCCTGAGTTCAATCCCTGGTTCCAAAAAAAAAAAAAACACAAAGATTTGCACAAATCAGGGAAGAACGGGAGTATCATTTGATAAATGGTTATAAAAATTTGGATTACCATTCTGATATTATTTTGTACTACACAACAAATATTTCTAGTTCTCCATTGAGGCAGTTCTCCAAATGGCAGGATTACAACTTACTTCCCTCTTGGACGTTATGACCACATAACTTGCCTCTCTGATTCCAAATTCCCCTGCATCAACTCCATGTAAGTGAAGGGAAGAAATTTCCCCCAATTGAGGCTGAGAGGTTTTCAGTCTCCATCATCAGCTCTTCATTCAGAAATTTTAAAATTTATCTCTGGATTCATGTAAATATTTGGAGATTTTTTTGGAGAAGTTCTATGAAATTGAGGATTTTTTCCTTTCTTCATAGTGCTTTTAATATCAAACTATCTTATGATACCCTATAAATAAGTACAATCAAATAATATTTAATAAACTTTAAAAAGTATTTTCAGTCTGATTTTATTTTATGAAATAAATTAGGGTTTGCCTTACTTTGGAAATGGTGAAGACAAATGTATGAGAAACATGTTACCAAATGTTTGGGGGGAAATGATTAATTGATTGTCTATTTTAGAATGAAGATTCTGTGGTGTATATACACAATGGAATATTTTTCAGCCATAAAGAAGAATAATATTATGGCATTTGCAGATAAATGGATGGAATTGGAGAATATCATGCTAAGTGAAATAAGCCAATCCCAAAACAACAAAGGTGTAATGTTTTCCCTGAAAACTGGATGATGATACCTAATGGGGGTGGGGAGTTTGGAGATGAGAGAAGAATAGAAGAACATTAGATAACGTAGAGGAAGATGAGGGAGAGAAGGAGTGGGGGTATGAAAGATGGTGGAATGAGACAGACATTGTTACCCTATGCACATGTATGATTACACAAATGGAAAGAATCTACATTGTGTACAACCATAGAAATGAAAAGTTGTACACCTTTGTGTAAAATGAATCAAAATGCAGTCTGTAAAAAATGGAAAAAAATAATTTTAAATAAATAAATAAAAATGAATAAATAAAATAAAGGTACTTGGAAAACTTTAAAAGCTCATTGGTAGAGATTCTATTAAACCACTTTTACTCATTTTCTTCAAGTTTTGACCCTCAGCTTATACTATTGGATGTTATTCAATTGAATTGCATGAAATTTAATTTGCATTTTCTAGACAGATTCTATGAAACTAGGATGTAACACAGTGAATAATGATTTCTTTGTGAAACTTCATAGCAAATGTCACACTCTCAGCTCCATGAATAAATATGCTTCTCTTGAGGAACCAACTTATTTGCCCAACTGACTATGTCTCCATAGTTTTCTGTACTTTAGCTGAAATAGTTCTTAGAGTCAACCTTGTGGTTCTTAGATTATGTGTAGCAGAGTAAAGGAAATTCATTTCTACTACTTCATTTTCATGTTAATTTTGATTTTTTTAGCTTCATTTTCCCAAGTTAACAAAAATTGCATGCACTTAGATAATTTTCTTTAATTTTTTTTGAAAACTTATGCATCTATATACAGTTTTTGCATGCATGCAATTATTGTATTGTATTTTTGTATGGATTAATATGCAGCAACAACTAGTAAGCCAGACAAATACTAAGGCCAAAATTTCTAAATGTATTTTATTTCTTATCACCTTTGGTTTCTTGGTGGGTATGCACATCATTACGTATGTGTTGTGATTTGGATCTGGAAGTCTAGCCACATCTCATGTGAAGTGATTGGGTCATGAAGGCCCTGAGCTCATCAGTGGATATCTATCCTTGACTGAATGGACTACTGCGTGGTGATAGCTAGCTGGAGGAAGCATGTCCCTGCAGGTGTGTTCTGGAAAATGTATCATCTCACTGGACCCTTCCCATGCTTTTTCTCTCTGTTTCCTGGCTATCATGAACTGAGATTTCCTCCACAATGCCCTTCCACCCCGTGTTCTGCCATACCTCAGGACCAAAGCGATGGAGCTGTCCAGTAACGGAACCCTCTAAAATCATTAGCCAAAATAAATCTCCCCTCTCTATGCTGTTCTTGTCAGAGTTTTGGTTACAGCAATGAAAATTTGACTAATCCAATATATTTGGTTGAACCGTGTGCAGTTGCAATTTGGAAGGTCTAAAACAATGGAATAGCAATTGCCCATGATTCCACAAAGAACTTCACAGAACATTCAGTGGAAAACATTTGATCACATGCCCTATAGTTGTAACAGAAGATACCAAAGTAAACTTAAATGATTTTTCAAAAATTAATTGACCAATAGACTTAGTTTGCTCGTTTAAAATTATTGGATTGGAAATATATAAAATTACGATTTATCAGTATTTGCAAAGAAATAAAGTATGTAATTCCATTCTCCTGAGATACATAAATTTTAAAGGAAATGATCTGAAACATGCTAATGAGTTAAACATAACCCTCTTGGGGTTTGAGATGAAAAAGTATATCAGCTTCATTTTTCAAATGCCTGCTTTTTTTGTTCAATAAACCTATTTAAAATGCTGGAACTTTATAGTTTTAATTAAAGACACAATTAAGAATAAGTCTATTAAAATTTGTCCTTGTGAACCTTTCAAAGCGAAAACTTCTTTCAAATAATGGAGATTTCATTATCATCAAAATGACAAACAGTAATGTTTTGTTCATGTTCTTTCAATTTTACACATAATTGAAAACAACAACAGTATTACTTCCAACCTATTCCATTTCTGCGTTTAGGTAACTCCTTTATGGTTGCTTTCCCATTTCTCCCTGCTTCTCTCATTTGGCAAAAACTTGAGGATTTACAATGTCAGAGTCTGATTAAATCAGACTTATATTTAAATCGGACTTATATTTAAAATATAAGCACACTCAACTTTGAGTTTAATCTCATCTTGTTCTGTTGGGGTATTTGCAGGAGGGTGCTGGGAAATGGCAGGGTCAAGGAGGGTGCTGGGAAAGAGATCCAACACATAAAGAGAGATGTGACTCAGAGGCCTGGTCCTGGGTAATGAGGATCAGAAATAAGGGATTGCTTTGATTTTTCAATTATGTTCTAGACCTGAGGATCCAGAATAGAGGACTGTGAGCAAAACCTTTGAGAAATGTATGCTAATCATTGGTAGCAAAATAATGTGGCCCTCTCGTACAAATGAACAACAGATAAGAGAGACGCCCTGAACTTCAGGGAAGAGTATGCTCCACTCCAAGTGCGCTGAGCAGATGCACAACCCTGGACCCCTGAGCACCCTGGGGCTTCACTGAGTCATTGCCTCTATATTCTCACTCACTTGTGATGAGCACCTGTCTTAGCCTCTCTAGCCTTAGTGTCCTTATTTGTAACACGAATGTGATAAGGTCATATGTAGGTAGATGTTGTGAACTTTAAATGCATGTCAGTAATAGCAACATAATAAAGAGTGAATAAATTTACAATTAGTTTTTACTACTATGTACACTTAGCCTTTAAGGTATTTTGGTTACCAAAATAAAGGAGGACTTTCCCCCCGGAGACACTAGAGATATCATGTGTACAATCAGAGACTTTAAGACACTAAGGAAACAGCAATACCACATGCAGTCAAAGCTGTAAAAAATAAGTAGAAAAGTTGTAGAAAAATCAGAAATTTTATTCAAGTACCAAAGTTGCCTATTTTCAGTGCATCCATAGTTATTTTCTAAAAAATTGCAAATTAGGGGTAAGGAGTTGCTCATGAATTTTTAATTTAAATGGGATGCAGACCCTGAGTTTGTTTTTGAAATCAGAAGCAAAAACAATTGCAATCCAATGTATAAAAGAACATAATATTTTTGTATTCAGAGAGAAAA
>JAJEJO010005139.1:398403-466826 GCA_020662805.1 Glaucomys volans | reverse complement strand
AGGGAGAGATCCACACTCAGTATGGAGGGAGAGATCCACACTCAGTATGGAGTGAGAGATCCACACTAAGTATGGAGTGAGAGATCCACACTAAGTATGGAGGGAGATATCCACACTAAGTATGGAGTGAGAGATCCACTCTAAGTATGGAGGGAGAGATCCACACTAAGTATGGAGGGAGAGATCCACACTAAGTATGGAGGGAGAGATTCACACTAAGTATGGAATGAGAGTTCCATCAGGATCATTTGCCCCAGTCTGCAGTCGTGCAGGATGACTGACTTTTCCTTTCATACTATTTATTTTGGGGTCAGTTCGGTGACAATATCTAAAGCATAGCACTTTTATCTGACACAATTGTTTTATTTTATTTTACGTTTCTGACCATCATGATCACTCTTATCTTGTCAACCACTTGAAGAGATGAATATTGCAATTCCATAATCACAATAAGGAAATGATTGACAACTATGAAACCGTAACATCAGTGAGAGTTGTGGTCTGCATTCTGACCCAGTCCTCTGACTCCAGGACTCCAGCTCCAGCAGCCTGATGATATTGATGTTTCTGGCACAATCTAGATTTAAGTCATAGACTTTGGCAGGAGACACACATCCTAGCAAAAAAAAAAAAAAAAAAATGAAGAGAAACTAAGACTTGGAAGCTACATGTGGATGGGTTCCAGAGGGTCTTGACCATGTGGCCTCTCTGTACTCCCCTGACTTGTCTCTAGGGAGGTGATGGAGAAGTTGAGCACAGAGCAGCCCAGGAGGGGTCTGTCACAACTCCAGTGAGAACACTGGTACCTGAACTTGGACATAGCTTAATGACTGGCATGGAAGTTGGGGACCTAGAGAAGAGAGTCTCTACCCGAACGAGGGGGAAGATGGTCACTTAGGGCAACTGATGGCCACAATTTAACTCTGAACCATGTTTCAGCCACAAAACCTGCCCAACAGTGTCATCACTCATGTGTTCCCTGGAACGTCAGCCTTGTCATGAAAATAAATAAGTCATCCATCCTCAATTCCCATGAAGTTGCCAAAACCTCCATCTCCATCTGAAGGCTATTCCTGCTTGGAGAGAAAAGGGGAAACCTTGCAATGTTTTGCAAACTGACATCTCACTATTCCCTTGTCCCTTCTTGGTACAGATCCCAACAAATCATTTCAAACACTACAAATGTAATCTAAGTGAAAAGTGACACTTTGCCTCCCCGCAGAATTCAAGTGTCCCATCCTAATAGACTTACACTCATTCTGCTACCTAGAGATGTTGCATAAATACACAAATGATGGATTCTTTCTACTCTGCATGAGCGACTGGGTTTTATTTTTATGGATGTTGGGCACAGTGATTTCCCTGTAGATGCTGGGCTGAGATCTGACTGTTTCTTCCAATATCCTTTTACATAGCTCTGTTCTGTACTTCCTGAAGAATTCAAGTAGGCATGCACCATGTGACTATGATGTCATAGTGTTAATATTCAGTTACTTAATAACTAGTGACATTCCTGCAAAATCCATTGAATTTTCCATGGGAACTCTCTTCCTTCACTCTCTGGCTAGAATTCCCTTCCTTTCTTAGCATATTAGCCTAAATCCATTTGGTTTTGTTGAATTTTGGTACATTGGCTGTCCTTTTACATCTTAACTTGAGGTTTATTTATTTATCACTCATCTCACCGCATTCAAATTACAATTGAATTTCTATGACAGTGACAGGGTCACCACAACCCGGTTTCAGGACAAGCTCAACATTACAAATGTGTCTTTGTGCTCTTGATTCATTTTCCTCTCCAACCTGTGGGCCCAGAAAGCTATCGATGGGTTTTCTGATCTTTTGTGGTGAATTTCAAAAAAAAAAAAAAAAAAAAAAAAAAACAAATGTGAAAATGAAATTTCACACGAGGTGATCTCTTGTGTCTGATTGCTTCATCTATCTTGATGCTTGCGAGTTTCATCCGGCTGCTGTGTGTACCTGAGTACAGTAGCTTGTTCCTCTTATTGTTGCTTTATTGCTGAGCATACGCATGTTGTCAAACCAGTTTGTGTTTGGCCACAGTGGTAATATGTTACAGAGCGTAGCATCCAAGTCCTGTGTGGACTTGAGTTTCCATTTCTTTAAGGTAAACAGTTAGTAGTATGATAGCCATTATATGTGTCGCAAGGTGTCTTTTTACATTGAATGAATTTTCAAGCTGTTTACCAAAGTGACTGCAATTTTAAAAGTGTTACCAGAAATACATGAGAGTTCTTTGAATCTTTAGAATTCGAGCAGGCATGGACTATGTGACTATGATGTTACAGTTTTAATATTCAGCCACTTAATAACTAAAGACATTGAGTATCTTCTTATGAACTTATTTGACAGTTTTACAGTTTGATAGGACATCTGTTTAAATTGCTTGTCCAGTTGGTAATACTTATTTTTCTTACCATTTTTAGGTCGTAATACAATTTTGAAGATTTCTAGATAAAAGCTCATCATAATACAATACATTGTTTCTAAATACAGTCTTCAAATTTATGACTTGCATTTGAACTTTCTAATAGTCTTTCAAAGAGAAACACCTTTTAATTTTAATGACATCAGTTTATCAATTATCATTTTAAAAAGTTGTTCCTACTTAACGTTCCATAAAAGAATTTTTGTCTAACCTAAAGTTACAAGGGTTTTCCCATGTTTCTTTAGGACACTATAAGGGATGTTTTTGGTTTATTTATAAACCTATAATTTTATACATATTTTGTCAAGTAAGAGTCAGCATTCATTATTTTACACTTACATATCTGATCATCTCAACACTTTGTTGAGAAAACTATCTTTTCTGTTGAATTGCTTTCCTAGCTTCCTTGAATGTCACTTGGTCATAATGTGTAGGTTTATTTCCAAATTTGATTATGGTCATTTGATACCTGAATCCTTGTTAATGTCAATAATAGACTCTTGTTTATCAAAACTTTACAGTAGCCTTGAAGTTAGATTGGGGATATTCTATGATTGTTTTTCTTTACTTTGTTTCAAACCATTTGCCCACCCTTCCTCCCTTCCTTCCTTCCTTCCTTCCTTCCTTCCTTCCTTCCTTCCTTCCCTTCTTTCTTTCTTTTCACATTGGGTATTTAATCCAGAGTCAATTTACCCCCAAGATACATTCCCAGACATTTTTATATTTTTGTTTTGAGGCAGGTCTTGCTACATTGCTTAGAGCCTTGCTAAGTTGCTGAGGCTGGCCTTGAACTTGCAACACCCCTGCCTTAACCTCCTGAGTCACTGGATCATGGGTGTGTGCCACTTCATCCAGCCTTTTGCATTTCTTTATAAATATTAGACTATACTCATCAATTTCCCCCAAAAGACCTAGAATTTCAGTAGAAATTAATCATTAAATATAAACATTAATTTGAGCAGAATTGCTCCTTCAATGATAGTGTGCTATCCAATCCAAGCACATAGCAAACTAATTTTTCTTAGCCATGTTTTGTCATTGCAGTTTCTAATATTTTATTGTTTGACACTAATATCAGAGTTTTTAAATTTCATTTTGAATTTCTGAATTTGCTCATTACTAATATATAGAAAGAACCAAATTTTGTGTAATAATTTTTTTTAATTTTGCCACCATCGGAAATTTATTTTTAAGTTGTAATAATTTTGTAGATTTGGTGGGGTTGAGATTTTTGCAAATAGTAATGTTTGCAAATAAAGCAGCTTCCTTCCTCTGTACCAGCTTGTGTCTTAATTTCTCATCCTTGCTTCATGCCCTGTCTAGTAGCCCCAGGAGAGTAGAAGTCATGGAAGTGCGCACTTTTACTTTTTTCATATTCTTAGGTAGAAAACATCTGGGCTATAACTATTTAGAATAAAGATTTTCCACAGATATCTTTTGTTAATTTGAGGAACATGCTTCCTTTACTCCTTGAGAGTTACATATATTACATTGTCCTTCTTCCCCTGTTGACATAATAATACGACATTCTCCTTTATTTTACTTACATAGTGATATTTATTGGACTTCAGCTTCCATTGCTGGGACAAATGTTGGGTTGTGGTACATTGCTCTTAATTTTTCTTTTTAAATCGCTGCAAAAAAATTGTGCATAATTTGGAATTGTCATGCAATGTTAAGTCCTCCAATATTTAGCACTTCTTTGTGATATCAACATTCTGAAACCTCTCTGGAGTATAAAATACATGAGTGTTAATAGTAGTCACCCTACCGCGTGATAGAATTGGCCTTAGTTTTCCTCACCACTTGTACCTCTGCACCTGATGACCAACATCTCTTCAATGCCCCTTCAGCCTCTGGTTACCAATTTTCTACTCTTCACTTCTGAGTGGTCATGAGGGGTCGACATTGTTAGCATAATGTTGAATATAACATTCTGTATAGCCCTTTTCCTTCCTTTACTGTGTCCAGTGAGGTCATTTCCTCATTTCCTCTTCCTTCCTTTACTGTGTCCAGTGGGGACCCTTTTCATTCCTGACATCGGTCACCTGCATCTTAGCTCCTTCTGCCAGTCCTGTCCAACTTCTTCATGCCTACATTAACCAAACTCAGTTTTCTACCATGCAGATGTTCCTTGATTTATAATGAGGTTAGTTCACAAAAAAATCCTGTATAAGTTGTATTGTTGCAAGTCAAAAATGCAGGTGTACATCTAACCCCCCTCACATCACAGTTCACACAGCGAAAGGTAGGGTCGGCTGTTTATGGCCTTGGCCAGTGGTTCCCTGCCTTGGTCCAGTATCACCAGAGAATTTTCTACCAGTTATTACTAGCCCAGGAAAAGATCAAAATTCAAAACATAAAGTATGATTTTTACTGAATGCATATTGCTTTCTTACCATGGTGAAGTAAAAAAATAATAATAATAACTAAATTCTAAGTCAGGGACCATTTGTATCCCTTCAATATAACATTTTAAAATATGTATTAACTTTTGACTTCCAATGTTATTGTCAGTGTAGGAGGAGAACCAGAGGAAGACAATGAAGCTGTGCTTATTCTTGAAGAAAACTGCAGGAGACATGCTGCCTGAGGCCTCATTCCACAGGACCTCCTTCCTGGACTACCCTGGAAGGTTGGGCAGGCACTGGTGATCCACCAAGAAGGGCTGGGGCTCTGACCAGGCCACCTTCTCCTTTGTATGTCTCTCTTATGAAGGCAGAGACGTTAGTTCTTTTCTCCTCCTCTCCCCTCAAAATCTGTTTTCCATTTGCTAACTTTAGCCTTAGGGTCTGGGTTTCAGCTGACTGCAGAGGATCGTGGAGTGCTCAGAGGACACCAGTTTCCTCAGCCTGAGTGGCCTCTATGTGAGACCACATGACTAACTCAGCAGTGTACTTTACCCAAAGAAGTACAGTTCACTACTTGAAGTTAATTTCTCTGAGCCAGAGCCATTTGCCTTGAACTCTCCTTCCCCCTCCCTCCTGGGTGGACAGTGCAGCTGCTCAGAGATGTTGCTTACATGAAGAGAAGCCATGTACTAAGGCCAGCAGAACTCCTAAGTCAGGGTCCTGGGTGATCTTTCTCTCCTCACCTAGATGCTACATGAGATAAAAACAGTCTCCTAACTTGTTGAGCTGTTTTGTTTCATGACCACTTGAAACAGCAATATGGTCAATACTATTATGAATAACCTCATCCAACTCACATACAGACAAACTCCTGCAAATATATATAACAAACGTTGCAATGGAATTACAATAGGAATTGAAGAACGGTAATGGGAAGTGTGGATCTTCTTTTTCTCCCATCCAAATCATGTGAAGGTTACGATTCCTACATACAATAGTAGGTAAACAATAGCAGCTGTCAGATGATTTAAGACCCTGAGTTACACAACCCAGGGGGAACTATGCTCATAGAATAAAATCGAATGGCATCTCTGGAATTGTACAATCTAGCAGACTTGATGGGTGTCTTCCTGGTCAGCAAGGAAACTGCTGTGTCAGGGAAAGAGGGAGCACAGGACCCCAAGGACACAGGTAGGACCAAACACAGTGTCCAGGTGGCTTTCATGTATGTGGGCTCAAACCCAAATTGCAGGGATTTCTTCTTTTCTATTGTTAACCTTTAATACTAAATAAGATTGCTGTTCACTTCTAATAGTCTAATAAACAGTAAAATAGCAATGAAAACAACAACAATAAAAAAATGAACTTTGAAAATCATATACTTTAAAAATTGTTTCAATTACATGAGTTCTTAATGCATTAAAATAAACCAAATTGATTCTTAATTATCTGATCAAAAAAGTACTTTATTTACAAGGCGATTTTTTAAAATTTGATTTTCCATTACCTTTGTTCAACAGATTCATGAACTAGACAATACATACCCCAGCATGTAAGTTTGTTCTGACAGCACAAGATGAATTAGGGCATTTTCATGAAAAATTGGAGAGAAATATAAATAAATACATAATTATTGTATTGAAGTTATAGAAGTTGGATTTGAAGTGGGCTATGAGAGTAAAGAAAAGGGGGATATATTTAGAATTTACCCCCAGTCAGTCATGGAAAGGTTACTGAGGGATACAATAGTTGAGAGATGATAAGTGGGTGACAGAATTTCCTACCAAGGAACATGGAGAGATGAACATTCTGGGTAGAAGCAGCAACGTGCAGATTTGCAAAATGTGCAAATATATACATTCATCTGGAGATATATAAATCTCCAAAGAATAGTACAAAGTTTAGTAGGACAAGTTCTGCATGGAAAGGCAGTGTCCTTTAATCTCAGTCAGCATAGGGTGGGAACTAACTGCATACTTTTTCTTTTTCTTTTTTTTTTCATAAATAGGATTGTTTTATTTTTATTTAAACTGTACAGATTTATGAGATAGAGTGTGATCACTCGACTCATGTATACAATGTCTAATGATCAAATCAGAGTAGTGTTTCCATTTCCTTTAACATTTTCAAAAATTTTTGATTGACATATAGCAATTGTACATGTTGCACATGTCTCTAAGGTAAATGTGATATTCCAGTGCACATACAAATGTGTACTGACCTAATCAGGGTAACTGTGGTTTCCATCTCTGTATCATGACTTTGTGTTTGGAGCCTTCTGCTCCTCTCTAGTTACTCATAAATTATTTGATAGATACTGTGAACAGCACTTTGTCAAGCTATAGAGCACCAGAACTTATTGCTCCTGTGTTTTGAGCTTCACTCCCTAACATTTGCATGATCTTGGGCAAATTATTAAATCTTTAATATCTTCATGTTTTGCATTCCTCATCTTTAAAGTGAATCAATAAAATGTATTGCACAGGGTTTGTGAGAATTAAATTAATAAATATATTTAAAGCACATCCAGCAGTACCTAGCCTTTCCCTAGTAAACATGGTTATACTGGAATCAAGCCACCCAGTGTTTTAAATCCTCCTATTGCTGAAATAAAGAAGTCCAGCTAAGAAGCCACTAAGATAGAACCAGCAGCACTGCAGAAGTAGAGTTCTTAAGTAAAACGAGCATTTCCAATTTTGTGAGAGAGACCTTCTCCATTGTCTTCTTGTCTCCATTGACCCAACACCTCACTGTGACATTGACAGCATGTGACCATGAAACTGAACTTTTACTTAGTGTGCAGTTTCTATTTGTCAGACTTTAGGTTCCAAGAACTTTCACTAAGGGATTTCTAATCCAAAAGCTCCCATTTCCAGGTGTGAACACACACACACACACACACACACACACACACACACAGCTCACTAAGCTCTGCTGCCTTCAATTTGCACTGACATCTTATAGTCAGAAGGTGCAAAATTCACCCTACATTTTTTTCCAAATGGACTTGTCTCCCAGCATTCCTTGTGTTAGTGCATGAAACCACCTTCCAGTCATCCTGGAAGTCAGAAGCCCTGGAGACAACTTAGGCTATTTTTTCTCTCTTCAGTCAGTCAAGTGGTAGGTCCATTGGGTTCTCTACACTCAATATCTCTCAGCTCACAACTTCCTCTCCACACCGATTACTAATTTCTACCTTACGGTCAACTTCCATCTCTACTATTTGAAAATGCTTCTGATTTTTTTAACTTTAATTCTTCCTAGCACCATTTAATTTTGCATGGAACCATTAGTGACTTTCCCATTTAATTTTCCATGAAGCTATTAGTGACATTGTTAAATCACAATGTCAGTGCGTTGCTGGAATCTCTCCTGTGCTGTCCCATGGCCTGTACCCTTGAGTGAAATTTCATTTGCATAGCTCACAAGGAAATACCTTGGGCTGGCCCGTCTAGTTAGCTCCATTTCTCTTCACTTTCTATATGAACCATTTCTGAACTATTGAAGTCCATCCCTTGCCCCAGTGATAAATTTGTCATGCCTCTTTGGCTTTTCCAACACTCTTGTTCCTTTCTGGAATGCTCTCATATTTGTCTCCTTTGTAAATTCTCATTCGTCAGACATGACCCTAAGTGTATTTTCTTTCAAAATATCTTTTGTTGCAACCTTAGAAGGATTATCACATTTCTTATGCTTCTATGGCACTTTATACAGAGCCACCTGCTGTATGGAGCTCAGTGATGTGGCATTATCCTTTAGTATATTATGAGCTCCTGAAGGATATGCTCCCTGTGTTGCTGTATCTGATTCTTGAGATATAGTGTCTGACACATGATGGATACTCATTAAATGCTTCATAACAGGATAACACATCAATAAAATCTGAAATGCATTGCTTCTGTTATTTTGGCTTAAATTGTCAGTGTTAAGGGGAAAATAGGATATGTTTTGATACATCATTTATGCAACTGATAGTCTTGTAAGTCAGACAAACGTAGCTAACTAGATATGTCTAATTAGTTAGAAATGAAAAAGCTAAGTGGGTTCTAGATGACAGGAAATGTGATACACTGTGTTTTAGTTGTGTCAACAAAGATCTGTCCTTTTTTCCCCCTGTTAAATACAAGACTCAAGGGGTCTTCAAATATCTGATCATCTGTGATGTAATGTAGAAGAGAAGGTTGGTTTTGTTCTGCAAAACATCAACGTCCAGGACCGGTGTTGGGAATGGAAGAACATAATCTTACCCGGAAATTCTTTTGATAATCTCAGCTGGTTGCTCTGGGTCCAGGCTCCTCAGAAAGCAGTGAAGTGCTGACGTGGTGTCTGAGGGAGCAGCACCTGTCGGGGATGTAGCAGGGGGGAAGCATCACTTGGGTAGTTGGATGACTCTGCCATTCTTCATGAATCGTAAAACAACCTGAGATTAAAAGTCACCTTGAAACATCAAAAGAATTTTTCAAAGGGAAAATCTGCCTTTAAAATGACCAAGTGGTACAGAGTTGGGGGACGTCGCCACTGCCAACGAGGTTCCCATTGAAGCACAGAAGCACACACTTCCAGGCACAGATATGCCCTGCTATCCATAAATTGGAAAATCTTATTCAGCCCAATACTATGCAGTCATTTTATGTGATGCTCTGTCTGGTGTGAGACTTAATGTAATGGCCCTGCAGAAGAGAATATAGTCATATTAAGAGAAACACATAGTTTGTTGTTATAAAAATACATCATTGAAATTCAATTACACACTGATCACAGGTGTGTTTACGCTAGATTAGCTCCATTTATTTTGGTCATTTGGCTCCTCGAGTTTGCACCATTAACTGTTGTCTTAAATATGAAAAATCTGGTGTGATGGCTAAGGATGAGCTGAGACATCCATTAGAAATCCTTATTTCCTATCATTTATTATGTTCGTCCTCCTGTTTGATGGAGCCTTTATATAATATTATGTCGAGTGTGAGAAAATTGATTGCTGTCTGGCTAGACAAGCTCAGGCCTTTTACATACTCAAGATTCAACTTAGTATCCTTTCTCTGTTGGCTAAATGTTAACTATTGATCTGGGTCAGAGTTCGCTGTTTTGGTGAGATTTTTTTGACTTTCCCCTTGTTCTCAGAATGAATTGATCTCCTTCTTTGAGAGTTTCAAGGCACTATCTTTAAAAAAATGAATGCATTTTATTTTTAAGGTGGTTTTGGGTTCATAGTACAATTGAGAAGAAAATAGGGAGGGTCATTGTGTTTTCCCATATGTACATTCAGCCTCCCCACTGTCCACATCCCACACCGTGGTAGTACATTTTAAACAACCAGATCCACATTGACAGGTTATTATCACCCAAGTCCAGATCATAATGAGTCCTCTTCTGTTGTTGTGCATCCTATCAGTTTTGACAATATGGAATGATAGGCACCCACTCTCATATTGTTGTACAGAATAGTATCACTACCAGAAAATATCCCTGTGCTCTGTTATTCCCTCCATTCCTTCACCTAATTCATGGCAACCATCATCTTTCCTGTCTCCATTTTTAATGTTTCCGGAATGTGGAGTGGTTGGAATCATACGGTATGTAGCCTTTCAGATTGACTGCTTAATGAGATGCATTCACGTTTTTCCATGTCTTCTCACACACTGACAGCTCATTTCCTTTTAGTGCTGAATAATATTCCATTGTCCGAATGCACCAGTTTATTTCTTCATCCACCTACTGAAAGGCATCTTGCTTTCTTCCAGGAGTTGGCAATAAGGAGTGTGTTACTGGAAACATACCTGGTGAGGTTTTTATGTTGATCTGATGCTTCAATTCATGTGAGAACATAATGAGGAGCTTTATTTCTGGATTATAATCAGGTGTATGTTTAGCTATATAAGAAACAGCCACAATCTTCCAAGAGTTGTGGCCTTTTGCACTCCCGCCAGCAATGGTTGAGAGTTCCTGCTGTTCCACATTCTCACCAGCAGGTGGTGTTGTCAAGGTTTAGGATTTTGGCCTTCTAACAGATGTGCAGTGGCATCTCATTCTTATCTCTGATTTCCTAGAGGCTCTAGGATATTTATTGTCTTTTTATATGTTTACTTGGCATCTGTGTATGTTCTTCAGTGAAATGTATGTTCAGGTGTTTTGCCCATTTTTAATAAGGCTGCTCATTTTCTTACAGTTTTCTTATGTATTATGTTCAATAGTTCTTCATCAGATGTATTTTTGGTAAATATTTTCTCCCATACATCTTCTTTCTTTTTATTCTTAAGACATTGTATTTCATAGAGAAGTCTTTATTTTAGTAAAATCCAGCTGCTTAGTTATTTCTCTTTTGCTTTTTGTGTTGTATGTAAGATGTCACTGCCAAACCCACATTGATCTAGATTTTCTCCCATGTCATCTCCTAGGGAATTTTCTGGAGACTTTTGCACATGTAGATCTGTGGTCCATTCTGAGTTTATTCTTTTGAAAGGTGTAAGGTCTGTGCATAGATTCATTTTCAAGTGGGTGTCTAGTTGTTCTAGCACCATTTATTGAAAAGACTATATCTGCATCTCTGTATTGATTGTATAGACATACATTTTTATATAGTATGTATATACATGCATGCACATTTATCTATTTACTGAAATGCTTATATATATATTTAAAAGCATTTACATTTTAAATGCTTATATTTATTTTTATATATTTCTACATATGATACTGTTTCTCTGTCTTGTTCTTTTGACTTGTTTCTCCTTTCTCCAACACTAAACTGTCTGGAATATTGTAACCAAGTGCGAACTTGGTGACAGTCTTCTGACTTTTTTTACTTTTTGTCCTCCTTCAATTGCCTATTTTCTAAATTTTGAGTTACTATTTCCAAACCAGTTTTTTCATTTTGTCTTGCTTTAGACTTTTTCTGGTTCAAAAAAATGTTAAAAATATTATTGTGTGTGAAACCATGTTAAGATTCAAAAACTCTGCCTGGTGTAGTCAGATAAAATCTAGAACTAATTCTAGGGAGAAGGCAGAATATATTCTTTTTGAACCATTGCTCCACCCCCAGCACAATGGCATAAACCTTATAGATACTATGTGGAAATTGCTTATGACATGAATCAATCATTGTAGATATATTAGCTGTTATCTCCTTGCTTTCTACTCTGACTTCAATTTCTCTTCTTGTCCTTTTCTGGTTTTGACGTCCTGTTTCTCTTCACCTTCATCCTCTTTTCTTTCTTTCTTTCTTTCTTTCTTTCTTTCTTTCTTTCTTTCTTTCTTTCTTTATCTGTTAGGAGGTGTTTGTGTTCCCCTGGCTCCTCCTCAATACCCACCTATTGATTCCACCACCTAACTAGAGGCTGCAAGTCCTGTCCCCGTACAGGAGACTGCTGTCATTCAGTGATTCCTTAATGTCAGTGTCTGGGAAAGACCCAGTTCCATTGTCTCAAGCACATTGCTGCCGGCATCTTCCTCCCCCAACCCTACTGACGTCATTTTATGGGTTGTGATTCCAAAAGCCTGTACTCAATCTGTCTCAGGATCCACTTGAGGCATCTGCTTTGCCACAGTCAGTGGCAGGATTGCTCTGAGGAAAGCAGAATTAATTGTGACTGGATCAGCTGACAGCTGCAGGACACACGGTGGGAATCACGGGTGCAATACCCTGGTGAGAGGTTGCATGAAATCATTGCAGTTGTCCATGAAGGTGGACTGGGATGACATACATGCAGAAAAAAAGGTACCAGCAGTGCAATGTATTAGTCCTTTGGGACAATTGGAACAGTGATAACAGTAATTATAAAGATGAGAAAATGAGGTAGTGGTGACGAGGGCAGAAGAGGCCTTGGAGAAAGTGAATGAAAGGCTAAGAGGGTCGATTGATCATCAATTACCAGCTAAGTCTGAAGCCAGAGCACTTCCTTGATATCTTCTTCAAAAGGCAGAAAAGGCTGAAGGTAAAGCTCAGAAATAATCATTAAAGTAAAATCATCAAAGTCAAAACTCTAAAGAGAATATTGAATCCTCAGCCTAGACGTGTGTTGCGCCATGTTCAGTGAAACAAAGAAGGATAGTCCCTTGAGCCCTGCAGGGCTGGAACCAGACCTGGAGATCCCAGATTCTCCTCAACCCTCTAAGCTTGAGAAGAGACTGACTTTCCCTGTAACAGGTCACAGCTATCCTCTTGCTCAAAAATGATGCAGAAGCTCCTGCTCACAAAACCACACACCTTTCGCTTAGGATTCAGTCCCTCCGCCCCTCCTGGCCTGTCATCGGATGCTGTCATGCTACTGAAATGGCTCCCAATGCTTGGAGGAGCAAGTGAAAACTAATTCACACAGAAATGGAAGAACCTGCAGATCTGATTATGGAAGAAAAGATCAAATGTCTTCCATTAGTTGAGAATGAACTGCCATGGGAATTGCCCTCCCTGGCAAAATCCATGAAGCTGGAAAAGTCAACAAACAACTGTGATCCCAGAGAGGAAAGAAGCAGGAGAAGACCTGGGATTGCCCACGTTTACAACCTGGACAGAGATCCCAGGCTGCAGCATCCCCATTGCCTTTCTGAGGTAGGGAGACAGGATCTGAAATAGGGAAGGTCAAGGGCGCAAGATTTGTAGAGCAGAGCACTGAAGGGAAGGGAGCCGCTAGGGTCCACAGCTCCAGGTATCTGCAAGATGAGGCCCAAGGCTTTGGTTCCAACCCCCTGGAACCACATGAAGCAACCCCAATAAAGACTGGACCAGCTCGGTGGGCAAGTGTATCCATGAACAGTCTTAGACTCCATGTCACCCGTATAATATTTGAATGGCGACTATAATAATTTGAAGGTGTGAGTTAAATTCCTACAATAGCCCCGACGCACTCACTGTGAAGATCTGCCTTCCCAGTTTTATTATTTTCCCCTTATCCCACCTTTCTAATTGCTAGCACACTTCAGAGCTTTATGCAGACATAAAAAAATTAGGTAGGCATTAAGGTCATTCTCCTATGTTTATGCTTGAAAGGAAACGGTGCAGTGAATTGCTTTCTCAGCGAAAGTTTCATCTTTGGGCAGGACCATAATTTTTCACTGCATTTACATTACTTAACAATAGCTAATCTGCTGAAGTATCACCTTAGCGAGAAATTGAAAGCTGGTTCTCTTTCAAAGTGTGTTTTTCTCAAATGTATCTAGTATGTTTTTCTGTAGATAATTAACCAATTTAAATAGCTTTCCCTTTCTTTCATATATATACATATGATTATATATTTATAATCATGTTAGTATCTTAACCTGTTATTGGAATTTATTCAAAATTGATCTATCTTCTCTGATAGATTTCATTAGAAATTTCATTGATAAATAATCATAATTCATATAAATAACCATGAATCATCAAAGTTGATTACCAAATTCTGAATACTAAACAAAGCCTTATGTTCATGCTTTATCATATTGAAATTATTCTAAATTATCATTCTAATGAAAAAATATCAAAAAAATTCAGTCATTTTTATGTTTTTCTCCTGGTGCTAAGGTGACACTTCTTCATTGTGGCATAGGATTTAAAAACACTGAGCCTGGAGTCAGATTTCCTGTTGATAGTACCAGGGATCACACAGGAGCAAGAGGCCTTGCATGCATATTTTAAAACACTCAATGAACTATATTTTTATTATTATGATATGTGTGTGGATACTCTCCTAACACAAAAACCTGAACATTCATTATTATTTCTTTCAAAATTAATAAAAAGAGAATTTATGAGCATGGCTATTTAAAGAGATTTGGATGTTTTAAAATACATCCAAAAGAGCTACAGCAATTTAATATTTTCTTATAGTGTTTCCAATTTTTTTAACTCTTTGCAGCATTTGTGTTTATATTTTAAGCAAATTAAATCCTATATTTGATTCATATTTATAAGAAAATTAAAGTAAAAATAATCATTAAAGTTGGAATAGATAGTCGATCAAAACTGATTAGAATATTGTTTAGATATTACATTTCCTGGTCTTGAAAAATACACATTGTTATATAAACATTATCCCTGTTTTTAGTTAATAAACACTGAAATATATGGGGATAAAAGGCTTTGATGTATGCAACTTACTCTAAGTGATTAAGAAAAAGTGTTTAAATTATATCTAAAAGATTGGGTAAATGAACAGAAAAATAAATCAGTAGCAAATAGTAAAGCAATTTACATCAATGTTGCCAAATTCAGGTTCTGGATACAAGGTGTGTGTGTTCCTTTTAAAATTCTTATTCAGGTGAACTCCATGAATTTCAGACTATCTTCAAACAATCAGGTAAAAGTAACCATTGCTTATAAATTTCAGAAAAGCAACTAAAAAATCACCATTAGGAATTGTATTAGAAAAAATTTATGCTATAACTTTAAAAATAAAGAAGTGAAAAAAAAATCAAAACCATGAAATGAATAAATTACCACCACTGGTTTACCTAAAACTTGAAAAGAAGAAGAGCACACAAATAATAAAATAGAAACCAGGGCAGTGCCAGTCATAAATAATGAATATGAATAACTAAAATGAATGTTGCGATCAACTCTCTGAGGTATTGTGAGGATCTGTGTAAGATAGGCAAATTAAAAAAAAAACAAAAACAAAAGACAAAAATAAATTTTAAATCATCCAATGGATGAGTCAAAGGCTTGAAGAAAATTTGAACAGATCAATTTTAATGAAGGAAGCAGTGAGTGTTATTAAGGATTTAACCTCTAAATGGTTTTCATATTGTAGAGTTGAATTTATTTAAATATTCAAGTGAGACAGAATTCAGATGCACAGGGATTTGTCAAAAAAAAGCTCTAACAAAATATTTGTACAAAGTAATTAAAACAAGCTACTGATAGATAACAAGGACGATGGTTATCAAATCGCCAGGGCTTCCGCAACAAAGCACCACAGGCCTGGTGGCTTCAACAGCAGGAATTTACTTTCCCACAGTTCCAGAGGCTGGAAGTCCAAGCTTGAGTGATTGGCAGGGCATCTCCTCTGAGGCTGCTGAGATGCCCTCTGGCTCCTTTTCCTGTGTCCATAGCTCTGTGCACCTGCGCCTTGGGTGTCTTTCTCTTTCTGTAAGGACTCAGTCATATTGGGCTGGGACTCCACTAGAAGAGCCTCATTTGAAGTCAATCACCTCTTCAAAGATTTGTCTCCAAGTGTGGCTCCATTCTAAGGCTCTAGGGTCAAGACTTCAACCTGTGACTTTTGAGGGAACACATTTTAGTCTGTAACAGTAATGAAGCCGTCGTTATGGAATAGCATCATATGTGACCATAATTGTCAGTCCCTTAACCATTAGTAAGTAAAAACCAGCAACACATTGAATGACAAATACTCTGCATGTGAGTATGAACTTCCAGCTGCCAGAAACTTCTTTTTGTTACTTAGCATGCAAGGAAATGTGCAGTCACACTTGTTCTCTAATAGCATAGATCCCGAAAGCATGCGACCTTTCAAATCCAGGCTGTGAGAGTTCAACATCCCACCCTCCTGGCCAGCTGGGTCACGTGGCCTCAGAGATTTCTACCAGGCTTGGGGCTGGGGGTGTTAACAGCCCTCCTCATTTATCTTGGTTGTGAGGCATCTGAGAAGCAGCCCAGAGAAGCAGCCCAGAGTCTGCTTCTCAGCCCTGATTGTCCTCAAACTATGATTTTCCAACAGAACTTAAAGAATGTCCCTAGGAGGGTGACTGAGGCCAAGTGACTATCTTTTCTCTTTCATCCATATTATCCCATTTTCCACGTTTTTAGTAAGTGGTACTTTCTACACAGCATCCCTGATCCCCTTGTTTCTGCAGTGGCTTTAAAAGGGCTCAGGAGATACCCAATGGCTGTGCACTTCTGTAATGACTGCGCATAATCCAGAGGCTGCTCCGCACCTTGAGTCTCCCTCAAAGGCCCTTAGCACAGGCCCACACCCTTACTAAATCCCTCCAAGGACCTTCTCCTTGCTACCTGCTCAGTTGCTTAGGGTGGGTGCACTCTCCTAGATTCAGAAAGGTAACCCACACAGATGGGTTCCTAGTGCCGTTCCTGAAGACAGTTATCAGAAAGGAGAGAATTAAGAAATGTGAGAATTACTTATTATTCAGAAATACCAGAATACATATTTTGTCTTGTCTAAAATTAACAATCTGTTTTTGAAAAAACAGATGCTTTTTCCAAATAGCAAGTCAAAGACCACTTATCGAATTATTTATGTTACATAAGTATAATATTGTTAACCAATTTACTAGAATGTTTTTATCAGCACAAAACTTACTTGCAATCAATATGTGAAAAGGTAAAAGGCTTAAAATGTCACTTCTTAAATACCAAATGCCAAATCATTGATAAATGTAATATAACTATATTTTGGGGTGTTGTGGGTCAAACCCAGGGTCTTGTGCATGCTAGGCAGGTACTTTACTGCTGAGTGACATCCCAGCCCTTACAAACTGTTGGGTCACATAATAATATGACTCGACTTAGTCTCAAAAACTCTGTACAATATAATGTTTGCCCATTTATTTACAATGTCAAACTGTATCTATAAAAAATTTATATATGTGGTGTTACTACAATTTTTTTTCCAAAAAAAATCCAAACAATATTTTAAACACAGTATCTACTTCTTGAACTTTGAGTACTAAAAATAAGAGGTCTTTCAACAAAGAAAAACCTAGAGTGATATGTAATTGACCCACACTAACATTTCCAGGATGGGGGGTAAGGTGATACCTATAGATTACCCATAAGTCATTGAAATTTATACTCATGTGTTTATTTTGTTCATTCATTTTAATTTTATTATGCATATGTAAACTTTGTATGAATAATTTTATGAATATAATTTCAGTTATATATACATTTGATTTTAATCAAATATAAATTTAAATCATATATAAATATATAATTTGTATATATATAAATTTGTAAGCATAAAATTCATACATATGCTTCAATTTAAAGTAATGTACAAAATAAACCTGTGAATAAGAAATACAAGTATGAGGAAAATAATGAAAGAATGACAGACTGTCAGATATAGCAGAGCATGTATGCAAATTATATTAGTTAGGGGGCTTTGGTGTGAACAAAAACCTGACAAGAACAATTAGAGGGGGAAACGTTTGTTTGGTTCACTTTCGGGGTCTCAATCCTCACTTGACTGACTCCATAGCTTGGGACTGAGATGAAGTAGAACATCATGGTGGAAGGGTGTGGTGGAGGAAAGCAGCTCTGGGCATGGCAACAAGTAAGCCAAGTGAGAGAGCTCCACTCACCAGGGACAAAATATAAACCCCAATGGCAGGAGCCCAGTGACCCATCTCCTCCAGCCACACACTACCTGCCAATAGTCACCACCTGGTTAATCCACCAGTGGATTAATTCACTGATGAGGGTTAGGTTCTCACAAACCAATTATTTCACCTCTGAACTTTCTTGCATTGCCTCACAAAAGAGCTCTTGGGGGACAACTCATGTCTACACCATAATAGCAAGAAAGCAATATTTTATTTATAGGAAAATGTAGACAGGACTGAAACCTGTTTGAGGAAGTCCACACAATGATCAAAATTCATGTGACACTGCAGATACCTAGAAAAGTATCAAAGGGCATTTCATGTGCTGCTGACATGGTGAGTTGCTTCTAGCAAATGGTATTGGAACAAATAATCATTTGGGAAATTGTTTTCTCACCTCCCTATTTATACTTAAGTACATTAGAGATGAACTAATATATTAATTATTAAAACATAAATCATAAAATACATATGTGAGTTATTAGTTTCATAATCTTGGAGGGGGGCCTCTCTTTAAAAAGATAGCATCAAATTCATTTTCTCTAAAGATAAGGAGTAATACATTTGGGTATATAAATATTGATAACTCCTAAAAATTAAAAGATATCCTAAGCAAAAACAGTACATAGTCACCTATAGGAAAAGATTTGAAACTTATAGCAAAACATCTAAGTGCTGTTTTATATAAAAAGAGCACATTAAAGTCAATCATGAAAAAAGAAATGAATAAATAAAAAAAATTTTAAATAAAATAATAAAATAAAAATTGGTCATTGCTCTGTTTTATTTTCTGCTGTATGCTTACTCTTGGTGCATATATGCATTGAGTGACATGCTTTTGTAAATAAAAGGGACATGAACACATATTCAGTTTCTGGCAGGGTGCTGGGAAGGTGAGTCCAGTCCATCCACTGTGACAAATGACTGAATGGATGATAAACATAAGCCTGCTTGCCAATTTTAAAATGATTTTCAACAAGTACCTCTTTTGAATTATCATACCTAAAATAATACATCGTGAAGCTACTGGGCTTTGCTTCTTTATACTTGTTTTTGAATAGCTTTTTAGAATTCACATTGTCATTAGAGAGATGCTGAATTTGAAGTCTGGTAAATACAGAAGGGTCTAAGAAATAAGGCTAAATGCGAATTAATTTAAGATCTCCATACTGGCCAAGAAAAAATGACAATAGCTCAAATTAGACTCTTGGAGGTGTCATTGGGAGGAAGAGCTTCACCCAGCATTGGCACCCGAGGCTGAGTCTCCATGCCGCGGGCGCAGGGTGAAGGTGGCTCAACAGCTGTCCAACTACATAAGGGAAGTCCTTCAGGCCACGTATCTCCACGTGTCTATTCCCTGTTCATAGGTAGAGCTTGGACGGGGAATATGGTGATAGCTGATCAAGAACAAGATACACACAGAAGCTTCCTAAGCTCCCTTACTTATAAGCAACAAGCACAGATAGCATAAGTCATCAAAGAAAAAAATCAAAGTTAAAAAAAAAAATCTGTCTCAGAGAAATTGGGCAATTCAGGAGAGAGGAGTTTTATTTTTAAATTAAATAAATAAATAACCACACATGATGAGAGAAACATGAAAAATAAACATTTAAAACGCCCCTTTGACTCAATGACCCTCAAACTTTAGCATCCATCAGGATCACCTCCTAATTGTTAGCAGGGACTATTGGGTTCCACCCACCAAGGTCTCTCATTAGAAATTAGAATTTGTGTTTCTAACAAATTTGCAGTGAATGCTGCAGTGGTTCTTCTTGAAACCACTTTTTGGAAATGACTCTTAAACAGTCAGTGACAATTCAAGAAAATTAGATTACTACAGAGAAGGTGAGGATGCTTTCCAGCAGAAAAAAAAAATCTGAGAAATGATTGAGTTATGATCTCAGCCAATGCAAGTTAAAACAAAAATCAATAGTGGTGGGCTTGGGAAAATGAAGTTAAAAGTTCCAAATGTAAAAATACTGCAGGAAAGACCTGAAATTTAGACAAGTAACTAAGACCTTTTAGACTTTGGTCAACATGAGTCTTAGAATAAAAGAACATGTATATTGAAGAGGAAGAACTTTTTAAAGACCTGGAAACAGAATTTCTCAAATGAAAAATGAACATTAAAGAATTTCTCATATGTAGAAAATCATCCCTACTGCCAAAACTACACACTATTGAATAGAGAAGAAATATTGTGTTGAATAAGGAACATGAACAAGGGTTAACATCATGTTTCTTAGCACACTTATGGAAAAGAACACAAGTTGATGGAATTCTGTAAAAACATTGGCACAAGTGCAATTCAGAGGGCAGCAGAAGATAAACCAGGAGCAGAGTTAGACTTCTATGGATCCTTCTAGAGCTTCAGGACAGACATCATTACCCTATGTACATGTGTGATTAACAAGAATGATATGAATGTACATCATGCACAACCATAGAAATGAAAATTTGTACCCCATATGTGTACAATGAATCAAAATGAAGTCTGTAAAAATAAAAATAATAAAAGACTTTAAAAATAAAGAGTAACTACAACATGATTCATTTTGGTACTTGGAAATAAAACCTGTATTAGTGACATTATAGACATAGTATCTCCCAAATACAAACTAAATCCAGTAGTAGAGGGAAGACTTCTTGGTTTGACTATTGCTACCTTAGAAGAAAGTCAGGACTTGAATTGAGAAGCAATCTCACAATCAAAAGAAGGGAGGAGACTTGGAAGGCAGGGGAGAAATCTGTCCTGTCACTCAGAGACTTGCTCTTTATGAATGCAGGTGATTAAATACCTACATGAAAAAGAGCCCAGAGGGTACAGTCTGGATGGACATCTGTCTGAATTTAGTCTCTTGAAATGTAACAAAAAAGGTGTAAGGAATACATTCTAAAAGACAAATTTCCTTCAAAGAAATACAAAATACTGTTCTTCCTATTCCTTCTTATATTTCTTTGAATTTTTTCTTAGATACAGGGTCATTATTTTGCATCACACTTGGAAAATAATTTGTTCATTATTTCTTCAAATAATTTCTGTCCTGTTTTTTGAGACTATTTTTATGCACATATGACTTGATGTTGCCCTCCAAATATTCAGTAGTCCCTTATTTTGATTTTCAATCTTCATTCTTTTGCTATTTGGTGGTTTTAATAATGTTTTCAACTTTACCTTCTTTTGATGAGTCTAATCTGATCTTAATGCAGGATATTTTTCTCTTCAGATCTATAATTTCCATCTTTACAATTTAGATTTTGTTATTTTCTATTTTTTATCATTATGCTTAATTTTTCCATATTCTTTTCTTATTTTTTCATAACAGAGATTGAACCCAGGGGTTCTTAACCACTGAGCCAATCACTAACTCTTTTTTTTTTATTTTTTGAGACAGGGTCTCACTAAGTTGCTGAGGCAGGCTTCTAACTTGCAATGCTCCTGCCTCAGTCTCCCAAGACTCTGGGATTATAGGGGTGCACCACCATGCCCAGCAATTTTTCCACATTCTTGATAAACATTATACACAATATATTTTTGTGGTTTTATATCATTATTTCTGCCATTTCTGATTCTGTTTTGTTTGATTGTATTACTCTTATTTTGAATCATATCTTCTTATCCCTTTCCATAACTACTAATTTTTAATGGGATAGTGAACATTTATGTTGTTGGGTGCTGGATTTTGCTATATTCCTTTAAATATTTTAGAATTTTTTTCCTGTAACATGAAGAAGTGATAAATTGGATCATTTTCAAGATTTCTTTTCAGAATGCCAATCTTTATTATACTCAGATCATTCTGCAGGACTTCAGAACTTTATTTCTGAAGCATTTTCCTCTCTGGCATTCCATTCCTCACACCCTAGGTCCCTCTGTCTCCCTGAAATCCAGCCTGTTTCCTGAATTGAGCAAGATTCCTGGGCTCTGAGTTCCCTCCCTGTTTGCCAGCAGGAAAATGCCTTCAGATAGTAAGCTGGGTATTGTAGCAGGGAGTATGGGGTTGGGTTCTTTTTCTTGTGAATTCAAAGAATGAAATCCACAGACACAAGGGTGAGAGCAACGTAATAGGATTTATTATGATAGTACAAAGAAAACAGGGATCCAAAAAGGGAGGGATCCCAGGAGAAGAAAACCAAAGAGTGGCTGCTGTCTAGGGGTTCATATGCATCTGCAGGGTTAAGGGAGCTAGGCCCCTACTCACCCTGGGTAAGACACTCAGTGTCCAGGAGCTCCTCATGTGCCCTTTGGTCCAACCATGTTGCTATGCCCTACCTTTTGATGGGGGTCTGGGTACCAGAAGGCAGATTCCCCACTATCCGTTTTTTCTGACAGGAGTCAGCCTGACATTGATGAGGCCTGCCTTGTACAGACTGTAATTTCTTAGCCCAGCTGCATGGGAACCTGACCTTGGAGGAGTCCAAGGTTCCTACCTGTCAATCTTAACCATTTCTCCTGCCTCAGTAGCAGCTGTGGGACTAGGATCTTTGCTGTCCCTTTTCTTGGGGATCATGTTCTCACAGTTAAATCCTTCCTCTTGTGCAAACTCTGGAACAAGTTTTGCTTATTGCAGGGTGGCAATACCTGTCATCCTTAGCCTTTCAGGGACAAAAGTGGAACTGTTTCTATTTTTAAATGTTGTAGCCCTCCTGAGCTACCTACTTCGTCTTCTCTTTTCCTTTTTAGTTTCTTTTTACACTTTCCTCTAAAAGAGCTTATCCTGCCCACTCACTTGAAGTATTATTTATAGACTGATGACTCCAGTGCATATTTCAAGAGCCCAAACTTGGCTTTCTGCTGCTTTCTATTCAACTGCCCACTTGACATCTCATCTATTAGCCCTCTCAGCATTATTCTGACCAAAACAGAACTATTGATTCTTCAGTCTACAATAAATTGAACCAACATTCACACAGATGTTAAGGCCTTAAACTTGAGAGTCACTCTGAGTTCCTCACTTTTCAATCCTCACATCCAATCCATCAGCCCATGCTGAAGCTGCTGTCTCCCAGTTTGGTCTTCCTTTTTATCATTTTTCACCATTTTCTGTGCTATGTGCATAGTTCGAGTCAACAAAATTTATTAGATAGAGCCACCCCTTCCTTAAAATCTTCTCTTACAAAATAGTGAACAAAAATCCTTTTACTAGGCCAGCAAGTCCTGAGTGGTCTTTGTTCCTCCCACTGACCATCATGAACCCATCAACACTGTCCATTCCTGCACACGAGGTCGATTCCTCCTCAAGTACTACATACTCTTTGTCTCTTCCAAAATTCCAGATTTGGCATGGCAAGGATTATAGGGCAGTTTATAAATGGGGCAGTTAATATGCGTCGCTTCCCTTGCAGAAGTGAAGAGAAACCACACCTGCACTTTCTATAATGCCACATTCATCTTCCTGGTTTTTACTGCATTTTTGAGTCCTTTCTTTAATGCTTGTTTTTGTGTTAATTTTTTCTTTTCTTCAACCAAAATAACAAATTCTCAAATGTTGACAGTGGATTTGTTTATTTTTTAATCAATATAGTATCAGAATTTAGAACAATGCCTGATGCATAACAGGAACTAAACTAATTGAATACAAAAATATGTAAATAATTGCATCTTATGGTGAATACATGATATAGTATACATATGTGCATAAAGCAATTTGATAGAAAAAAAAATGTTACAAAAACACAATCTGCCTTTGGTCAGCGTGAGTTAAATCAAAAAATTTTCTGTTGATCTATGAATTAATTTTGTCTTTTGTGTAGAACTACGTCTGAAAATGAAAAGGGCCCGTTCTAGTCAGATGCTTACAAAGGAGTGAAATGAAAATATTATTCAGGATATTATCACCTTGAAAATGCAGAGAAACTTATTTAAATCCGCAGTATTTGTTTTCTTCCTATTATTTTCTGCTCTACAGCATAATGTTAGAAACTAAAGAATAAAAACCTTTCTGGAGTGTTTATAAAAGAATGTTATGTCAACTTAGGCTACACAGCAATCCTAAACTCCAACAATCCATAGATGAGACTTCTTTTATTACTTTTTAATATAACCATATAACATACTAACTTGTACAATTTCCATTTCCTACATTGCCAAGATTAAGCTTGCCATTAGTTTTATTTATATTGTGCTATTTCTTATTCTCACATCCACATGATTCTCAATACACAAAGCTGGCCTTTGCTCGAAGCCCAGGGAACAAGGGGAAGTTTCCGATGGAATGTGAAGCCTCCATCCATGTCTATGATTTGATACTAATGAGTTTCCTTTATTATATAAATACTTAAGGGACAATTTCAAATGAAACAGAGAAACTCTGTGTGAGTTAATCAAGACATAGTGACTCTCAGCCTTTTTAAGTAAAATTATTGGTCACCTTGAAGAGAATATGGTCCTACAAAATTTAAAGAAATATTGTTTTCTTAATGTACAATTTCAACTATACCTAGCACATATGTTAAAATAGAAGGATTAGGGACTTTGAATTTAAGGAATAAAATTGTAATAAGAAACAAGAATTTTCTGCCTTTAGAATTTAATCAAATTTATGTAGATAAATAAAATAATAATATATACATATATAAAACTATTACATCTATCTCATATATTGTATATTATGCTATTGTATATATTCTGTATTGTTTTATATGTTCATATGTTATATATTTATTACACATGTTATATATACACATAAATAATAAATACATATGTGAAACTATTTTTGTAGTATAGCAGATTGAGCCTATGGTCCCACAAATACTAGGCAAGTGCTCTACCAATGAACCACATCCTAAACTCTTTCTATTTTATTTTGAGATGGAGTTTCACTAAATTCCCTAGTCTGGCCTCAAATTTGAGATCATCCTGCCTCTACGTCCCAAGTTGCTGAGATTGCAGGCATGTGTCACTGTATCTGGCTAATTTGTATAATTTCTTTGAGATCCAGTTTATGTTTCTGCAAAACATGTTATAGTTATCTAGTTCACGGCATTGTTTAAATATGAAATGAGTTAAAGACAATGATCAGAAGAAAGGCTGAAATAGTTAAATATTAATGCATTATATATGCAACATACATAAGCTATATTCATATCATTATACTATTATTATTCTCCATATTTTTAAAGGCTCACCTGGTAACACTGTTATGAGGATTAAAGATAATGCCTATGAAAACAAAGAAGAGTTTATTTTGGGGACTTAGTCAAAGCTTAGTAGAGCAAGTCTATTTTTATGATGTTAGTAAGAATTAGAAGAGCTATAGACTATCATAGGCTATTAAATCTGGTTTTTTCCTGCATAAAATTTTACCTTTCTTTCTGTTTTCAATGGCAACATTCTTTGTACTCTTTCTGTGAAAGGCTGTCACCTCAGAATTCCAAAACACATTCGACACCACAAATTTATTATGTTTATCCATTTTATTTTTTATTTGTGCTACATGACAGTGGAATGCATTTCACACATCTTACATAAATGGAGTATAATTTCTCCTTCGTCTGGTTGTACATGATGCAAGTTACAAAGTTCATGTGATCATATAGACACGTAGGGTAATAATGTCCAATTCATTCTATTATCATTCCAATCCCCATATTTATCCATTTTACTGGTGCTTGTTCACATAATCATCCACTGTGGATTTGTTATTCCTTCAACATACATTTATTGGTCTAGTAAGTTCTCGTAGGCACAGCCAGGGCCTAGAAACACCACAGTCAATCTGATATTGCAAAGGAGTCCAATGGCATATCACCCCGATGCAACCTTGCATAAAGGGTCAGAGAGGTTTCTCTGGGATAGTGTTGCATGAGTGGAAATCTGGATCAAACAATTAAGATGACTCAGACGGATCCAGTCTCTGGTCTGGTGGAGAAGACAGGTGTGCATAGCAATAAATTTTTCTCCCTGGAATAATCACTCTGACAGCATGCTCAATTGCAAGTTTTGACTGAGGTGCCAAGATATGATAAACATCATATATCAAATAAGTTGTGAGATGGATCAACAGACACTGTTTTGCAACCCCTAAAATGGTGACATCTTTCAAGTGTGGGGAAATATTTTTTAAATGCTAAGAGGATGATTTTAGGAGAAAGAATTTCATAGACTATTACAGAGCATCTTGAGCACTTTTGAGAAAGTACCACAAACTGGGAGCTGAGTAATTTTCTCTATAGGTTATAGGACAATATTCACTATTAGTCCCAGGGGACACAGTACATTCAGCATATTTGTAGCATACTCCTTGAAGATGGTCCAAGAACTTAAATGTCCAAAATTCTCTGTAAATGTTTACAGAGAATGTTCAATATTCTCTGTAAGTTGAGCATACTGGAGTTTCCTGGTCTCACCTTTTCTTTTTCAGTCATAGTGACCTAAGGCAAGCTTCAGGGATTTGGAGCAAGCAATGCAGGCTTCTTTATAGAACTTGAAAAATGAACCCTGTAGATTTTAATGCAATAGACTTTAATAAAGATGCTGAAATAGCCTTCATTGTGGCCCTTTAACTCACTGCACTGCACCTTCTGCGGAAGGCCCTGAAACTATCTTCATGCTTCTCATTTAAAATACCATGGTATTAAGCTCTGCGTGGCCAGATGGAAGCTTTTCTCCACTATAACAGCAATGACTGGATTTTTCATGTCACCAATGACCACACGTCCTAAAATTTGTGTTCACAATACATCATCCAACTTTTCCAGCAAGTGCTCTTTTTTATTCCCTTAGCGCACATTATGTGAGAAGGAAAACTATCTATTAAACCCACCTGTAATTGCTCTGACTTCAGTGCATGAATTGTACCTTCACATATTATATTTTTATTTGCTACATGCATTCAGATATTTTGTAGTTCAAGTCACAATGCACATAGTCATAAATCTTGCCCCATATTGAGCATTTAAACAGCTTCCCAGTCCACATTACAGACCTTGCTACATTGCTTATGTATTCATTATAAATTTTTTACCAATACTCATTACATACCTATCTATGCCAGGGACTGTTAGAGGTGATGGAAGCAGGAGTACCCTGACCACCTGGAGCTGACATTCTGAAGGTCAGAGAACACTGATAAGGAGAGAATGAATAAGCAGGTCCTGATCTCCTTCACCCATCACCACCTCCCACCAGGGGCTTCTCATTGATGGCCATCATCATGGTTGAGCACTGCCTGTTCCACAGCTTAGGAGAATCACGCAGTCTGTAAGCTCTGTGTCTGCCTGCTTACACTCAGAATGGTATTATGGGCATTTGTCCATTTTGATGGGAATTTGTCGATTTCAATATGCATTAGAAGTCTGCTTCTAATTACTTTTCCATGATATTTCATTGTATGCATATGCCACTTATTATTAATTCTCTCGCTGATGGTTATTTGAATTTTTCCATTATAACTATAATAAAGAAAGCTTCTATAGATATTCTTGTATCCAGTGTGTGTATGTGGGAGTGGGTGTGTATACCAATGTTTTAACAGCTCTGATAAATTCTCAGAGAAGGAAGTTTAGGGCCAGAGTGTAGATGTATGCCCAGCTTTGTAGGAACCACTGAAACAGATTTTCAAAGTGCATTTTACATTCTCACTAGCAAGCATGATACTCACTCTCGGTGTTGGTAGCTTTTGAAAATATTAGCCATTACAATGATTATGAAACAGCATCTCATTGTTTTAATTTGTATATTTCAAAGATGCATGAAAGGTCTTAAAAGTGGAGCAATTTTTCATGTGCTTATTGACCATTTCCATATTTTTCTTTGAGAAGTATTGTTTCAAGATGTTGGCATTCCTTTTTTCTATTTTTCAATACATGGTCTAAGGAGCTGAATAAACACTTCACAGAAGAAGATATACAATTACTCAACAAATATGTGAAAAAATGTCCAACATCCCTAGCAATTAGAGAAATGCAAATCAAATCTACTCTAAGATTCCATCTCACTCCAATCAGAATGACAATCTTTAAGAATAAAAGCAACAATAGGAGTTGGTGAGGATGTGGGGAAAAAAGTACATTCATACATTGCTGGTGGAAATCTAAATTGGTGCAAGCATTATGGAAAGCAATATGGAAATTCCTCAGAAAACTTGGAATGGGTCCACAATTTGGCCTTGCTTTTTATGGGGTTATTGCTCCTTTTAACCATTAAATTGTATTATTTTCATCTTTTGAATACAGATAGGTACATAAAATATTTTCTCCCATTCTCTGACTTGTGTGTTCATTTTCTTGAGTGTCTTCAAATTCACAGGACATTTTAATTACATAAAGTCTAGATTGTGACTTTATCTCATCCATGGCTAGTGTTTTCTTTGTCCTTTCTAAGAAATCCCTGACTACTCTGAGGTCTCAAAGACATACTTCTATATTTCTTCTTCAAGAATTGTGATTTCAGTTCTAAAGAGGAAGGAATATGAATCCTTCTCTAAATAATTTCTGTGTTCTCTTTTATTTAAGCCACTTATTATTATTTTCCATAAGAATGTTAAATTTTTCCAGCTCCATTTCTTGGAAATACTTTGTTTTCCTTCACATTGCTCTAAAGTCACTATAACAAATCAGTTTACCATAAAAGCATGGACGTATATCTGGGTTTTGTTCTGTTCATTTAATTATCTACTTGTAATGCATTGTTTCAATTACTTTAGGCTCATTGCAATTCTTGAAAAGAGTCCACTTTCTTTGCTCCTTGTCATGTTCCTCCACAGTTATCCAGAGGGGAGTTGCTTGCTGTGTCAAAGGCAGCACAAGAATTTTTTAGGAAGATAAATACTGCAAACTTATGTGGCATGATCTCATTCCTGTCATCTGGTGTGTTTCATCTTCAATGCTGTAGTTTATTGGGGTGAAGCTAGTCACAGCTGTTACCCCACTTGGGAGTTGTGCATACCAAGAGACTGGATATGGGAACCGCAGTAGAAGCACACAACCAAACATCAAACAAGAACCAAAATGAAGTTTTAAAAATATGGGAAACAATTCTCATCTTATATAAAGTAAAAAGAATAGAAATGCATTTATAAATGGATTTTCACTAATTATCAATTGCATGCAAAAAATATTTGGAAGACAGTGTAAAAAATATTATCAGGTTTTACCTCATGATGTCTTTTAAAAATATTTCCTTGTTTTATAAAGCTTTCCTCTTTTTCCAGTTAATACAGAATGCCTTAATTATGTAAAATTCATTTGTAAAATTTCAAAAAGATGCTAATTTTACAAATAATAATATGCTCAAACTGCTTTTTTCCTACAATGTTACTTTCTTTCTTTCTTTTCTAGATTGCAGAGCATTGAGATTCAGAAACCTAGGAATAGCAAGCTTTTCATTTGTGCTTGTCAAATGTCAAGACAAGCTGAGCACTTACAAGACACCCAGTGACCCCTGATAGCTCTCTGCCAGAGGAGCAGAATCTCAGCGAGCTGGGAGAAACGTATCTGGGAGAGACATCCGATTTCCATAGAGATTAAAATCATTGAACACAGCACTGAGACATCTTTATGTGAAAGTCTCCATCCAGGCCTGAGACTACTACTGACTCTGTGAGGTGATTCCCATGGATGCACATGCAGAATCCTTCTTGTAGTCTTCTCCCTTCAAGGATAAAAGGCATAGCTGCATGCATTAGATAGGAGCTCAGGCCCTTGTTTTAAAAGAAAGAAGAGCACAAAGAGCTCAGTAATTACATCTCTCTTAAAACTAAGAAACTTGTAAGATTTGTAAGAATTAATTCATTTTAACAAATAACTATCCTAAAGCATAGTGAGAATCTGAGCACATGAAAATCATGGGGCTGGTTTCATGATGCTGTGATATATGATTTAATTTAATCATTCAACGTTTACAGATTAGAGAGCTTTTAAAAAACATTTTATGTTGCTTCGAAATAGTCAATAACATACATCACAAAATAAACATTTGAACCTTTGGGATTGAATGATTGGATATTTTCTTTTTCCTCCTTGAAATGTTTGAGAACACCCAGTCATGCACCCCACATGCCATCCAGTCATGACAGCCCACGTATGTGACCATGATCCTGCAGAGTTCTCACAGAGTTGAAAATGCCTTTGCTGGGACACATCGTGGCTGTCGTCAGGGAGCAGTGCCAGGCCTTGCTCATGCGCTGGGGTGGGTGCCCATCCTGAGTTTGTTGAGCACCTACAATTATGCCCAGCACTTAACACTGGACAGTGATAATAAATGAGTGTGTATCTCCTTTATGCATCTGCTGAGCTATGCATTTTATTGTTATTTTAGATTGCATTCATTCTACTTATAAAAACATTCATATGGAGCACCATGGCCACCATGCCTGTTGATTGCTTTAAGTGACCACATCCAGTGACCGGCCTCTGACGCCAAGGTTTTCCTAAGAATGACATTTACAGAACACAAACAATGGCTTAATGATGCCTTCTTCAGGACGCTTCCTCACCGTTCAGCAGCACAGGACTGTATATATTTTGCTGCTTCCTAGATGGCAAAGTTCAAATACGTCTGAGTAAGAATGTTAGGACTTATCCTGTTTTCATGCAAACACACCCATGCATACATAAATATGCATATGTAAATAGCAAAATGTACTTCCTGAAGGAAAGTCATACACATACATTCTCAATACCTATTAAAATTTTAAAATTTTGGCCATCTAAGTGTGGAATTAAGGGATGTCCAATATTTTAAAGTCCTTCCCATCCCCCATATTTTTTTTTAACAAGGGATCATCTAAATGAGGCATTTTACCTTCTCTGGTAGAGCAAATGAATGGCAGATCTTGACTTTTGCGCCTTTCTCTGCACATGAGCGATTGTCCTTTTCTCTCTGTCTCTCTCCTCATCAGAGTCCACTCACGCAGCTACAGCACAATACCACACGCTGGTGGCTTGTTAACAGCAGCCACTCATTTCTCCAGTTCTGGAGGCTGAGATGCACAATCAAGGCCCCTGGTCTGGTGAGGTCCTCTCCCTGATTCATGGAGCATGTCTCCTTGCCATGCCCCACAGTGGTGCAGCTGCAAATGAGTTCCCTTAGGTCTCTGGCAAAAGGTACTAACCCTTTCCCGAGGGCTCACCCTACAAAGACCCCACTAAACAGTACCAGGCCTTAGCAGGTAGTGTTCAACTGAATGTGGGGAGACACAACCATTCAGCCCCCATCCCCACCTCTCCCTTCTTCTCTGCCTCTTGCTCGTGTGCACACACACCTCCCTGAATGTCTTGCACTCTTCTTTCACAGTGTAATTACTTCCTTTCTTTTACCTTTTTCCTCACACTGAAGGCATCTGTACCAGTGCTTTTTCCTCTGTGCTAAGAAATGCTGGGAATAGTGAGAGCAAATAACGAGCCTCCCACCCATCTTCTCTAAAGGGGGAGTGGGAGCCACCAGGCCAAGCAGTCACGTTGAAGCATCCTAACACGCACAGTCTCTGATGTGAAGCCCCAGCGTGGGGACCCACTCTTCACCAGCTGAGGCATGCTTCCCATTCAGCACAGTTCAGTGCACTGAATTTAGGACGGAAAGTATGAAGGGTGAATATTTGGGGTGGGAGGAAAGTTTTGGCTCATAGGAATATTTTTCATTATGATTGAATGTAAAGAACTGACAATTTTCTCCTCAGAGGTTCTCATTACATAGTGCCATAAGAAAGTGTCAGGAAACTGCAGATAAGAGGAATACTTCCTATCTGACTTCCCATGCGGTACATTGAAGTAAATTCTCAGCAACAAAAATTTATATTAGCCTGTTTGATAAGGAACATTAGAATGGATGTTCATATTTAGTAAGTGACCTTTTCCTTGTGGTATGAAATGCATGACCTTAAACGCTATATAGGAAGAAAGGTGAGATTAGGATTTCCTAATGTAATTTTATGTTGCCAATTATGTCTAGTGATCTCTTGATATATTCATCCGGAGCAATTCTGTCATTTTACTTACAGTTCTAATGAAACAGTGGATTCTTAACTTTAAAAATGCTTCATTTAGACTGTAGACAGGTTATACTTTTTGGTTTGATTGGTCTTGATCTTTTAAAGAGATGGTATCACGGGCAGAAGTTAATGGACATGTTTAAAGTCCTATGCACACTTTTGGATGTGTTATATCCAGAGAAGAGCACCAGAAACTCCTGAGCGCACACCCCAGGTGGACCCGACAGGGAAAGGCTGTGGGAGACCTCCCTCTGCACGTGTGGCTTGGAAGAACATTTAATTGGAGTAAACCATCAAAATTGAATAACCAAATAACACTTGATGAGCACCTGTGCCTTCCAAGGCCATCCTTTGCTATGTTTATTCACCACAGAGCCCGCAGGGTGGCCGTTTTACATCACTACTGTACAGGGAGTAAAGAGAACCCAGGGAGCTGCAGTCATGGAGGGTAGAAATGGGATTCAGAACTAAATTTGTCTGACTTTAGGACACTGGGTTTGAATTTTCAGATTTATGTCATACCTACAAGAACCTCTTTATTTCTTTGTCTTTAATTTGTTCTATTTATAAATGACAGTAGAATGGACTGTGACACATCATATAAATGGAGTATAATTTCTTATTCTTCTGGTTGCACATGATGTAGAATCACACTAGATTTCTAACCATATCTGCACATAGGAAATATTATCAGATATTTTGTACTATCCTTCCTAACTCATAGGCCTCCCTTTCCTTCACTCCCATCTACTAATCCAAAGTAACTCCATTCCTCCCTAGCCATTCTGTCCTGCCCTTATTGTGAATTAGCATCTGCATATCAGACAAAACACTCATTCTTGGGTTTTCAGGGATTGGATTATTTCGCTTAGCATGATATCCTCCAACTCCATTCATTTACTGACAAATGCCATAATTTAATTCTTCTTTAAGGCTGAGTAATATTCCATTGTGTATACATACCCCACTTTCTTTATCCATTCTTCTGTTGAAGGACACATACTTTAGCTATTGTGAATTGAGCTGCTATAAACATTGATGTGACTGCATCACTGTAGTGTGTTGATTTTAAGTCTTTGGGGTATAAACCGAAGAATGGGATAGCTGGGTCAAATGGTATCTCCATTCCAAGTTTTCTGAGGAATCTCCATACCACTTTCCATAATGGTTGCATCAATTTATAGTCCTACTAGCACTGTATGAGTGTACCTTTTTCCCCACATCCTCAACAACATTTATTGTTGCTGTTATTCTTGATAATTGCCATTCCGATTGGGGCAAGATGAAAAGAGAGTAGGTTTGATTTGTATTTCTCTAATTGCTAGAATGTTGAACATTTTTCATATATTTGTTGATTGATTGTATTTCTTCTTCTGTGAAGTGTCTGTTCAGTTTCTTAGCCTATTTATTGATTGGGTTACTTTTTTTTTTTTTTGGCATTAAGGTTTTGAGTTCTTCATATATCCTGGAGATTAGTGTTCTATTTGAGGCACGTGTGGTAACGATTTTCTTCCATTCTGTAGGCTCTCTCTTCACATTATTGATAGGTTCCTTTGCTGAGAAGAAGCTTTTTAGTTTGAATCCATCCAATTTATTGATTTTTGATTTTACTTTTTGTGCTTTAGGAGTCTTGTTAAAGAAGTCAGGTCCTAGGCTGACATGATGAAGATTTGGGTCTACTTTTTCTTCTACTATGTGCAGGGTCTCTGTTCTGGTGCATAAGTCATGTGGCTTTCCAATTTTTTCAGTTATCATTTGTTGAATATACTATCTTTTCTCCAGTGAATGTTTTTGGTGCCTTTATCTAGTTTGAGATAACTGTATTTATGTGGGTTTGCCTCTGTGCCTTCTATTCTGTGCCACTGATCTACATGTTAATTTTGGTGCCAATGTCGTGCCATTTTTGTTACTATGGCCTTGTAGAGGAGTTTCAGGTTCCGTATTGTGATGCTTCCTGCTTCACTTTTCTTGTTAAGGATTGCCTTGGCTATTCTTGGTCTCTTATTTTTCTAAGTGAATTTCATGATTGCTTTTGGTAGTTCTGTGAAGAATATTATTAGGATTTTAATAGGAATAGCATTAAATTCGTATTACACTTTTGGTAGCATGGCCATTTTGACAAGATTAATTCTGCCCATCTAGGAGCAAGGGAGTTCTTTCCATCTTCTAAGGTCTTCTTCAAATTTTTCTTTAGTGTTCTTTAATTTTAATTGTAGTGATCTTTCACAGTTTTTGCTAGATTGATTCTCAGGCATTTTATTTTCTTGAGGTTATTGTGAACAGTGTAGTTTTCCTAATTTCTCTTTCAGTAGATTCATCACTGATGTATAGGAACATGTTTGATTTTTGAGTGTTGATTTTATATCCTGCTACTTTGCTGAATTCATTTATTAATTTTAGAAATTTTCTGATGGAATTTTTTGGATCTTCTAAATATGGAATCATGTCATCGGCAAATAGTGATAGTTTGAATTCTTCTTTTCCTGTCTCATCCCTTCAATTTCTTTCTCCTGTCTAATTGCTTTTGCTAGCATTCCAAGGATGATGTTAAATAACAGTGGTGAAAGAGGGCAGCCTTGTCTTCTTTCAGTTTTTGACAATGGACACTACTGAAAAACAGAAGATAATTATAACCTATTTTGAAAATTTGTACTCCAACGAAATAGAAAAACCTCAAGACATCAACAAATTTTTAGAGACAAATGAACTTCCCAAACTGAATCAGGAGGGCATACACAATTTAAACAGCTCAATTTAAAGCAAGGAAATTGAAGACACCATTAGAAGCCTTCCAATCAAGAAAAGCCCAGGACCAGATGGATTCTCTACCAAGTTCTATAAGATCTTCAAAGAATTAACACCAATACTCCTCAAATTATTCCATGAAATAGAAAAACAGGGAATCCTTCCAAACTCATTTTATGAGGCTAATATTAACCTGATACCAAAACCAGACAAAGACACATCGAAGGAAAGAAAACTTCAGACTAATATCCCTGATGAACCCAGATGCAAAAATTGTCAATAAAATTCTGGAAAATTGCTTACAAAAAAATATTAAAAGATAGTGAAACACAAGCAAGTGGGGTTCATCTCAGGGATGCAAGGTAGGTTCAATAAAGAAATAAATTAATGTAATTCATCACATCAAAGACTTATAAATAAGCATCATCTCAATAGATGCAGAAAAAGAATTTGAAAAAATACAGTACCCCTTCATGTTCAATCTACTAGTAAAACCTAGAGATAATTAGAACACACCAACATTGTAAAAGCCATGTATGCCAAACACAAGGTCAATATCATCTTAAGCTGAAAGAAATTGAAAGCATTCCCTCTAAAAACTGTAAACTTTTCATTTGATTGGTTGAATCACTAGGTTGTGCCTTTACTAAGCTTCTACACTGTGTGTGTGAGTTAGTTTTTCCTTCCCTTCCATCTATATTTCATCCAAAAAAAATACACCAAACATTTTCAAAGTACTAATAGTATAAATATTTGGGCAGATTTTTCATCAAATCAAATATTGCATTAAAACAGTGTATTGAGTTACTACCCTGAGTGCGTTTGGTTGAATGAAAAGTGAAAAGCACGAAAATCAATCATTATCCTGATCGTCTACTTGTGGGGAATGATTATTAAAAGGCAGCCATGTTTATGGAAAACAACAGTTAAATTCTCCTAGAAATGATGGCATTAATATCTGGCATCTGTCCTTTCATTAAATAGATGTAGGTGTCATATTAACGAATGAATTTATTTAAACAAATGCCTATGATGGGATAAAATAGCATGAGTGCTAATGTCTAGTCAGTCACTTGACCTCTTAGATTATTCTACCTTTAAAGTCCATGTCCATGCTCACATCCATAGGAGCCGGTGTGCTGACAGTGATTGGCATTATTGGGTCAGGGTAATGCTGAGGAGGTAAGAATGCCCTGCAGCAGCATTGGATCTCAAATAGGGCCCTAAAGATTAGGTAGAAGCTAAATTTGTAACTATATATTAGTCTTATTCCAGGGAGAAACATAATTGATCTGTAGCATCAAATAATAAATACTGTCATTTATTGGCCCCTATTAAGTACGTCATCAACTTTATCTACAATAGAGAAATGGGACTAATTAGAGTATGCTTTCTTCTATCTGTTAGTACAAGAGCTACCTGGAGAGACCAGAACTGAAATCTATGAATAATTTCTCACTGATTCCATTTTACATTATAGATACTCTACTCTCTACATAACTATAAATATTTAATAAGTAAAATATTGAATTAATTAATAATCTCTTTAGAATATCAGCAATCAAAATTACATGTGACTGCCTAAGATCTTATTGTCCAGATCTGTTATCAGACTCTTCAGGGAAAGTTCCATCAGTATTCACTGAGAAGGGAAGATTTATAATAAAGTGTCTAACGATCGAACGTGTGTCCAGGATGTAACCTTAATTCACACATGCTAATTCCAACAGCTGCTTGTATTTCTCATGTTCACTGTGAACTATGCTCCCCAAATGATTAGTCCTGAGTGTCATTTTTGAGAATGAAATGAAAGAATCAATGCAAAACTTTGTAGACCTTAAAGAAGTGACCATGTGTAAGAATTGCACATATATACATATATATGCACACACCCACACACACATACACATATATATGGGTTTCTTATCACAAGGTATTTAGAATCTATGCATTACCATGGAAAATGAATAACTTAATAAAGAGACAATATTGGAAAAAGTGGGAGATAATCACTACATGTGGAAAACGTTAAACTCATTTCAGTGAAGATGTTGAATTCACGGGTCTGCTTGTGAACCCAGAGTAAAACGTTCTAGCTTACCAGTTTTTAACCATACTTCATCTGAGCCTAATAATAACCATCATTTTGTAATATCTTCTAAAATCTGACTTTAAACTTTGTTATCACAGCATACCCAGCAAAACTAACCTTCAGATTTGATGATGAAATAAAATCTTTCCATGATAAACAAAAGTTAAAAGAATTTACTAATAGAAAGCCTGAACTACAGACAATTCTCAGCAAAGTTTTTCATGAGAAGGAAGTGAAAAACAACAGTACAAGTCAGCAAAGGGAGGGACTACCCTAAAGGAAAGCCAATCAAAGGGGAAACCAAGTCAACTTAAAAAACAAAATTCAACCAAAATTACCAGGAATATGAATCATATCTCAATAATAACTCTGAATGTTAATGGCCTAAACTAATTAATCAAGACATTGACGGGCAGATTGCATTAAAAAGAAAGACCCAACAATAAGCTGCCTTCAGGAGACTCATCTCATAGAAAAGGACATCCACAGACTAACATTGAAAAGATGGGGAAAAACATACCATGCACATGGACTCAGTAAAAAAGCAGGGGTCTCCATCCTCATATCAGATAAAGTGGACTTCAAACCTAAGTTAGTCAGAAGGGATAAAGAAGGACATTTCATACTGATTCAGGGAACCATAAACCAGCAAGATGTAACAATTTTAAATATTTATGCCCCCCAAAATGGAGCATCTATGCACATCAAACAAACTCTTCTCAATTTTAAGAATCAAACAGACCAAAACACAGTAATAGTTGGTGACTTTAACACACCGCTCTCACCACTGGATAGATCCTCCAAACAAAATCTAAACAAAGAAATGATAGAACTGAATAATACAATCAATGATATAGACTTAATGGACCTGTATAGCTCCATTAAGTATAGGTCCTGTATCTATAGGTCCTGTATAGGTCCTGTATCCATCATCAAGAGAATGCACTTTCTTCTCAGCAGCTCATGGATTCTTCTCCAAAATAGACCTATGCTATGCCACAAAGAAGCCATTAGTAAATACAAAAAAATAGAGATACTACCTTGTATTCCATCAGACCATAATGGAATGAAATTAGAAGTCAATGATAAAATAAAAAACAAAAACTACTCCTGCATCTGGAGACTAAATAACATGCTATTGAATGATGCAATGATAACAGAAGACATCAGGGAGGAAATTTTAAAAATTCTTAGAGGTAAATGGGAAACGCTGACACAACATATCAAAATCCCTGGGACACTCTGAAAGCAGGACTAAGAGGAAAGTTCATTGCATTGAGCTCATACATTAAGAAAATAAAAAGTCAACAAAAAAATGACCTAAAATTATATCTCCAAACTCTAGAAAAAGAAGATCAAATTAACACCAAAAGGAGTAGAAGTCAGGAAATAATTAAAATCAGAGCTGAAATCAATGAAATTGAAACAAGAGAAACAATTTAAAACATTGACAAAACAAAAAGTTGATTCTTTGAAAAAGTAAACAAAATTGATAAAATCTTAGCCACACTAATAAAAAAAAAGGAGAGAGAAAACTCAAATTACTAGAATTCATTATGAAAAAGGAAAGATCATGACATAATAAATTATGCTATTTTCTAATGTAATTAGAAACTACTTTGAAAACCTATACTCCAACAAAATAGAAAACATCAAAGACATTGAGAAATTTTTAGAGACACATGATCCTCCAAAACTGAACCAGGAGTTAAACAGATCAATTTCAAGCACCTAAATAAAAGAAACCATCAAAGCCTACCATCCAAGAAAAGTCCAGGACCAGATGGATTCTCAGCAGAATTCTCCAACACTTTTAAAGAAGAACTAATACTAAAACTCCTGAAATATTTCATGAAATAGAAAAAGAAGGAACCCTTCCAAACTCATTCTGTGAAGCCAGTATCACTATGATACCAAAACCAGACAAAGATGCATCAAGGAAAGGAAACTTTAGACCAGTATCACTGATGAACATTGATGCAAAAATCCTTAACAAAATTCTGTCAAATTGCATACAAAAGCTTATTTAAAAAGATAGTGCACCATAATCAAGTGGGGTTTATCCAGGGATGCAAAGTTGGTTCTACATCCAGAAATCAATAAATGTAATACATTACATCAATAGAGTAAAACTTAATAATCATATGATTATTTCAATAGAGGCTGAAGAAGCGTTTGATAAAATACAGCATGATTTCATGCTTAAAACACTGGGAAAAAGGATAGTAGGAAGATACCTCAACATTATAAAGGCTATCTATGCTAAGCCCATGGCCAACAGCATTCTAAATGGAGAAAAATTGAAAGCATTTGCTCTAAAAACAAGACAGGTATGCCCTCTTTTACCACTGCTATTCAACATTGTCCTTGAAACACTAGCCAGGGCATTTAGACTGACCAAAAAAATTGAAGGGATACAAATAGGAAAAAAAGAGTGCAAGGTGTCACTATTTGCCAATGACATGTTTCTATATTTACAGGATCAAAAAAACTCCACTAGAAAACTTCTAGAACTAATAAATGAATTCAGCAAAGTAATAGGATATCAGCACAAATAAATCTAATGCATTTCTATTCATAAGTGATGAATCCCCTGAAAGAGAAATTAGGAAAACCACTCCATTCACAATAGCCTCAAAAAAAGTACTTGGGAATCAAACTAACAAAAGAGATGAAAGACTTCTACAATGAAAACTAGAGAACACTAAAGAAAGAAATTGATGAAAGCCTTAGAAGATGGAAAGTTCTCCTGAGTTCTTGGATAAGCAGAATTAATATTGTCAAAATGGCCATTCTACCAAAGGCACTATAGAGATTCAATGCAATTACAATTAAAATTCCAACAACATTCCTCTTAGAAATAGACAAAGCAATCATGAACTTCATCTGGAGGAATAAGAGACCTCGAATAACCAAAACAATCCTGAGCAGAAAGAGTGAAGCAGGAGGGATCACAATACCAGACCTTAAACTGTACTACAGAGCAATAGTAACAAAAATGGCATGGTATTGGCACCAAAATAGACAGGCAGACCAATGGTACAGAATAGAGGACACAGAGAGAAATCCACAAAAATACAGTTACCTCATACGAGACAAACCAACCACAAACATACAGTGGAGAAAAGATAGCCTGTTCAACAAATGGTGCTGAGAAAACTGGAAATCCATATGTAGTAAAATGAAATTAAACCTATATCTCTCACTGTGCACAAAATTCAACTCAAAATGGATCAAGGACTTAGGAATTAGACCAGAGACTCTGCACCAAATAGCAGACAAAGTAGGCCTGAATCTTCACCATGTTGGCTTAGGATCAGACTTCCTTAACAAGACTCCCAAAGCACAAGAAATTGAAGCAAGAATCAATAAATGGGATGGATTCATACTAAAAAGCTTTTTCTCAGCAAGGGATACAATCAATAATGTGAAAAGAGAGCCTACAGAATAGGAGAAATTTTTTTCCACATGCACTTCAAATAGAGCACTAATCTTCAAAATTTATAAAGAACTTAAAAAACCTTTCCACCAAAAATACAAAGAACCCAATCAATAAATGGACCAAGGATCTGAACAGATCCTTCCAGTAGAAGATGTACAGGTGATTAATAAATATATGAAAAAATGTTCAACATCTCTAGTAATTAGAGAAATGCAAATTAAAACAACTCTAAGATTTCATCTTATTCCAATTGGAATGACCATTATCAAGAACACAAACAATAATAGATGTGGCATGGATGTGGGGAAAAAGGCACACTTGTGTATTGCTGGTGGAGTTGCAAATTGGTGCAGACACTCTGGAAAGCAGTGTGGGGATTCCTCAGAAAACTTGGAATGGAGCCCCCTCTTGACCAGTTATCCCACTCCTTAGTTTATACCCAAAGGACTTAAAATCAGCATACTAGAGTAACACAGCCACATCAATGTTTATAGCAGTTCAATTCACAATAGCTAGACTGTGTAACCAACCTAGACACCCTTCAACAGATGAATGGATAAAAAAACCGTGGTATATATACACAGTGGGATATTATTCAGACATAAAGAAGAATAATATTATGGCATTTGCAGTTAAATGAATGGAATTGGAGAGTATCGTGCTAAGTGAAATAAGCCAATCCCAAAAAACGAAAGGTCGAATGTTTTCCCTGATAGGTGGATGATATGTAATCATGTTGGGGGGTGGGGGGTGAGAAAGGAATGGAGGAACTTTAGATTATGTAGAGGGAATTGAGAGGGAGGAGGGGGTGGAGGTATGAAAAATAGTGAAATGACAGACATCATTGCACTATGTACACGTATGATTACATGAATGGTATGAATCTACAGCATGCACAACCATAGAAATGAAAAGTTGTACCCCATTTGTGTACATTGAATCAAAACGCAGTCTGTAAAAATAAAAATTAAAAAAATCCTATATGCTTTCCACCATCTTGCTTTGTCCTAAATAAGGCTTTTATTATTCACTCCAGAGTCCTCAGGTTCATTGGCATGGAGGCAAAATCTAGAGCATCCTTTCTTTGAAGAGACTCCCAAGAATTCATCTTATAAAAAATTGAGTATTAGCAGTGATTCCCACAGGAGAACATTCCTTGAAGAAGAAGAAAATCGATTTGTTCTCAATTTCAAATCATCAAGGCAATAATTTATTATTTAAGCCTATTTAGATATAGCTATCCAAGTGCAATAGTGACATTCTTTGTGTCATGTTCTGAAAGGTGTTGACGAAGTCAAGAAGCATTCTATCAGACAGTAGTACTTGAGTCATTTTACAAATACATTTCAAGTAGGTATAGAAAAATCAAATCATTTCTTCATCAGCAAGATGTTTGTATATGAAAATATGAGGGAAATTCTGTTGAAGTATTTTACATATAGTTGTCATTATGCCACAAAGGAAAAGTCAAGTCAGTCTATTGCAAATAGGAAACTATAAAAAGGAAACATATCCAGGTACTCGTAACATATCTATTTTTAATTACAGGTATTATTTTGCATTTTGTAATTTTCCTTCAACAATGTATCAGGGGCTTTTCCTTTGCTGCAATACTTTTTTCATAAATCATTATTTTAATTGCTGCATAGTTTGGATGGATTAGTTATACTTTATATTTCCCCACTACTTTCCTAAATTTTTCTTTTTTTCTATTTTTTCCACTCTAGTATTTTTCTAAGGTACTTTTACATACTGTAATGGAAACATTTAAATATCAAGATTGCTAGGTACTCCCAGGCTACTTTTGCAGGATAGACTTTAAGGGCAGGCCTTAAGAGGTACATTGATATTCTTGATACATATTACCAAACTGAAAGCTTCTATTTGGACCAATAGTTGACAAGATGATTAATCTTTAAATGTCAAGAATTTGGGTAATTTGCTTAATCATCTTGACCAGTTTTCTTTTAAATAAGTCAAGAACATTAAATATGTAAAGAATACATTTAAGTATAATCTAATTTGCTTTTTAGTTTTTATTCATCACATGTTTGAAATGGATACCTAACTGCAGACTCAGAAAGATGCTTTGAATGAAATAATAGTTTGACCACCAGACTTCGTGTAAGTGCAATTCAAGCCAAACACAAAACAATCTTAGCTCTACCTGTCTCATGTTATGAGATGTTTAAGTGTAATTTATTCATTTAGATTCATGGTTTTTGGAAGATCACTTCTCAAATCCACTTTGCACCTTTGAGGAAACAGAATTTTTGACTCCTGTTGAGACTCATTAGAATATGTAACTCTCAACCTTCTTCCAGAGACAAGATTATGTAACATGAAGAAAAGTACAAAATAAGATCGCCGTAGGGAAAAATTGATTCTACCCAACTGTAAAATGTCAGGGAAAATGTAAGATAAATTCATAGGCCCTGACTCTTTTTATATGGGCTTAACTGACAGTCTTTTATTCTTTTTAGGGAGACTAATGCAATAATGCATAACATAAAGAAGTAAGGATTCCTTGCAACCACCAGGAAGTCATTAACAAACTGGAATGAGTAAACACTGATAAATTATAAGGAGAATTCCTTTCTAAAGGAGCCAGTTTTTGAATCTGATTTTAAGGCTAGTGCTTATAAACATTCATTCCATTATGAAAGGTTGTAATTTACTTTACCCCTAGGAAACAAAACTCTGTTTGTTTTGGATTATATTTGCATTTCCTTTTTAATAGCCTCATTCCATTTTTGACATGTGAAAATATTTATGCTGCCAGGAGGTCTGGTATTTTTGTACTTTTGGCTTAGGAAGGGCTGTAAAATCATACCTGACTGATGTTCACATCCAGGAAAGTGGGAACTCATGCAATGTCCCTGAAACAATTATGGTGATCAGATGGTGAAGCTATCTGAACTTTCTCATTGATATTGGCTTTTCTCCAAAAAGTACTGATTGTGTGAAGGAGTTGATACTTTTTATTTTCTCTTGGATTTTTGTTTCTATGGGATTCTAAAACTGGAATCTTACCAAATTGACATTTTAATCCTGAGTTGATAATTGGGGAGGGGGGCTCCCCATACAGTGTGGTCTTCTCTTCTGAGATTCCTCACATTGATCAGTCCTTCTCCTCCTCTAGATCTGACCTGATCATTCTCTCTCTTCTATTGCTCTCTTTTACTTACAAATTCATCATCTCCAATTTCCATCTCTCCCTCCCCAAAGTCTTCTCCCATCACATCATTGTCACAATAAGACTCTAAAACAAATCACCCCAAAGCCTACAATCATTTATGTTCACTAATCCCCTGAGGCAGTGCACTTTTCTTCCTCCATGAAACCTTTTCTCTTTGGCCCCTGTACCTCAACACCTTCCAGCCGTCTCCAAATGCTCCCCTACAGTTGTGGATACTTTTTCTTTTCTTTGTTTTTTTTATATAATTGACTTTATTTCATTTTTTTATTGTTACAGACTGCATTTTGATTCATTATACACAAGTGGGGTACAACTTTTCATCTCTATGATTGTGCATGATGTAGGTTCATACCATTCATGTAATCATACATGTACATAGGTGATGATGTCTGTCTCATTCCAAAATGGTGGAATGTGGATACTTTTTCATAGCCTTCATTTATTAAAAAATATTTAACTCAAACCTTCTGGAATAGAAATTTGGGACAAATTGATAACTAGGGTAAAGGTTCTTAGCAGAGATTTTATTGACTAACTTTATGTCTATTTCCTGCCATTACACCAAAAGCTCTTTGGGGTTAACGATTACCTTTGTATCTGCAAGACTCAGCAGAGTGCTTGCTGTACATTTTGTAAAAAGTGATTAAATAAACAAATATGTGAATGAATAAGTTGATCTTCTTTGGGGTATTGAATGACTTTTGTGGTCATGTCCCTTTGGACCTTATGCCAATTATTTGCATATGCAATGACATCCTAGTGTGGCATTGCAGTGAATCACTTTTTAACCTTTAATATGAGAAAACGATTTTAAATATTAATCATGCCAGAAAAAAAGTAAAATTATTTAAGAAAATACATACAATAGGATATAAAATAAAGTTTTGCACAAGGCAAAGGTGGTATGTCTCACAGTTTGCAGGTCACACTGTTGTAAATTTAAACCAAAATATAAAAGGCACATTAGTGTGACCGAGTTTCTAGAATTCTTTGCAGACACTGCGCTCCTCACTTCCTGGAGCGAGATCTCCCTCTGCCCTTGCTCCCAGGCTTTGCCAGCGTGCTAACGCAGACAGGAAAGCAGACACCTGAACCCAGGCACATGCAACCCATTCTGCTAGAGGCAGAGCGTGAAGAATGATGAGGGCTTTCTAGAATAGTGAGGCGCAGCCAGCCTCTGAAAATGGGTCACAAACCCCAGGAAACAGAACAGATTGTCCTGAGAGCAGTCAGACCTTCGGAATGAACTGTCACCCTCATGGGCCTAACTGGGCCCTGTCACAGAGAGGTGAGGGGCAAACTCCAGTCCTGCAGTCACTCAGGGAATCGCATTGGCCTCTCCTTTTTAATTTTTAAATATTAGACCCACAAACAAATATGATATATTTAAGGTATAAAATGCAATGATTTGACATCAATATAAACCATGAAATGTTTATCACGATCAAGTTAATTAACCTCTACCCACCCGTGCTGTATTGAATGAGAACCTTTGTGGGGAACTGGCAGAAGACAAAGCTGATACGTAAGAATTGCTTGTTGCTTTTAAACACCATTCAGATATCTTGATAAAACTGCCTTATGAGGAGGCAAAATGAACTTATTGATTACTTCCATTGTAAGGCTTCACTTAGTTTTTGAATCTCTAGTTGGACTCGCACACCAAAGGGAAAGGTCTTATGAACAATGTTGCTTGCCACTTCCTGATTTCCTTATTCTGAGGACATTGAGGAAAAGCAAACTTAAACTCAATTTCGTGGATTATGTGCTCACAACACAGATCACTTCCTTGATCTCAAAACACCTAAGGCATTCTCTCTATCAGTAAGCAGCTGATTCCATGTCCAGTGGCTATCAGCTGGGTCCTCTCACCAATCCGACCTCACACCGTCTATCTGCAGCCTGCATCAGATCCCACAGGCTGAGGACCCAGTCCTGAGACTGGCTGCATTTCAGATACTAGTTCCTCTAGAACGTCGTGCTGGCTATAAATCAGGGGCCCAGAACTCTGTCGTTGGGCTTGATTAATTTGTCGGAGCAGCTCAAAGAACTCAGGGAAACACTCACTCTTATATTTCTGGCTTATTAAGAAAGATGTTTGAAAGGATACAAATAAGCAGTTGAATCAAGATACACATAAGGATCCAGAGGGGTCCCTGGTAAGGGAGCTTCCTTCTCCTTACAGTTGATGTGCACCAACCTCCCAGCACTGAATGAGTGTTTGTTCACCTTCTGGTGAGCCTCCAGGAGTTGGAGTTGGCTGTTCAGAAGCTCTTTCATCCCTGACCTTTTGGATTTTTCATGGAGACTTCATTGTGTGTTCATGATTGAGGCATGGAAAACCACAAGGAAATCTGGAAAAACAGGGGGAAATCTGGAAAACCATGGAGGCTATCTGGAAAACCATGAGGAAATCTGAAGGATCTGAGGCTATTAGACTGAGAGAGAGAGAACCCAGCACGACCTGTCTGCTCAGAGTCATGGGCCTTTCTGTGCAGAATCCCGTCATCCTGGAATGGGGAAGGGCCCTTCTGAAATGGGGGGGCATTATGATCAGTCATCAGACAGTGTAGGTGAGAGAATTTCTCCATGCCTAGCTCAGAGACAGAAAGGCAGGGGAAGATTAAAGTATGTATTTAGTTTTTATAAAACACTTTTGGAAAGAGAAATTCTATTTCTATGACCTACCCTTGGGGAGAAAAGCAAGTCAGCAAAAAAGGGCAGGAAAAGGTGAGGGAGATTTTGGTTTTCTGAGGCCTGATGTGCTCCAACATTATAACAGAAGACGGTCTTTCACCTTTATCACTGTGAAGCTCTTCCAAACTGCTCCAGGAACCAAGGACCGAAGGCCAAATACTCCAACCTTGTTTTTCTAGTCATTTAGGAAATAACAAGTGCCATGAGAGTTATTAGTATGAGTCAGGAACTGTGTGTGTGTGTGCATGTGTGCGCGTATGTGCATGCACACACACACTCACACACTGTGATGATCAAGCTGGAATCTATCTGTCTATCTGTCTATCTCTCTCTCTATCTATCTATCTATTATTTATCTACCTATTTATCTGTCTATGGTGATGGCTAATCTGGATGGTCAGCATGATCTGACTGAGAGAAGCCTAGGATTAAGAGACTTCTGGGTGTGTTTATAAGAGTGCTTCCAAGATGATTACCATGTGGGACAGCAACCTGAGGGAGGAGACCCCCCTTGAGGCACTGCCCAATAGTGTGATGGCCCAGGTGGAATGAAAGACAGAAGGAGGAGGAAAGTGCGAGCTGATCCAAGCTCTATTCTTCTTGAGCAGGTGTGTCTATTGCTGCTGGTATGGCCTCAGGATACCAGAGGCTGGTTCCTTCATTCTTCCAGGGTGACTCTGCTTAGAGATTCACCAGGGAGGGTCTAGGCCTTCAGTCTCAGTCTGCGACTGCATCACTGATCAGTCTTTTCTGAGGCTCTAGCTTCTTGGACTGAGCAGCCTCAGGTTCCTCCTGCTCTCTGCTGTGCAGTCACTGTGGACCTTTCAGCTTCTGAGCATGAAAACCAATTGGATAAATCTCCTTCTGTGATCACACACAAACCTATCCAGTTGTTTCTATTCTTCAGGAGAACCCTAATAAATACATACATCATATGTACATGTGTACATGTACATATGTGTATATTTATGTGTGTAGTGTGTATAAATGGCAGGCACATAAATGTATTTATGTGTGTAGTGTGTATAAATATATATATATATGGCTGTTTATATAAATGATATATATAATCATAATATATCATATATTTATGCACCGTATTTCTGTGAGGCACTATTCTTAGCCCTTAAGAAATAGTGATGAAATATGATACAATTTCTATCAGAAAGAGCAGAGTGGCAGAGAGACTTATTCAACATCACTTCCCTTCACCTGGCAAGTTCTCTATAAAAAGCATTTCCGCCTTCAAATGCAGGGCTCTGTGCTTGTTCATCAGAAGGGAGCTCACGGGCAGAAATGGGTACTTCTCTGAGAAGAAATGTCTGAATCAAGAATGAGTAAGGTGACTGGGTGACGAACGGATATGGTGGGATCTGCAGTGGAGGTGACAGTCGGATGAGCCAAAGCACAGGTATGAGGGAGAAGCAGTATTTGAAGAAGCAAGAGAGCAGATTTCTTCAGAGCAAGCCAGGCAGGGAGTCTGTAGGGCAGGTGATGGGAGAATGGTGAGTTGAACCTGAAGAGGAAGACAGGAGGCTGATACTGCAGGAACTTACATGATACCAAGACTTGTAGATTTTACCCTAAGGCTGTTGGAAACAAACAAGTGTTTTGGGTAAGAAATGATATGAGGAGATTTTTGTGTTCCCTACTAGATGCATCTGCGCATGTAAATCGCTTGGTTTACAAACGAGTGAGCATTAACAAAACATGGCACCGATCAATCATTCAGAGCCTGCTTATCTCTGAGTTTGCAGGCTGACAAAAGGCTTGTTTCTGATTACACTTCCCAAGGCCTTACTTTGCTATCTCTGTTGCTATAAATTTCTATATTTCAAAAGTATTCCTTCTGTCAAAAATTTCTGCATGAAAATGGGTAAGATCTAGCTACTTATTAGAATGATTTGAGAGGGAGTTTAACATCAAATTTATCTGTGCCATGCCTTGGTTACTTTAATTAATTTCTTTCTCATGAACAGTTGATGATCACACCTGTGTAAATGGATTTTCAAAATAACATATTTTGTGAAAAAAAATTGACTTGAAGCTCATTGTCAAATTGGCCAACCCTGTGGAAAGCTTACCATAGGGTGGGTTCAGCAGCAGATCACAGACATTGCACTTTTTCCCAAAATACCTAAATTAACAGATATGTTGTGATTTATTTCTCTTTTCCATATGTTAGAAATAAGTTCTGTGTTCTTCATGCTACTGTCAAGTGAAAGACTTGGATCCAGAATTCCCAGCAAACACCCTCTTCCTGCTCCCAGTTTCCCTGGGTCCTACAGCCCCTTGTTACATGATTTCTTTCTTCCTTTGGTAGGTCTGGCAGAAGCCGGTCAGATCAGGTTGTTTCTGAGCTGGTGGAGGAGGACATCAGGATGTGGCAGTCTGTTGACTTCTATCATGGGTTTGCCCCATCATCCTCATGGAGGGCTGGTGTCACCTCCTAGCAGGAGCTAGTGGACCATTTTGTTGGCCAAAAGGATTCAGAGGGACCTGAGTCATCAAGGTCATCAGAAGTTTTTCAAGTTCATCAATCCAAGATGTCCTCATTTAAAGCCTGAGGTCCACCCTTCCACTACTGGGGTCATGAATACTTGCTGTGACTGTGAATTCAGTCTTCTGTCAAGCGAGGCCTGGACCTCGGGCTCAGCTTTTCCCGCTCTCTGACATCAGCTCTCTCTCTCTGTTTATATTCTGCAGAGGAGTTCACACTTTGCCTTCAACTATTGAATACATATCTTAGCTTTACTTTTTCTTTTGGAAGTGCATTAATGGAACTCACTATGACCAGCTGTTGTCACTGTCCTTACAATGAGTATTTGCCGTAATCTCTCAAATGCCTGAGATACTACACTGGTCTGTTCATTTCTTTCCATCTATATCCTGGCAAGGTTCAGAGTTGGAGAAAATTTTAACAATTGCAATGCTGCCTTGCGTCAAGGTCTATCAGTGCTACTCCAATCAGCAATTAAGAAATCTCCATTGCCTTGGCTGATGGGTGATCCATCTTAAAACAACCACTTTAGAGTCTGCTTGCTTGGATGCATTCTGGAATCACACTACTATATGTTGGGTTTCCTGGGGAAAAGAGACAGGTGGAAATTTGTGTAAGGGAATTTTGATGATTTTGAAAAAAATCAAGGGAGTGGGATGGATAAGAGAGAGAGATTGCACTGGATACATTTGAAACATTAGTCACAGAAGATTTTAGGGGAGCACTGGAGCTTTGATTGATTTCTGAAGTCTTCCGACTTGAAGTGAGGGTCCGTTTCCTTTATAATCCATCCCCTCCTCCATTGTGGACCAAGAGGATTGAGTCAAGGAGCTTGTTTTTGGATGAGAAGGTATTTGAGGGAGATGGAAATTTGGAGTCAGGGTTTCAGTTGAGAGCTGCTAGCCTGTCAGCACACCCGTTAGCAGAGGAATGAGTGAAACAGTTTTGAAATGGAGATTTAAGTGGTTCACCATGACACTCTATAACTTAACTATTTTCTTAACAACTTAACCCACTCTGATAAACCTTTCAGTACAGGAGGAGGGAAATTAAGTCAATGCAAATCTAATTTTTTGAATAAATTAATGTATCCTTTTTGAGGGTTTTTGAAAGAGAATATTCAGTCTGCTACTAGGAGAAAAATTAATTCTTGAAGGTAGACAAATACACACATCCACACACATCCCTAAGTGTGTATGTGTGTGTGTGTGTGTGTGTGTGTGTGTAATACCCACCTTTCATTCAGCTGATGCAATTGTCTTTTCTAGAGAAGCATTTTTCCCAGTTTCAGCACTTGGCAAGTGAGTATTCTGTCATCATTTAGCTGTTGGCCAGGCTGTTTGTTTCATCAACAATTGCCTTTTAATAATGTAAACTCATCCTTTTAAATGTCCACTGCTTTTTCAGAATCTTCAACAATGTCATTTGCCTTCTGCATGCAATAAATGGCACCATAAAATTGTTAATATTCTCAAGATCCAGTGGAATTCTGCGACTCTACATCTGTTTTTTGAGTCCATCTTTAATTAGCACCAGGACATTTTATTGTATCGCCTTCACATAAAATGAAGCAATCTGTTCTCCAGTCTTCTCGAGGACAGATCTAGATCAGTTTTATGTTTTGCTCAGCCCATCTGACTCTCAGCTTCTTCCTGCCTCTGGGTCCCTGGCCCCATTTTCTCATGGAACCTGGATGATCTCAACCCAGGGGTCCCTCTCCTTCTTCTACTTAGATCATTTACTTTAAAAAATCTGTAATTATAAATTCTTTCTCTGCCTCTCTGAGACACACATTGTTTTAAGAGCCTCTTGCTAATTTTAGAGTCCAGGGCTGCCCACCTGGAAGACCCTGGGAATGATCCCTTTGGGGGCTAATCATTACCGCAGCTAGAGTGCTTATTCCAGTCTCTGTGGGAAGGAGGAGGAAGTCCTTGGTGAGAGGGAGGAGGAAGACTTGGAGGGAGGGAGGGGGAAGACTTGGTGGGAGGGAGGAGGAAGTCCTTGGTGGGAGGGAGGAGGAAGACTTGGTGGGAGGGAGGAGGAAGACTTGGTGGGAGGGAGGAGGAAGTCCTTGGTGGGAAGGAGGAGGAAGTCCTTGGTGGGAAGGAGGAGGAAGTCCTTGGTCAGAGGGAGGAGGAAGACTTGGTGGGAGGGAGGAAGAAGACATGGTGGGAGGGAGGAGGAAGTCCTTGGTGGGAAGGAGGAGGAAGTCCTTGGTGGGAGGGAGGAGAAAGTCCTTGGTGGGAGGGAGGAGGAAGTCCTTGGTGGGAAGGAGGAGGAAGACTTGGTGGGAGGGAGGAAGAAGTCCTTGGTGGGAGGGGGGAGAAAGTTCTTGGTGGGAGGGAGGAGGAAGACTTAGTGGGAGGGAGGAGGAAGTCCTTGGTGGGAAGGGGGAGAAAGACTTGGTGGGAGGGAGGAGGAAGTCCTTGGTGGGAGAGAGGAGGAAGTCCTTGGTGGGAGGGAGGAGGAAGTCCTTGGTGGAGCTCTTTCACTGTGAAACAGCCTCCTGCTGGGAAGATTGGGACAGTCCTCTTTTCCTGTGAGGAGTACCAGATGGCAGGCACTTAGAACCTTCCTACGCAGGTTCCCTCCACTCAAGCTCTTAAAAACCTCCTGGACCTTCATTCCAGTGGACTGAGCTCACACAGAACTCTGGTCTCTCTCCACTATTACTATAGTCTTCAATACAATCTCATTTTTACCTGTTTTACTTTGTCCAGTGTAATATTTTCTTTCAGAATCTACAAAATTTCCAGTGTTTCTGTAATTTTCTGTCTTCTCTATATTTTTCTCTTTTGTAAAATTCAAATTATTTAAACTACCTTTGAGTGATTAACTTAGTCATATTTGATTCCTTTTTGAATGGATACCAATATTAATAATTATTTATTAAAGGGATTCAAGCACATTCCTAGATTTTAACACATTTTTAATGTGTTACTTTAATAATCTTCTAATTTAATTCACTAATCATTTTATCCATCACATCATACCTGTGGACTTTTAACACTTACACAGGGCTACAAGCTGATTATTTTTATCCCTTTATGCAGATTTTTCTACCCAGATAATTATCTGAAAGGAAAGCTGAGAATAAATATAACCACCAATTAACTACTGGAAAGAATGCATTAATGTATAAAACTCTAGTTATTAAGGGCTGACTGAACTAGAGATAAAAACAATTCAAATCATGGGATTTTAATTTTGAAATAGCATGGGAAATCTAATAATTTGTACCTGGGAAAATGTTGGAATTAAAATCATATGGCTGTGACTATTCCAATATTGACCAATTATTGACATTGATAGGAACAAACAGCTGACTCTGGAGCCTGTGATCCTAGTACCAGCGTTTCCTCAAATTTATTGTCCTCTGAAAGCACAGCCAATGAAGCAACTAACAGCAACTAACAGCACGCTAAACTTTACCTGCTTCCTGAAACCTGCTGCAAGAACCAGATTTGGATGAGTAGGATCATCAAGCACAATGTGACTGTTAGCACTAGTCAAGCCTCCTAAGGGTCAAGATCCTTCCTGAGCACCTTCAATAAACAGAGCATCGATCTGTGCCTGGGGCCACTGCTTTGCTTAAAGGTATCTGGAAGCTCCTCACCTTTGTCTTATCTCTTTAATCTTCCTTTTTATCAGTTTCCTCTACTGAAATGGTTGCTTATTTCTAATTTCTTTTTTTCCCCTCAAAATCCACTATTAGGCACTTTTTAGGTGCAGAGCAAGCATGCTACAAAGTCCTCCATGCAGAAAGACTGGATCCGAGAGAAACAGGTCTTCCTCAGACCTGACCATGTCACAGGTGAGTAGGATATATGCAGAGATTGAACAATCCATCAGGCATAATTCTAGTAAGGTCTATCCACAAGAGCTGCAGCAACTCCATCCAGGTTTTGGAATGTAAGCCAGGCACTGATTCACTGAGCAGTGAGGGAAATACTGTGAGGCAATGGTGTCCTGGGAAACCTGGAGGTGGACAACAGGATGAGGAAGAGTGGAGGGGAAGCCTTCAGCTGACAGGGTTTCAAGGTCCTGAAAGGGAAGGTCAGCCTGAGGCCCTGGAGGGAGAGGGTCACTGACAGGGAGCTAACCAGAGGAGGAGACAGGTGGGTGTCCTGAGTGAGAGGGACCCAAGGGAGGGACCAGAGCAGGGAGTGCTTGGACTAAGTGAAATGTTCTGAGTTTGATTTAACAGCAGTTAAAATTTTTGATCCAGATAATTTGTGAAGTGCTGGGATGCAGAAGGCACGATTGGATTTTTCTTCTTCCTTTGTTTCTTTTTAAGTACCATTTTATTTTTTTCTTAAATATGTTATAGATTAGAAACAGGAACAAACAGATTCAATGATGAGTCGGTCAGAGAAAAATTTTAATACTCTAGGTAAAACATAATCTTGGTTCTAAAATGAGCAAAGTGTAAAATTGTAGAAAACAACAAAAAAAAAACACTTTAAAAAACTCTTATTGTGTAGTGTTTTTAAGCCTAGAATCCTTTTGCTAAATAGCCTTATAATCTTCACATTCTCCTGATCATATTGTACTTATTTTTCTTGTTTAATATACTAAGTATTTTGCACTGTGATTAAACACCACAATTATCATTTGATATCTCCATAATTTCAGAATTTTATCATTGCAGATGCATGTATTTGCTGCTGACTGAATATTTCTGCTATTAGATAGCCCTTTAAAAGCAACTCTATTCAAAACCAAACTATTGGTTCTCTCCCTCATTGCAAAGCTGCTTTTCATCTAATTTTTCTCCATCTGAGGAAACATCAATCCCATGCTAACCATTGCTCAGGCTAAATCTAGATGCTAATGATTTCTCACTGTCACTATGGCTCCTACCTATATCTCTTGTCTGACTAGTTTATTGCAATATCCTTCTTAATAGTCTTCCTTTGAATACAGAGGAACAAATAGAACAATCGCTTACTAACAAAAAGCAGCCACAGATCATTCTTCTCCTGTCTCTCTCCTCTATTCACATTCCTTTTGATCAGAGGTTAACAACTTGCTCATCGTGCACATAGTTAGTATCAGGGTAAGACTGAAAAGAATCCCCTTTCTCGTCTCTGCCTTTGTGTCTTAAGGCTTTATCATCTTCCCAAGTTTTCAAAAAAGCCAGGACACCTTCATAGAGCCACCTAGACACAGCATTATTAAATGTGCCATAGCCTAATGCTTATTTTTCAACCTTGTGAAATTCAAGATAGCGAAGAGTTATTATCTCCTCCTGTAACTTTTCTTTTTCAGCTGGCTACACTGTTCAGTTGGAGTAGGTGACTGACTAGAACTTTGCCATTTATTATAACTTTCTGTGATTCACAGTAATTCTCAACTGCATGTGATTCGCTGTACTTCAAAATTACACATCAATAGAGTCCAAAATAAAGTAACATCTGAATTAAAGGGATGTATTCAGATTTTACAAAATCTACCTAGACTTCAAAAGGAATTTTTATTTTTTTTTGCTTCCAAATAATTAGTCCTACTTAGGATTTAAAAGAATGTAATTGTAGAGAAATGAACCTTTCTCATAATTCTGACAGCAAGGGAGAGACCATTTATGATATTCTGTATCTTAATTCTATTGATTTCAGGTACCATAATCTTTTAACTCTTGAATTAAATAGTGACATTTCTAAATGATCGAAGGTAGATATATTTATGGGAAAATAAATACTATATTTCCAGACCAATGATCAGAGATTAAACACAGATTTTAACTCTGAGAGTTGTTCTTAGTTTACAATCTAAGCCCTTAAAATCTAAATCACATTCTTTTTGTGTAAAGCCTATATCCTACTAATGTATAGGATATGAATGAAAGACACCTTTGGTAAATTAAAATGTATACAGTGTTGGAAAACCTGATTGCTCAGACCATGACAATTATTATCATTTGATCTTTGGAATGTAAATAGACCTGAAAATTTCCCAAGACAATATTGAAAGGTATTTTTTCTATTTACCAAAAATGTATAATGGATGTAGAAATGGGCTTTTCCTTTTATCCATGCATTTAATTTTTGGCTCCATTTATTTTATTCAGAAGCAGAGCCCAGCACCTTCTAAGGTGCCTCCTACATGGTAGGTGATCAAGAAACGTTTCTAAACAGAAAGTCTAGACATGAACGCCCTGCGTTCCTGTTTAGAGCTCTCGCGTCCTGTCTTCCTCTGGCTCACACCTGCTCCTGGTGACCTGGGCAGCCCTGGTCGTGTCCTTTGCATTCTGCAGTTGGTCCTCCGCGTGTCTCAGTGGGGAACTGTGGTGACATGCCTGGTGGTTGATTTATTTACCTGGGCTCAAACCAGCGAGTCTACAAAGAAAGTCCTTACCAAGTTCAAGTCCAGGAAGTCAAGGGACCGCTCAGAGCTGCAGTTCCCCCTCCAATGAGAAGGATCCTTCTGCTCTGATGGTGCATGTGTTTTGAGGAATAAGTGCATGTAAATTATTTTCGGTTCATAGCAACTTATATAAAAGAAGCACTGAATAAATTAGAGTTCTTATTGCTATTTAATTACACCCCTGTAATATTTTACTACCCCGAATCTTAATTTTTCTTGAAGATCCAGTCTCATCAACAATTCAACCTTTCTTTCTTTCTTTCTTTGAGGAATTTGTTGACTTGTTTGTAACTCCTCATTTGCTGTTGAAGTGAGCACCGTGCCGACAGACTTTAGTGGCTCTCAATTCCTCCCCTTCCATAGTTTGAGCACGAGTAAATTAATTGAAAAGAAATAGACAAGTCAATGACATAACTACATTTTCAAAACCAAAAACAAAGGAAAAACAAAGCCAGAAAAATTTAATGACAGACCCATGGAGTAATTGCAAAACTAATATAATAGTATTTTACATGAGGAGTGGAATTATGTTTGTCACGCTTTATAAAGTTTGAAGTTTCCAAGTTTTTTTCACTTTTCATTTTTTTCTCTTTTAATTTATCATCAGAAATAAATGATCAAACCTATTCTTTATAAGATTCTTCTAGACTACTTATTTTTTCTTCCCCTCTCTTTGCACCTCTTAGAAGACACCTAACCCAGTTTTTGAAATGTGTTCTCTGCACCTGGAATCCTTCTCAAGTGCTTTCTTTTCTCTCCCCAAAATGCAAATCAGTGATTTTTCCTTTGCAGTCAATCTTTGGAGATTGTTCCTTTATGTCACTCTGCTTCCATGTTGCTCTACCAAACCCTCGTCCCCTACTGCTCCCTTGGCGATGAGAGGGCAGAGAGAGGACACAAGAAGAACCGTGACGTCACTACTGGGAGTAAGTGACATGGAATTCATGTCCTTGATGTTCATGGGGGATGCTAACAACTAAAGGCTCTGAAAAAATTTCTTCAAGCATTTATTATATATTAATAGAACTGCTGTGAGAAATATGAGGATACTTATTTAAAATATACTTTACATTGGTTTATTTTCATATTGGGGGCATGATCACAGAATCAAAAAAATCACAAAAGATAATATTTTCACCACTAACATTTTTAAAAGTTATAGTTGAGCAATTGCATGTGTATATCTAATTATACATACATATGTGAATATACAGATCTGCATATGTTCAAATGTTTTGTCATGCATATTTAGATTAGCAGATGATAGATGTTGATAAGTAGATTGACAGAAAACACGGAAAACACAGAAGTGCAGCGTCTGGGTCTGTATGTAAAGTGACAGCATGGCTCAAACCACAACCACGCAGAAGGTCACACAAACTGTCCTTGAAGCTTTGACATTCTGATGATAAACAGCATCAATAATCTTTCATTAGGATTTTTAAATCCTGAGGCTTTAGGATATATTTTGAATTACATTTTTGTCACATGTTTTAATTACTAAATATGAAACCATTTCAGTTGTGCTAGTTCAAAGTTGTATTTTGTTTCTCAGTTGTATTGCATGAAGTATTAGCAAAACATGACTTGAAAATATGGTTCTTCTCAGTAAAAATAATGGTAAGTGGGACTTCTTAGAGATTTTGGGCAGGTGTGAAATGGTTTGGGAAAAAGTTTAACAAAAAGCTTTACTCCTAATTGGATGTGTTGTCAAAGCCCAGACTATTTTACAATTACACATTTTATTAATCTTATTTCAAGGCAGGAGGAACAGAGCAGCCTAAAGATGTACATGTTTTGAAAAACTGCATAAGTTGTTCATTTTAAGTTTCAGGGTGGTGTCGCTTTTGTAATTATCATGAAAAATTGTAGAATGGTCTTCTTTTGATCCATCCTTTTGTGTCACCTGGTGGTCTTATTCTCCAGGATCACCAGGATGTCCAGATCACCAGGATGGACACCAACACCACCAAGATCTAGGTGTCATCTCTCTGATATCAAGGTCTTCTTTAATCTTTAAATTAAATTCATTTTATTATGTAAAAACATAAAAATGTTATGTATTAGTGGTGTGCCATGTGATGTCTGGATACTTGCATACATTGTGCAATGGTTAGAGCAGGCTAACGGTATCCATCTCCTCATGCATTTTTCATTTCTTTAGGATAAAAACATTCCAGATCTTTTCTTCTAGCTCGTTGAGATATGCACTACATCATTGTTATGCACATTCACATAACAGGACTCCTCACTCTTACTGGACTCTACCCTTTCATTCAACCCTCCACATCCCTTCCTCTCCTACTTTCCCCAGCTTCTGGTAACCTGCATTCTATTCCCATCCACTATGACTCTCTTTCCTTCTCTGGTTTTCTTTTTCAGCCTATCACACGACATTGTATTTTGCCTTCTGTACCTGCCTTTTTCACTAACTCCTGAGATACTAGACCAACCTTATGCTCATTTTCCTTCATAGCACCAGAAACTTATGGGGCTGCACCTTCCAGACAGTAGGTAATGGGCAATTGTTGATTAAAGAAAAGAGGCCAGGCATGGTGGCACACACCTGTAATCCTAGCAGCTCAGAAAGCAGAGAGGCAGGAGGATTGCAAATTCAAAGTCAGCCTCAGCAACAGCAAGGTGCTAAGCCACTCAGTGAGACCGTGTCTCTAAATAAAATACAAAATAGGGCTGTGGATGTGGCTCAGTGGTCAAGTGCCCCTGAGTTCAATCCCTAGTGCCCCCAAAATAAAAATAAATAAAAGTAAACTCAAAGCTGGTTTACTCTTTTGGAGACTTGCCAAAATGCAGGTCAACTATGAGACTCAGACAGCTATGCAGCTTAGAAGGGACAACAGTAATCTCCAGGAGCTCTTGCTCACTCCTGGTACCACCTACAGTGTTGGGGCTCCCCGAAAGTACTCGTGGGTTTGACAGTTAGCTCGTCTGATAAAATTTGGTGAAAACGGTTATAATCGGAATTGTAGTTTGTTATAGAGAAAGGACCCAGATTAACATCAGCAAAAGGAAGAAATTCATAGGGTAGAGTCAGGGGAAGTACAGAGCCATTGACCTCTCCCTGTTACTCGGCTGATGTTCTGTACCAACCAGGGATGCACACCTGAGCCTTGACTTCCAACTCTTATTAGGTATCCATTGTATAAGGATTACAGATTGACTGATAAAATGGTGTTTAAATGGTTGATCTTGATTTTTAGATCAATGGAGACTTTATCATTCAGCTCTGCTCCCCTAACATGTTGTTAGTCTTTCTGACATTTTCAGTCTTCATCCAAAAGTATGGATAACCCTCAATCTGAGTGACACAGTTACTATCTGGTAAGTCCAAGGTCTACAGACAAAAGATTGCCTTCCAAGGGTGAAGGGAAAAGTCTAGACTCTTCGCAGGTCAGATTAAATTCTTTACTTTCATGTTAAATAATTACAAGGAGTAATATTCTATCAGAACAGGACCTTCCATATCCTGAACTATCACAAACCTAACAATATGCAAAATGATTGGCAAATTGCAGAAAAATAATAGTTAATAGAGAAATGGATCACAATTAGATATGAAAAGTATGCTAGAGATAAGAAAAAGAATGATAGAGATGAAGCCCACCATCATGAACAGATTGAAGATGCCTCTCGCATATCATTCTCTTTCTCTCATTTTTCTCCACTGCCCTTAACATCAACTGTTTAGCCATTTTTGGCTTCCTTTCTTGAGTAAACTATTAAGAAAAGAATTCATCCATTATCAGCAGCATCTTCTTTGAAAAACACTCTTTTTGAAAAACATATGTGATCATTCCATATGATTGAAAAAGCCCAACTATGTTTGGGATTTTTCCTCTCTCCTTATCAAGCAGATTTCGCTAGGTTAACATGAATTTGAAGGCCTTTCTTAGTTATGCATGTTTGCTATTTTCTCTGTACGCCTCCATTAAGACATTGGCAACTTTGTACAGAAAGTTCTTATTTAGTGGGACTGGATATGAGCTTTTGCTTGAATCTGTGCACAATGCATTGTCCCTCATGGATTAGATTTGATAATATTGTGTTTGAATGTGAGTGGGTATGTAGGGAGGAGAATAAGAAGGTATACGTTCCTGAGACCTAGAAGTCATGTAAAATCATTCATTGATTGAGCTTTTGTTACTATCTACCATTTGAAAGATGCTATTTGTGCTGCTGTGGTTGAGATAAAAATATATAAAGCATAATCCTTATATTACCAGTCCTAGATGCTGAAGTTATACATCTACAATTTAAAAGTGCAGTTTTTAAAATTTAAAACCTAATTTATCAAGTATTTTTCTTGTGGAAATATTTTAATTTTGTATGATGCAATCAAGTTTTAGAATTTATTTTTTAAATCAACGGATTTTGGGGTAAAACATTAAGCAGTGGAATCTCAGAGTCTCTGAGTTCCTCTGTTATCTTTATGTTAAATGAGCACAGATTTTTAGATGAATTGCCCTTTTCTTAGGCCAAATTAGGGTCTCCTTTTAGCACCCAAGATTGCATAGTATTGCTCACTAATGGCAGTTCCTCTTAACTCCTTTTCGATTTCATACAGAAATGCTGCTCCACTTTGTGATTTTAGAACTCCAATATGTACTTCATGTCCAATTCTATCACTGCAATGAAGTTAGACACATTCATCAAAACTTTTAAGAATACCAACATATAAAGATGAATTATGAATTTAAATTTGTGATTAAATATTATCAGAGGAGCCAAATGGTATTTCCACTTAACAATCCTTGGACAGAATTTCCAATAGACAAGCTGTCTCCAGGAGGCTGCATGACTGATGAGAAGATCAGAAGAGCAAACTTGGGTCTGTTTAAGTTCAAGGTCTAACAATTACCAAGTATTTGAATTGGGAAAATGAATCACTAGACTCTTGAAGTTAACTCAAGAAGGAAATAATCTCTCCTTATAGTGAATATAGTGCTATTTTAAGGCTCGTGATGAAATGAATGAACGTTTGTGAAATACTTCATAAATGTTAAATATTTTAAAACTGTTTTAATTATTTCTCCATAATTTTCTTTGCATTTTTGGTGATTCATATGAAGAAAGGTAGATTTATATTTTGGGTGTGTCTAATTGTTTCAGTAGGATACAATTATCATTGCTTATAAAACTAATGTATCTTGTAGATATTCACTGAAGGAAATGTTGAATAACAGTGAATGTGTTCTTTGATTTTGTTATAGTCACAAGGGTGAGATCTCCAGGGTGTTCAGTTCTTGGTGTCCTGATCAGAAAATGAGGGAGATGTGAGAGGCTGGCAGGGAAGGCAAAGGTTTATTGAAAGAAAATGCTCAGGAGAGCAGAGTGGGTCAAGTGGAAAGCAGCTCAAGACCCCATCGACGCAGCAGAGATCACAGGGCTGTGTTAGCTCCTCCCTTCTCCCCTGGGTGGATATGGGATTGATTGGCACCTTGGTGGACAGCTAAATCACCTGCCCATGCTTAAGGTTCTTTTTCCTCCAGAAAAATGCACAGTGGGGGAGAAAGCTCAATGCTATTAGTATGTAGCAACAAGTTAAATTTAATTCACTTCCTTGGGATTTGGGTTTGTCCACATTTGGGGACTTTCCCTTCATGGTCTTGAATTTTACTTGGGGTCATCTAGCTTTGTCCTCTTAACCACAGAGGGTTCATTTTGCCCTCATAGGAAGGGGCTTCGGGTGGAGTGTTGTGAGTGCCATGGGTAACGTTGAGAGTCCTCAGGGGTGGTCCCTGCCACCTGCCCTATCTCCCACCTAACAACTGGATTTAATTATTCTCTATGTTACTACTGATCAACATGAAATACATAAGAAATGATTGCACAAAGCATTAATTTTGATCTCAATTATATATTCCGAGGATGCAAAAAAAATTATTTGTAAGCCTTTGCATTTTAAATTCTAAAGCGAATTTCTGTATGTTGTCTGATATGACAATAAAAGTGTTAAGGTGAAGAAAGTTAACAAGTCCATGGCGGTCATGTTATTCCTTAAGAGTATAGCTCTTTTGGTGTTAATGACAAGGTAAACAGAATCAGATGCTGACTTTTTATCATAATCTCACTGTGAAAAGTACTTCTATGGAAGGCTGGCCTTGAAAAGACCAATTATCACCAAAATGTGATTTAGTTGGAGAGCATTTAAACATGCTATATCCTAGACTAATGCTGGTAAAGAATAAACTCGAAAGCCATACAGGAGGAAGTGAATACTTGGAAGGGTAAAAGCAGGTCAGTGGAACAGAATTTGATTATAAAAACAGGAAAAAGATAATAGCACTTCTCTGCTAAGTGGACCTCCTTTACATGCCTGTCCTGAAACACCACTTCTATGCTCATGAACCCACACTCAGCCAGTCCTCGCAGGTGCTCATGGCAGTCATGGAATGGCTTGCTAGACGCCTATAACATGGAGCCACAGGCACTTTATCTATTTTCAAAATTGACAAAATTACATTCCCATAAAACTGCTCTCCTCCTCTGATTAAATAGCCCTGCAAATTTCTTATTTATTCATTCAACAAGCATTTGTTGTTCAACTGAACTCTGCTGGAGACTATGGTAAGCCTGCGGATAGAAGGGGCGGGCAAGTGATCATGCACCTACAGTGAGGGGTGATAAGGGCCTTGGGAAGTCACAGGGAGTCCCGAGTCAGGAGGTCACTGTATTTGCCTTATTTCTTTCATTCCCAGATCTAATTAATCAACAAATTTTATTAATACTTGTTAATTTTAAAATATCATAGATTTCTGGCTCCTTGTCCACTTAATATTCCATGGTTTCCTGGAGGTTCCCTCTGAATCTCTTTAAGGTTGCTACAACACTATATTCCTGGATGATTTGGGAACTGTTTTTTTTTTTTTAAAGAAATAATATGAGATACATCTGAATTCAATAGTACACACATATTTCATCTTGACTACTTAATTGATTATACAAAGAAGGAATACAAATGACTATACTAAGTTGCCTACCCAATGGAGTGATAAATCCCAAACTTATCCATACACAGAAGTAACAAATGTAGTATCGAACTTTTTCTCCCCAAAATGTAAGGATACAAAAATATTTTTCTCTTTAATGGAGCCCAGCAAAGGAAAAAGAATGACAAGATCTATTGTGCTTCACACAGTGGTCTTCCCATCAATGAATAGTTACAGGCTCCTATTTTGGGCCCAATGCTACATGAGAATCTGAGGGCAAAGAAGCAACAAATCAGGACCTCATTCCTCAGAGAAATTCACTGCCCAGTGGGAATTAAAGGAAACAAGGAACTAAATCATAGTGTTAAATAATGGGAAAGAAGTGAATAAAATTATCAAGAAAACAAAGATTGGTAAGCCCCTGATCTCATCACTTACCAGGTACCATATTTTATTGGTCATCTTACATTGGTTTACTTTAATCTTTATAGCAGAATTCTGCACATGTTATAGTTTGGATGTGAGTGGGTCCTCAAAACTCATGTGTGAATGTGTGATACAACACAAGAAGGTTCAGAGAAGAAATGATTGGGTTATAAAAATCTTAATCCAGTCAGTGAATTAATCCCCTGACAGGGATTAACTGAGTGGTAATTGAAGTGGTAGGACCTGGCTGGAGAAAGTGGGAATGGGGGTGTGGTTTGGGGGCATATATTTGTATATGGTGAGTGGAGTCTCTCTCTGCTTATTCATCATCATGTGAGCTGCTTCCCTCTGCCACACTCTTTGGCCATGATATTTTGCCTCACCTTGATCCCTGAGGAATGGAGCCAGTCTTTTACGGACTAAGACCTCTGAAACCATTAACCCTCCAGTCAACCTTTTCTCCTCTATTATGGTGCTGGTCAGGTCCTTTAGTCACACAGTCAAAGCTGACTAAAACAGTAAGACAGAAATTGGTACAGAGAAGTGGAGTCATTGCTGTGACTAACCTGACCATGTAGTTCAGAAACTTCTTGAGTTTTTGGAATGGGTGGGAGGAATTTTGAGATTCTTAGCAGTTCAGGATGGACATGCTTTAAGTTGTTGTAAGCAGAGTTTAATGGATGATTTTGGTGGGAACTTAGAAGACCAGAATGGCAATAGGACCTTGGACAGTGAAGACAGGGCTCAAAGGGGTTTAGAGGAAAAGGAGGACACTATTGGTAATAGGAGTAGAGGCCATTCATGTTGTGTTCCGGCTGAGAAGTTGTCTGCATTTTGCTCATGACCTGAGACTTTCTGTGATGCTGATTTTAAAAGCTATGTGCTTCTTAATCTGGCAGAAGTAATTTCCAGGCAGCATAACACTCAGGCGGTGGCATGGATATTGCTGACTGCCTTTAGCTAAATTTTTTGTGATAAATTTGAAAATCTTGAACTTGAAAGGTGGGAGTAAAACTGGGGCTAAGGAAATCTCAGTTATGCAAAACATGACTTGCGGGCATCTCAGTTGCTGGCAAGACTACAACCCATCTCAGGCTCAAGGGAGTCAAAGTGAAAATTCTCTGGAAGAGATCAGTGAGGCACCTTCTTGCATAAGGGAGGATAGAAGTTCTTTCAACATGCTCAGCCACCCAGACACTCAGAGGCTGCTGCAACCAGGGTCCCTGGAGACTTGGCTACTGCTCAAAATGGTGATAGACCTTGTCATCAGCCATGTGGTGCTGGTTCTGCAGGAATGCAGGATGCTGGAGTTAGGGGTTCATGGAGGCTTCCACCAAGATTTCAAAGGAAGTCCTTGGAAATCAGGCAACGTGTAGCAGGGCTGGAGTTCTCATGGGTACCTCCTGAGAAGGTAAGGTGTGGAGATTTGAGGAGGAAGTTGAAGCTGCAGTGGAGAACCCCACGATTAAGAAATGCCAGTAACATGGGAAAGCTGCAGGAAATGAACAGAGACAACCAACAGAAGGGCCACTTGGGCTGCCACCAACATGGCCACAGGGGTGGAGTTACACAAGGCCTTTGGTAGAGAACATCAAGATGCCATGTGCCCCAGATGCCAGACATGGAGCTACAGGACTTCTTTGCCCAGGAGGATTTCAGTCTTTCTTTGGTCCAATTCCTTCTTTCTATGCCCATAATTTTGTGAATGGAAATGTTTACTCTGTACCTTTATATATTGGATACTTGTAATTAATTAGCTTTTAATTTTACAGTAGCCCACAATTCAAAATCGCCTTGAACCCCAGATAAGACTTTGGACTTGAAATTAGAATATATTCGCAGAACCGTTGAGCCTGTGGGGGCTCTTGGAAATGGATAAAATGTATTTTGAATTGTGAGATGGTTGTGAGCCTTGGGGCCAGGGTGGAATGTTATGGTTTGGAGGAGAAGTATCCTCCAAAAGCTCTCATGTGAGACAGTGCAGGAAGGTTCAGAGGACAAATGGTTGGGTTATAAGAGTCTTAACACAATTGGTGAGGTAACCCCCTGATAGGAATTAGCTGAGTGGTAATTGAAGTGGTTGGTGTGGCTTGAGGAGGTGGGAACTGAGCCTGGGCCTTGGGATATACATTAGTATCTGGCAAGTGGAGATCTCTCTCTGCTTCCTGATCACCATGTGAGCTTCTGCCCTCTGCCACACTCTTCCTCCAAGATGTTCTGCCTTACCTCCAGCCCCAAGGAATGGAGCTGGCTTCCTATGGACTAAAACCTTTGAAATTATGAACCCTCAATAAACTTTTCCTCCTCTCTGGTCAGGTCTTCTAGTTACAGCAGCAAAAAAGGTGACTAAAACAGCAAGCTAGGTGTAATTACCTCAATTAACAAATGAGGAAATGAGGACTCAGTTTAAGTAGTTGGCATAAGATCAGAGACAGAAGTGGGGAATCCTGGATGTGAAACCAATTCTACAGAGTTTCAAAAATTGATTTTCAAGAATTGACTGACTCTCAGGAGTTGATTCATGAGTCTTTCATGCTGCATAATGTACTCCCTCATATATGACAATATTATTCTTACATTGTAGTGCTGCAGCCATTTAATACCAACTCCTCCACTCTATGGCTTTGCAACTTTGGCCATGTCCCCAAACATCTCTATCCTTCAGCTTCCTTGTTTGTAAAATATGGATAATAAGAGCAACCACGAGCAGTGTCGCTGTAAGGCATGAGTGAGTTATGTGCTCAAGATCAGAGGTTGGCAAAGGTTTTTTGTAAAGGTCCACATGGTAAATACTGTGGGTTTTGCAGGTTACAGCATCTTTGTAACAACTGCTCAATTCTATTGGTGTAGCACAAAAGCAGCCACACGGTTTGCAAATTAATGGGTGTTACTGTGTTGAAATAGAGATTTAATTGCAAAAGAAAATGATGGGCCAGATTTAACCTGTGGCTCTTTCTTTGCCTTCTTCCATTATAAAGTGTATGACAAATAAGTATCAGTAAATGCTATACTAATATTATGGATTTTTAAGCTAGAAATGTCATGATGCTAACTACCTTATCTGGGGTAAGCCACATGGTATATTTATTAGGTCTGAAGCTTGCAACTGTCTTCTAAATTTATGCCCAATGTTGTCTCCTCAAAATCCCTGCAGGAGTATTGTACAACTCCAGCGCCCTGTCCGATTTGGTTGTTCAGAGCATCTTATTGTCTTAGAATGTTTCATGAGAAATAAGCATAGTTTTTCTATTCTAGGCTACAGCTGCTTACTCACTGAGATGGAGAAGGGTTTTTAGAAGGAAAGACACCAACAGGTTGATAATGAAATTAGGATCCCTTATTTTTGTTGATTCTGAAGATAACTATACAAAGGAAATATGTGAAAACAAAATTGTTACCATATCCCTGACTCCCATTTTTAATTAAACATCAACTAATTTATCATCCAGAATGCCATCCTCTGAGCATTCTGCTCTTTCTCATTTCTCTGCCTCTCAACATAGAGTGCCTCTATATGCTGGTAGGAAAGCTTGAAACCTCCACTGATATTTGCTAGCTTACCTGCTCACAAGGTGTACTTGAAAGCCTGACCCTCTCTGTGCACCGTTATGAAATCTTGCTCTGATATTCTTCACCCTAATCATTATCAATGTCATATTTCTTATTTCATTTTACCCTAAGGTCTTTCAAGTGCTTTATCTCTCTGACATCACTCTCTCTCTTTCATGATCATTGTGTGCAGATCCCATGGAAGTTGGAGCTCCCCTGATGGGATGGAGTAGGCTCTGCATTTGCCTCTATAGAGATGCACATTCAATCCAGACTCTACATGCACCTTGTTTTGTAACCGTGGACAAATTGGAGACTTCCCTGATCTTGAACTAATATTCATGTTTTAGTGTTCTTTTAAGGATAGGCAAGGTACATGCTAAGGACCCTTGCCACACCTGTGACCTAGTCTTTTCTCCCAGTGTATTTCCTTAGCCTTACTTATAGTCATGCCACCTTGCAAAGTGAAGGCCATTGGAACTTGTTAATTTTGCTAGATGAATATATTATCAGAGAGTTGGGCATTAATTGTATGCTTGCTGACTTTCATTTGGAAAAGCAAAAATTCTTTCCATCTCAGTCAAACTATGATTATAATATGGTTCTCTAGTGGGAAAATACTCAGAGTGGTATATATTGTATTGTGTGTCCTTTAGGATACATTTTTAGAGTCATTCTGTTTTCCTCGAGCCATGCAATTTTATACACATCATTTTATTTACAGCAAAACTAAATAAATAGATCCCTTAAGTTTACCTACTCTTTTTATTTATTGTTGCACATTTTTCAAAGTAATTTCACATCTGCCTTCGTAAGGACCCACTGAAATAAGCAGGGCAAGGATTTCTCAATCTGATTCCCTCCCAAGGAAACGCACTGATGGAATTATAGTGACTATAGAAAGAGGCAAAGTACAGCTAGAACTTTGGTTTTATGCCTCTAAATTCTGAAAATATGTATCACTTTGTGGTCACCGTGGACTCAAGGAAAAGAAGAAGGGGAAGCAAGAGATACACTGGGTTGAGGGTTCTGAAATTTGAAGTTCTACTTTCTAGCCATTCACATACTAAGCTGCTTCCCTTTCCCTGGGTGATCAGTTTGAGGAAAATCAAAGATCTGAATATCTGGAGAAGACATAACTAAGCAACATGGATTGACAGGTAGTATTTTTTTCATTTTTTGCTACAAAATATTTATTTCATTTAGAAATAGATATCAATTCCACAAATACTTGAGAGATATTCCTCATATTAGCAAATATTTGTATAATGTAAATTATATGCCAACATTGCATTGCCCTTTGGGGAGGTAGGATTGGTATTATCCCTTCTTTGCAAATAATATAATTGAGACACAGTTGGTAAAATGACTTTCCCAGGATTACAGTTGGTTTGGACCAAAGATTTCTATCTCTAGGAACCACAGTCCTAACTACACTACAACACTCTGATTCTCTAAGGAGGTCCTTTGTTATTCATAAATCCCAGTTTTTAGTTGCTAGATTTGACTTGTTAATTTTCTGTGTAGGCAGTGATTCTCTGAGCTCTGGTCTCCAGGGCCTCCTGGTTTCCTCTGGATTCTGGTGAGGAAGTAGTGAACTCTCACAGAGGAAATAGAGCTGGTTGTAATTAAACTAGAATTTACCATCAGAGGGAGTGTGTTCCTATTTGCTCTATATCCTCTTTCTAAACTAATTAAGCTGGCTGACAGTATGTGCCTGAAGTCACTGAAACAGGAATGATAGGTAGGGAGGGAGGCTACTGACCTCCACCAGGTAGGGCCCCCCGAGGGGTTCTGCATGTGTGGGCTCACTAAGCATCCTGCTCCTGGTACTGAGAGAAGGGATGCAGCCATGGAAGGGGACTGGGCAATGGCATCTTCCCTGGCTTTAAGTTCTTTCTCTTTTGGATCTGAGGAAGTTGCCATAATCATATGGTTTATTTGTATGTATGCATAGTGGGGATAATAATGGAATCTTAGAATGGATTAAAGAAAGCACCTGTTATGATGCTTGGCAGTTACTGGGCACCTAGAAATGGTCTATACGAGCTGGGCATGGTGGTACACACCTATAATCCCAGCAGCTCCAGAGGTTGAGATAGGAGAATTGTAAATTCAAGGTCAGCCTGGGCAACATAGTGAGACCTTGTCTCATAATAAAGCAAAATGGACTGGAAATGTTGCTCAGTGCAAAGCAACCCTGGTTCAATCACCAACAATGATTCCCCCAGGGGAAAAGAAGAAAGAAAGGCTCTATATGCATACAGACATAGAAACACACACAGTCTCAAGTTTTACCAGCTGGTAAACACATGCCACTCAATTTGTCTGCGTGGTAAGAAAGGATGATTGTCAGAAATAGAAACACTGGGGTCTGATTTGCCTGGGTTTGTAATATATATATATATATATATATTTTTTATATATAAATATAAATATATAATTTTTTTTTAC
>JAJEJO010005139.1:356398-398303 GCA_020662805.1 Glaucomys volans | reverse complement strand
ATTTTATATATAAATATATATATATATTTAATTTTTACAGACTTCATTTTGATTCATTGTACACAAATGGGGTACAACTTTTCATTTCTATGGTTGTGCATGATGTAGATTCATACCATTCATGTTAATCATACATGTGCATAGGGTAATGATGTCTGTCTCATTCCACCATTTCTCATACCCCCTCCTTCTCCCCATCTCATTTCCCTGCTCATAATCTCTGACTCTTACTTTGAAATGAGGAAATCAGCATTACTTACCACTGTCAACACCCAGGGAGAGCATTCAGAAAGGTCTGGGTTAGTGCTTCCTCCTAGGAAGTGAAGTCAGTGTGTGATTTCTGTTCATCACCTATGATATGCCTATGTATAAACTGTCACATGGGAACTATCACTGACTTATGGGCTCCATGTATTTCTTTCCCAGGTATTTCTGAACATCTCCAGATGCTCGGGGTAAAGTTACCCTTGGGATCTGTGGTGCAGGAAGGGAGAGGACTGTAAAGCCCACTCCAGCACCACGGACTTCTGCAGGGGGTTGCAGCCTCTCCCGCCAGCCCTTGCCTGGGGAGCTGAGAGGTCTTTTCTGTCTCTCTGGGACACTTTTGTTCATTTTCTTCACACCCTCCTTATCCCTGGGTCTTCTATGGTCCCTGTCTGCTCCTCTGCTGAATCCCTGATTTAATTTATCACTTTATCTAGGGAAGAGAGTCTCAGACTGTCTCTGGCAAAGGACCAGCAAATGTTGATTTTCCAATTTGTTTGTACAATAGAGCAGTCTTCTTTGCTGCTCATGTTATGAGGACAGAAGCCTGAAATCCAAGTGAGGCCAGGCCATGCTTCCCTGAAACAGGGGGCACTCTTACCTGCCTCTTCCAGCTCCTGGTGACCTGCCCAGCCCAGCGTGCTCTGGTTCATGGCTGCAGTGCTCCAGTCTCTGCCCCAGCATCATGGGACCTCCCTGTGTCCTCATTGGGGCCTTCTCTGTATGCTCTGGTGTTCAGTTTCCCCTGTTCTTGTAAGGACACCAGTCACACTGGATGAGGTCCACCCTGTTGACCTCATTTGTACTTGATTATATCTTCAAAGACTTTTTTTCTAAATAAGGACATATATTTTGAGGTGGGATTAGAACTTGAACAAACCTTTTCAGGGGGCATAATTTAACACATAGTTAGCACAAAAATTGTTTTTCTTTTTTTTTTCCTGTATCATTTCCAAGAGATGAGGCCAGGAATCAGGCATTTTAATATCACAATGAAATCCAAATGTCATTAAAATCCTAAGCCTTGTCTATATCACCAGTCCTCACTAATTGTGTGGACTGACACCTCACCCAGGCTTTAGGAAGCACTGCTCTGAGGGTCACACTGATTGGAATGTGGGTCCTAGCTGGTGAATTCTGCATCAGAGCGATGAGGTCACTTAAGGTGTGTGCTGGTAGGACTGCTGGCCTCTGACGGGTCCTCAGACCTTCCTCTTCCATCTCTGGATTGCCCTTCTCCTAATTTTCAACTAGATAGCTCTTGTTAAATTTTATAGCTCAAATTAGATTTCCCTCATGTCCTACCCAGTCTAATTTGGATGCATATCCTCTGTATTCCAGAACAGCCTAGTATCTAGCACTTAATCGTTGATCCTCTTGTCCATATTTTCTTTGAAACATGAGCTAGTGGTTCCTGAAAGGGACCCTCAGATCCTCGGTGTTCTCCTGGTGCCTGGCACATGCTGTTTGTCCCCAGTGATGTATAGGTTAATCACTGTCCAGCACACTGGACACCTATGTCACTTCTGTACCTGGATGTTGAAGCCATTGAGGAAGATGCCTTAGTTAGGATATTAATTGTTAGACTTTCAAAGACACAAGTCTTTCAGCAAAACAACAGTGACCACTGAAATCCTTTCACATTATATTTGATCACACACCACATTTCTGAAGACTGTTCATCAATAAGCCCATATGACACTCTGATGCCCATAATGGTATTGGAGAGTGATGCTGGGCCCCATTGCTAATGCCCAACTACATATCAGACCAACAACCACTTATTTCAAGCCTTTTATTCCGTATTCAACCATTCACTGTTACAAAAAAGTAATGATTTTTAACTTTGACCTCCAATTTGGAGGATATGTATTACTGAGGTATTCGTTCTTGGGATATTGACTTGAGATGAACTCATCTCCATCACAGGAAGTAACCCAAAAACTCCACTCTCATTCTGAATTGGGGTACAGAGATGATGACATCTTACACTGGTGATTCTTAACACCCAAGTCTCTGGAGAATTGTCTGTAAGGATAAGGACATATGGTCACAGTGCCTTGAAAGCAGATGCCCTTCAGTGGACATCTGTGAAGCTCATGGTGTTGGAGGAAACCGACCTGCCTGTATTCTCATCAGGCTTCCATTTTTTAAAAACCAATTTGTCATCACTTTGTATAAAGAGGTTCTTTTCAGGAAGCTGCGTTCTAAATTTGTACATTACCAAAATTATTCTGTTTATTCTTCTTAAGTGGCGATTATGGGTCTTTAAGAGAATGAAGGATGCATCATTAATCAGGTCACGGATCACATGGTTTATTAGTATCAGTTTCAGGTTCACTTTGATCAAGTGTCTCTTTCAAAGTCACTGGAAACCTCCCCACCATGATCTTGTGGTTGAAAAAGGCACAGTAAAAGTTTTGCCTGGGATAAGGGGAGTTGTGTTGTGCTGCTTGTTTTATCCTAGCAGCGCATCTGACTGGCAGGCCTGAGTATCCACACTTGGTTTCCTGGTTCAGTTGTCAATAGAGGACAGGAGTTAGAGAAAAGGAAGCTTCGTTTTGGAGAAAGAAAGTGAAAACTACCACCTTTTACTAAGAAGGCCTCTCTTTCTGGAAGTGCCAACAGTCCTGTGTTGCTTTCCATGTATTTCTTGCTTTACTACTTTTTCTTTTTTTTAATATTGTCAAAGAAAGTGATTTGCAATTTACAAAGATTTTAGTTCACTTTTGCATCCTAATGACATTTGTGAATTTTTTGAAATTTTCTTTAATGGACGAATACAAGTTTTAAAATCATAGGATAGATTATTGGTGCCTATTTTCAGGATTTTTTCATAAATTCTTCACTTATTTTTTTCTTTTTCTTTCTCATTTATCTGCAAGTGTGAAGAGTGAATGCTTCTTTCTGATAATAGTTTATACAGTGCGAGTAGAGTAGTATTCTGCTGAGTAGCAGGGGATCGTTTACAATCCACTTAGCTCTGGGTTAAGAGGATTTCAAGAAAGCAATCATGAGGAAAGGAGAGAGGATAAGTAGTGCAGTTCTGCTAAACCTTTCTCTCTATCTCCATTTCTAAAATGCTCCTCAATGTGCTAATCATCTCCCATTTCCAATAGCGTAACCTTTGCTTCGCTAGTCCAAGTTTCTGCCAGTTCTGACTTTCTTGTCACTTGAAGATCGCCATGTGAAAATCAACTGTTATCGCTGCAAATTCACAGTGCCCATGCCCTGTGTGTGTGTGTGTGTGTGTGTGTGTGTGTGTGAATTTTAGATTTGTTCTGGCTCCCCTTACCCAGTCTAATACTATTCCTCTGTGGTTGTTCTCACCTGCTGTTTTTACTTTATGTCACTTTGCTTCCATTGGGACAGATAGAAAAGAACATCATCAGTGGAAGCTTTAGACTCAGTGCTGGGTGACCCTCTCAGTGTATAACTGGCGGCTTCCACGAGATGCCTCGGTCATGAGGACCAAGCGGCTTCAATCCAACCTACATTTCTCTTTTCAAACCTTACACTGGAGATTATAGTGCAGAAGTGTGTGTGTGTGTGTGTGTGTGTGTGTGTGTGTGTGAGAGAGAGAGAGAGAGAGAGAGAGACAGAGAGTTCTAATTTGTATAACATAGCTAATAAACTAGTAGTGCCCTTCTGTGAGTTCCTTAGATAAAATTTTAGGTGAAGCAAGCTAAATTCTTTCAAAGAACCTTGATTTTATTTGTAAAAAGATTCAGATCCAGTCTTCCCTTGTGCCCTACTGATAAATATTTTTGTGTGTGATGGGAAAACATTCAGTTTTTATTGTTTATTAATAAACTGGTACAATTTGTTTCCATTCAATTTGCACTTTTTTTTTTTTTTTTTTTTTTGGTACAGGGGATTGAAACCAAGGGCACTCCACCACTGAGCAACATCCCCAGCCCTATTCTTTGTATTTTATTTAGAGACAGGGTCTCACTGAGTTGCTCAGGTCCTCACTAAGTTGCTGAGGCTGGCTTTGAACTCGCGATCCTCCTGCCTCAACCTCCCAAGTGCTGAGATTACAGGTGTGTGCCACCGTGCCCGGCTTCAATTTGCACTATTTTTATATTTTGGTAACAAACCATTCGAATTTGGTGCACAGAGCCATCATCTGGAGGAAACAATAGCACCGTGTGCTAGGTGGGCCTCTAGGCTATGCTCTCTGTTTAGGAAGGAGCTCCTCTTTCTAAGGTCTTAAATGTAAAAATTGCTGTGACTATGTTTCCAGATACATTTACTAAGAACAACATTAATTTAATTTCCTCTCTAAATATATGCCAGTTCTAAATTCAGTTGATTCTGTAGGAAAATGACAATAAACTATCTCCTAAAAGAGGGAAGATATTTGGGTTCTTACATAATGTAGGTTTATACATCCATGGTGCATATACGGAGGTGCGTGGATATAATCAACTGCAAGAGGTATTTTTGGGTGTGTGAGTTTCAAATCTTTGTTTTAGCTTAACATAAACTGACTGTCTTAATCTTTGCCTCCCACACAGTGAAGTTCAAGTTCAGGTTCTATCTCTTCTAAATTGTGTGACATGGGTCATTGATTTCACCAGGCCTCCATTTCATCATTTAATATGTGGAGTACACAAAATATTTCCCAGTCTGTGCTGAGAATTATATGAAACAATGCTTATGTTAATGGCTACCATATGTCATAGTAGGTGCTTAGTGAATGGACCTATTAACTTTTAAGCTTTAATATTTTTTGATTTTTTAATTTTAGTTTGCAAATAGGGAGCCACCTTTAGCAAGTGAAAGTGGTACAGGCCTAGTTTAAATCTGAATTTGGACTAGGCTTATTCCATTTTCACATCCAAATTTCATGAATAGGCAAAATCAATTTCTTCTTTCCTCCTTCCAGCTATGGCTGAACTTAACCAGTTCAGTCTCACGGCACTTTCTACACACTGTTTTGTGGTATTCCTGTTTCTGCATGTGTCCATATTCCCATTACTTTGTGAACCTCTGAAAGTCAAGCCTTATGCCGTATTCGTGGTTATCCCTCCTCTGGATAAAGTTTCCCTTCTCGTACTTGCTCCAATCAGTGGCTTTACAGTCATGGGTTTGCAATCACTCCTTTGTCCTACTTCAGTGAGTTATCTTAAACAATGGTTATGAAAATATGATGGTTTTGGGGTACCAACGTACTCTGCTAATTAAAACCTTCATGAATCTGAATTTGCAAAATGCATGATATGGGGTGCAGTTTGTATCACAAAGGGGTTCTTTGCATCATGAAAAAGTTCATTTATTTAAACAGTTATTCCATGGTGAATTAAAAATAGCTTATTCATGAAAACTCAATGTACTCTCACTTTCCAACATCAGGATGAAGTGAAACCCAGCTAGTATTAGTATATTAGTATACCTTCCTTTGCACAGAGATCATTTACATTTATATAACATTTACTAAAACGTGTCAAGATGCTTTCCAATTCAAACAATGTCCCTAAAGATATCCAGAACAAAATAATATATATGTGAGGATGAATGACTTGTGAGATAAATGATTTTTTTTTCAAATTCCTTGGTGTGTTAGTCAGCTTTTCATCATTGTGACCAAAACTCCTGACAAGAGCAAATTAAAGGGGGGAATGTTTATTTGGGACTTATGATTTCAGTGATTCAGTGCGTGGTTGGCTGATTCAATCTCTCTAGTTTTGAGATGAGGCAGAAGAACATCATAGTGGGAATATATGACAGAATAAAGTTGCTTAGTTAATAGCAGCCCTGAAGCAGAGAGAGAGAGAGAGAGAGAGAGAGAGAGAGAGAGAGAGAGCAAGCACAAGGAAGGAGCCAGGGAGAAAACATAGTCCACCAGGGAATGCTCCAAGTAATCAGTTTCCTCTAGACACTACCTACATACCTACAGTCACCACCCAGTTCGTTCATTCAAACTATTAATCTATCAAATGTATTAACCCCCTAATTGGGCATAGCTCTCATAATGTAATTATTTTACCCCTGAATATTCCTGCATTTACAAGGGAGAGTTTTGGGAAAATCTCATTTCCAAACCATAACATGCTGCCCGAGCCCCCAAAAGTGTATATCCACCTTCCAATGTCAATGCATTTAGTTCATTTCCAAGAGTCCCCATAGGCTTAAATTCCTAGCATTGCCCAAAAGTCCAATTTCAAAATCTCTGACGTTTAAGGCAAACTTTTCATCTATGAGCTCCTATAAAGTCAGAAGCAAGTTACAAATACACAATATGTAGTAGCACAGAGTAAACATTCTTATTGGAAAGGGGAGGAAGAGAGATGTGGAAAGAAGGGAAGGACTCAAAGCAAGACTGAAATCCAGATAGGCCAACAAGTCCTACAGCTCCATGTCCAACATCTGGGGCACATGACAACCAGATGTGGTCTCCAAAAGGTTTGGGCTGCCCTGCTCCTTGGGCCTTGATGGTTGCAGCCACGTGGCCTCTCGCTTAGGCTGGCGTTATGCCCAGCTAGCAGGCTTCTATGGCAATTGTTCCACAGAACTTGTATCTCTTAATCTGGGATGTTTCCACTGTAATTTCAATTTCTTTCTCCCAGCCTCAAGCTTTACCCTCTTGGGCTGGCTGCGGGGTTCCAACCTTTGGACACTCTGTCTGGCCTCCCAGGCCTTCCTTTGATTTCCCATCGGAAACCCCCATGACCCACTAGCTCCAGCATCCTTTATTCCTGCAGAACCCATACAAGACGAGTAATGCCAAGGCCAGTCACCTGCTTGAACAGTAGTCTGGCCTCCTTGGACCACAGTTGCAGGAGGTTCTGAGTGCCTGAGTGAATCCTGGGGAAGCAACTTACTAGGCAGTCCTGTGCAAGCAGGATGCTCCCAAAAGTCTTTTAAATGAGTTTTCATTTCCACACCCTTAAGCCTGCAATAGATGTGGTTCTCTTGATTCCTGAGATGCCCTCAAGGCTTATTTCATTGCTTCTGTGCTCAAGTGGCAATAATCTTTTCAATTCAACAATCACACCTGCCTTGGCACCAATTTTACAGGCACTTTTGACCAAACTGCTCGTTTTAAAAAATCCATATTCTCTGCTTTTTGCTCCCAATTCTTGCAGTAAAACTGGCTAAAATCTGCCAACAACATGCATGCCATTGCCTACATGCTGTTCTGTCTTGCAGTTTCCTCTACCAGATTATTTAATCCTCTACATTTAATTTGGCCTCACACAAAGTCTCAGGACTCGGACAAAATGTAGAAATTTCTTTGCTAGAATGCAGCACATGTGGCCTCTGGCCTAATTCTCCACAGAGTCCTTCTTCCCCTCTGAAATCTCATAAGCACAGTCTTTACATCTACCATTGCCATTCTGGTATTCTGATTTTCTACCAGAATCACCTATTAAGATCTTCTCACAGCATTCTTAGGCTTCTTCATCCTGTATCTCCAAACTTTTCCAAACTCCTTCTGCAACCAGTTCCAATGGCCTTTGAACCACGTTGTCAGGTTAGTTACAGCAGCAACACCACATGTTGATACCAATTTCTCTTTTAGTTAGCTTTTTGCCACTGTAATCAAATATCTGACAAGAACATTCTAGAGGAGAAGTTTATTTGGGGCTTGTGGTTTCAGAGGTTCAGTCCATAGTTGGCTGACTATTGCTTTGGACCTGAGATAGGACAGAATATTATGACAAAAAGGCATCATGGAGGAAAGCTGCTAATCTTCTGGAAGCTAGAAAGCAGAGGAAGAACTAACCAAGTGCCTGGGACAAAATATAAACCCAAAAGGCACACTCCCAGCCACCTACTTCCTCCATCCACACCCTACCTGCCTACGTTACCACAGGGATAGTTCATTCATAGCTCTCATAAGTCCACCATTTACCCCTTAACGTTCCTCCATTAAAAGAGAAGTTTTGAGAGGACATATTACATTCAAACCATAACAGTTGGATAGTCTTTTTAAAAATTTTTCAAGAAAAAAGTTTAAGATGAAATTTTCAAGAAAAAAGTTTAAGATGGTCTATTCCTTTCTGTGACAATTCCTCACCAGTGTATCTGACTCAGTTCTCTTTCTTTACCCAGGCATAGACTACAATTATTTTTCCAAGTCTCCAAAACTAATAAACAACGCTCCACATAGAACCCTTCAATGGCTCTTTATTGACTATGTTTCTATTCAGTGCAACTTTGAAAAACATTTCTCTAAGTCCAATCTTATAAAATTAGTTTTATATGATATTTTTTATGTTTTGTCAAACTAGTTGTTAAAAAAAAATCACTGGATTTTTCAATTTCCTTTTACATCTTTATAGAATACAATTTTAACTATTAAAACAAGAGTTATACCAGAAGATTTTTTTCTAACCATCAGTGAATCTAAAAATCTAATTATAAAATTAATTCCTTTGTGTCATTTTGTCTCACAAAACTTGTTCATCTTTTTACTTGCTTTGGTGGAGAGGATTTCCAATATGTTTTTGTTTGTAAGCTTTATTTTCAATAACTGAAATCTGCGTAAGCATAGAGCTGAAAGATTTGACCTTTCAAGTCAATGTATTCTTCATCATTTAAAATAATCTCAATTCAGTTGAATTTTTTTTTATTTTTCAATGTTCCTAAATAATTTTCTTTTTATTATCTGTGCTATTTAAATTAACTTAATTACCTATGTTTTTTAAAATGTAAAGTAAACAAAAATACATATGAACACTTGTGTTTTCTGTGACTGATTCATGAAAAATGGACAGCATTAGGTGATGTCTGATGGTTACAAGTCTAAATGTAAATTAAAAGATTTCTTTCTTTCCTCCTGAAATTTCTTAATTTTCTCTATAAGTTGAAGAATACAATTAAAAGAATGAATTCATTGAAATATATCATTTTTAATCTAAATAATTTAAATAATTCTGAAATTGGGTAATACTGAAATATTCTTTTTTTTTTTTTTTGGTGCTGGGGATTGAACCCAGGGGCACTCCACCACTGAGCCACATCCCCAGCCCTGTTTTGTATTTTATTTAGAGACAGGGTCTCACTGAGTTGCTTAGGGCCTTGCTAAGTTGCTGAGGCTGACTTTGAACTTGCAATCCTCCTGCCTCAGCCTCCCAAGTGCTGGGATTACAGGCTTGCGCCACCATGCCTGGCCTGAAATACTCTTACAGGCCCATTATGAGACTTGAATACCATTCATAATCTCATGTTTGAGAAGCTGAAATTACTCTTAGATATTATATAGCCCACATTTTATAGATACAAATTTTGAGGATGTGAATGTGAATGAATCAAAATAGTGGATTCTCTTTCAAAAGCAAGGATGTTTTTGATTTGTTAACTGGGTGAGATGATGATGGTGAGAAAGAATGTAAAAAAGAAAATGAAAGTAGCCTTTGAGGAAATATGAAAATGTATTCAAAATTCTTCAACTTTAGTCCATTTCACCAGTTCCTTTGTCTTTGGCCAGTCATTTAACTATTCTAGGACTGAATTTTCTAGTTGATCATAAATTTCAAACAAATTAATACTATTGCCCCCATGTCAGGTATTTCAGATCTATTTATTTAAGCATTTTTTTAATAAACTAATGTTTGCAGCATTTTGGGGGAACTAGAATTGAGAGTTGAAAAGGAGATATGAAGATAAAGTAAAATAGATTTTAATTTTTCCATTATTCTTGCGGTTTCATGAGAAAGTGCTGATCTGCTTAAGTTGGTAACAGAATGATGAGGAGAAGCTGAGCAATCTGAAGAACTAGGACATGCATGTCCATGGGGATCTTGGACTTAATACAGAGCTTATAGTTCTTAAGAAATTCAAATAAATTCCATAAGTTGAGAACACATTAGGAAGATCCCAGCCTCCTAAAGGGAATGGGAATGGTGGCATAGGTTGTAATTATAGCAAGAAGCAGAACAAACAACACATCTTAGGTGGAGGAATTGAGTTGTACTCTTGTACTCTGAGTTGATATTAGAAGAAAAGTCTCATTAGTGTCCTGGACTTGCATTTCCTTGACATATCTATTGGACATTCTGCATTCTATCTATTCTATCTATTGGATATGTCTATTGGACATGCAGCTTTCTTGGCTCACCTGAGGGACCTCAGCTGGAGCCTTGGCATAACTTAAAACACTCACAGTCTGGAGCATGAAGACATGCTGGTCTCTTCATTCCCTGTTCTCAAAGAACTGCAAATTCCACATCTGCCTTTCCATATTAAGACCTTTCGCTCTACAACTTTCCCATAACCGATTTCCTACCGTAATGGTTAATTTGAATTGTCAACTTGATTGGATTAAGATATACGTATGATTAAGAGGCTTTTGGGTGTGTCCATGAGGGCATGTCTAGGGATGATTGGCATATGGGATAGTGAACTGAAGTGGAGCCCTTCCCTAAGCATGGGCAGCACCACCCAATAGGATGGAGTAAAAGCTGGAAGAACAAGGAAGAAGATGCAGATGCAAGCTGGGCTCTTCTTGAAGGGGTTCTTGATTGCTGCTTCAATTGTCTGAGGCTGTTGGATTCTTGCTTCTTCACTCTCCAAAGTGGACTCTGCTAGTGTTTCTCCAGGAAGTTTCTAGAAGCCTTGGTCTTGGACTAGGGAAGCACTGTTGATCTTTCTTGTTCTGGGGCTTCTGCATCTTGGACTGCGCAGCTGCTGGTTCTTCCAGTTCTTCAGCTGCAGACGGCCATTGTGGACTATCCAGCTCCTGGCCGTGTAAGCCATCTAATAAATCCCCTTTTCATAATCATACTTCCTGTTAATTCTATTCCTCTAGCAAATCCTGACTAATACACCTACATTCCATTTCAATTCTGCTGAAATTACAGAGACTATTAAAAGTACTCTGTGCACTCACTACATATCACGCTTATTTGAATTTTAATGACATAATTTCCTGAAACTGTTTTCTCTTGGGGTCAGGACCTCCTCCTCAAGGTGAGTCGCAGTGTGAGTGCAGCTACTGCAGTTGTATATCCAGGATTCTGGCTGATGTATTGCCCATGTCTTATCCTTCCTTCTCACTTTTCCTTCTTTTTTTTCCTTTTGCCAAAACACTTAAACAAATACTTCCCCCATGTGCTGGTCAGCTCCTGAAAAAAAAATATAGCCACATCATTTGTTTTCAAAAAATTCTATAATCTTCCAATACCCATAGACAATTCTTTTTTGTTTCTAGCAAGTTTATCCACCCTTCTTCCTTTCCTTAGTCAGATGGCTTTTTCTCAGATATCCTCACACTAATTGGGGATTTGCTTCTGCTTCCTTTTGTCCTATCAGTAGGATGCAGATCCATTCCTCCAGGCCCTGTGCTGGGTCCTCTTCTCCATGCCCACAGGCACTTACCTGGTCTGCCATGGGCTCATGTGCCCTACCTGCTTCTGTCTACTGCTGGTCACATCCACTGATTCTTCACTGAAGGATCAGTACGTCTTTCTCCTCTTAAAACAGAGCCAACATTAAAATGCCATCTCACAAATACTTTACTCTGTGTCCCACTCCATCTTTCATTTCCTCTCCTCATCACAGATTCTTAAATGTCTGATGAAGTCTCCTGTTCAGCTGCTCCAGGGAACCTGGTCTCCAGCCCTCACCATATTTCCCTCAGTGGTATTTCTCCTTGCAGATCCTGATGTTTATTTACATAGCTCACCAGCCCCCAGAATGCCACTTCCTCTTGTCCTTTCCATTTCAAATCCTGCTGACATCTTTCTGTATTGCTTATTCTATGTCGTATTTAAATAAGTGTCTCTCAGAATACAGAATACAATTCCAGGCTCTCTTCTCATCTTTCTCTGAATCTCCATTTTCTCACATCATATTGTGGTAACAATGATTGAGTCTGCCTTAAATAAGGACATCGGATTTCTCTAAGGGCACTAATATTCATGATTTCTTTGTCATGACTCAGTCTTACAGTAACAAGAAGATGGCCTTTACATTGCAAATATTCAATAAATGGTGGTTTAATAAATACCAGAATAAATAAATGAGTGCATATTTTGGGTAAAATGAAGCTACCTTATCTACTATATCTTTGCAATTTCCCTTTATTTCCTGATTTTCAAGTTCTTCTCCTATAAAATCCCCTGTGCTCTTTAAACCCTTTTAGGTTTTTCATAAAGTTTCAAAAAATACTTTTTGTATTGTTTGTGCTTAGCACAGAGTAGAAGTAGAACTAATTCTGCTCAGTTTGCATAATTCCTTGACTCACAAAGACTGACAGCAGTGAAGTGCAGCCATGTACAGCTTCTTGGATCTACTGAGCAGAAGGAAAGAGCACCAGGGAGGGAAGAGAACAAGTCCCAAAGGGCAAGGATAGTGGAGGTTCTATTGTAGTCATTTGCCCTTTACATGAAAGAAAAAAATAACAAGTTTGCAGAAGTACCACATCCCTCATGCAGCAGTACAGGATATCAACCTTCATTTGTTTTGGACATGCATTGAACAGCTTTTCTTATAAAACTAAGCCTGTTTTATGGGTAAATCTGGAAAGGACATTAACCATTGATGAGGTGTTTAGAAATGGAGAGAAGTGAATGAGATAAGATACTGCTGATAGGAAGGAGCAGCTGAGTACACTGTTTTTCTCCCTAAGCAATAAAGAAACCAAACAAAAAAACAACTCAGAAATCCATATGAATTGAAGCTAGACTGAATTTTAAGAGAAAATAGTCTTAGCAGGCAGAGCTATTGTCCATTGCATATCTTCATATGGGGCAATAGAAATTAAACAGGGATAACACTGCCCTGGAAGTAAGGAACTACTCTAAGGTTTCTCTAAACTTGTCTCCTGTTAAGTAAAACACCAAGTTTGCATCACATATTTCCACTTAAGGCTCTGAAGCCCATAATCCTCTGCTACTGCACTTTACCCCTCCCCATAATATAATTCTTGATAAGATTGTCACTGCCCTTGACTTACGTTGTAAGAAAAGAAATCAATGACATGGATGTATGTTAGACACTCATTAGGAAAGGCTGGACATGTAGCTCCTAATTACACCAATACACCACGTGAGCCATTTCTCCCTGTACTTTTGACAGCATGCGCATTAACTTTTTCAACTCCACCTCTTTCAATGGTTCCTGAATGTAGCTGTGTAAGTTAATACATGTGAGTGAGTAGTTCTCTTTTTTTTCCTAAATATCAAACAAAATTGTCAACTCTTTTTATTTATTTATTTATTTATTTATTTATTTTTGGTGCTGGGGATTGAACCCAGGGCCTGTGCTTACAAGGCAAGCACTCTACCAACTGAGCTACATCCTCAATCCAAAATTGTCAACTCTTTAAAAATTATTGTTTGATTATTACTTTTATTTTTTCTTGGCAATAGATCTCTGGGTTTTTCAACCCACTTTCCAAAAAGAAGGAACAAGGTAAATGGATTAGTGATGATTAGATTAAGTATTTCAGTTCCGAGATAAATGCAGACCACAAATGACTAGCACATTTCACTCAACTTTGAAAAGATGGTGCCTATCCAAAGGAAATCTTTGAGATCCATACAACAATTTCATTGAGGAAGAGAACTGGGCAAGAAATATATCTTTATTCTAAATCCTAAATAGTGATCCTTAATTCTCTTGTGTCCCAAATCTTATAGGATTTCATTCAAGATTTATTTTACCTCATGTGAGGACATTTACGATCTAGTTATATTTGTTTCTTGCTAGACATTGTGAACATCTAAAGGGCCAGGACAAAACCTTGTCATCTGCATTCCCCAGTTCATTTTGTAGAGACTCTACATCCCAGGGGCCAAAAAAAGATTGACTCTGGGGACATTCAAGATGGTGGAGTAGAAGAAGTCTGCATTTCTAGTTGGTCCATGCCTCAAGATTCAAGCAGCAGGAGTACTGCTTCTCAGTGAGATGGGTGAAGAGGAACTTCACTAAAATTCATTGGACACTTACAATGTCTTAGAGACTCAGAAGGTTATGTGCACTAAACAAAGGAGAAAGAGCACATTGGAGTAAAGCTGGTTTTGGCACCAGCATTAATAGCATAACAGGTTCACCATAGAGAGAAGGCAGAGCAAAGAAAAACAGGGCAAAAATTTGGAATGCAAAAGATGTGATTAAAAGAAAAGCAGTAGGCTCCTCCTGTGTATTTTTTGCCCCAGTCTTGGAATTAGCCATTTTTCCAAGGTAGACTGACTCTTTTTATTAGAGAGGGTATTAGAAACCAAGCTAAATGTGCTGCTTTTTTGTTCTTTTGCAATTATTTTGTTGTTATTTAGGTCTTTTGAATTTCCATGAATTTTATTTTTTAATTTTTTAATTTTATTTAATTTTTGATTCATTGAACACAGAAAGTAAGGAAGTCCTGAAACAAAACAAAGCAAAATCTCTTTGATGAGGGTATGTTAAAGGAACATGGGAAGTAACAGAAGATTTCCCAGTGATCAAAGTTGTAATAATAATTTCAGTAACAAATTGTAATTGTAATTGTAATTGTAATTGTTGTAATAATTTCAGTAACAAAATAAAGTAGTATTGGATTATGAACCAAAGTATAAAATAAATATCCACAAGCTCAAATTGGTAAAAAAAAAAAAAAAGAAAGAAAAAAGAAAAAAAGAAAAGCAGCCTCAACTTACTCATCTAGAGGCTGCACCACAATATGGTGCTCGAAAAGTGTTCTATATTTCTCAACTGACAATGGAGAGCTGAGACAGCAGTCATCTTGATGCAGCCATGCTGGGTTTGCTGCTGCCGGAACCAGAACGTCATAGAAACCCTGCCACACTGTCCTGACAAGAACCTACCATGTATACTGGGGTATACCTAGCAGAACATAAGTGGAACAGAAATGTAAAATTGTTCCCAGAGAGATTCAATCTTCAGATATACTTTTATACAAAGGATAGAAGAGATAAAAACCCAAACTAATGACCAAATAGAAATGGCTAGGGGTGGAGACTCAGGTCTCTCTAATGGACATTCATTTCTGCAGCAAAAATAGAATTAACACAAAGTCTGTGGATACCACACCTGGAAGGAAGCCTCCATCTAGATCACCTAGGACACTTTGGCAAGAGAAGGCTGTGCCTGAGAGGTAACCACACCTAAGAATGGATGAAAAATCCCTTCTGCCAGAGGCATGAAATCCAATAGAAATACAAAATAAATATGAGAAAATAGGGTACAAGATATCTCCTAAACATCTTAAGTCACCAGCAACTGACCCCAAAGGTGTAAAAGTGGATGAAATGTGAGATAAAGAATTCAAAAGAATGATTATAAAAATAATCAATGATTTGTAAAAGGACACAGAAAAACACCTAAGTGAATTAAGGAAGTCAGATAGGATCTGAATTAGAAATTCAAGAATGAGATAGAGATATAGATAAAGAACCAAAGAGAAATCTTGGAAATGAAAGACACAATAACTGGGTCAAATGGTGGATCCATTCCAAGTTTTTTGAGGAATCTCCACACCGCTTTCCAAAGTGGCTGCACTAATTTGCAACCCCACCAGCAATGTATGAGTGTACCTTTTTCCCCACATCCTCACCAACACCTATTGTTGCTTGTATTCTTGATAATAGACATTTTAATTGGGGTGAAATGATATCTTAAGGTAGTTTTGATTTGCATTTCTCTTATTACTAGAGATGTTGAACATTTTTTCATATACTTATTGATTGCTTGTAAATCCTCTTCTGTGAAGTGTCTGCTCATTTCCTTAGCCCATTTATTGATTGGGTTATTTGTATTCTTGGTGTAGAGTATTTTGAGTTCTTTATATATTCTGTAGATTAGTGCTCTATCTGACATGTGTGGGGCATCGGTTTTCTCCCACTCTGTAGGCTCTCTCTTCACATTGCTGATGGTTTCCTTTGCTGAGAAAAAGCTTTTTAGTTTGAATCTATCCCAATTATTGATTCCTGATTTTATTTCTTGTGCTTTAGGAGTCATGTTAAGGAAGTCTGATCCTAGGCCAATAAATGAAGATTTGAACCTACTTTTTCTTCTATTAGGTGCAAGGTCAAGGACTTAAAATCAGTACACTACAGTGATGCAGCCACATCATTGCTTATAGCAGCCCAATTCACTATAGCCTGTGGAACCAACCTAGATGCTCTTCAATAGATGAATGGATAAAGAAACTGTAGTACATATACACAATGGAATATTATTCAGTCATAAAAAATAATAAAATTATGACATTTGCAGGTAAATGGATGGAATTGGAGAAGATCATGTTAAGTGAAAGAAGCCAATGCCAAAAAACCAAAGGCCAAATAATTTATCTTATAAGTGGTTGATGACACATAGCAGGGGTGGGGGGAGGTACAGGAAGAATGGAGAAGGGATGAATTGTACAGAGATAAATTAGGGGTGGGGAGAGGGCAGGGAAGGAAAGATATAGAATGAGACAAACATCTTTATCTATGTATAGGTATTAATAGGCAAATTATATGATTCTACTTTGTGCACAACCAGAAAAAGATAGTTGTACTCCATTTTTGTACAGTGAATTAAAATAAGAAAATAAAAAAAACAAAGACACAATAAATCAAATAAAACATTTTCTTGGAAGTTTCTCTCATAGAGTAGATTATAACAGAGATAAAATCTTAGAGCTAGAAGACAGAGTGACCGTGCTTGAATATTCAGACAGTATTAAAGAAAAGAAAATAAATAAGTGTGAACAGAATATAAAAGAACTCTGGAACAACATTGAGAGACCAAATTTATGAATCATTGGAACTGAAGGGGGTTTTAAGATAAATACTAATGAAACAGATAACATCTTCAGGGAAATAATGGCAGAAATTTTTCCAAACCTATGGAAGGAGATGAACATCCAGATATAGGATGTGTTCAGAATCCCAAATAGTCAAGATCAAAAAGGAACATCTCCATGAAACATTATAATTAAAATACCTAACATACAGAACAAGAATAGAACTTTAAAAGTCTCAAGAGAATAATGTCGCATCACATTTAGAGGCAATACTTATGATTTCCCAAAACAAACTCTCAAAACCAGGAGTGCTCAGATGATGTGTCCCGTTTTCTGAAAGAAAGTAACTGTCAATCAATATTGCTCTATATAGCAAAGTTATTCTTCAAAATCGAAAGGGCAGTAAAAACCTTCCAAGATAAGCAGAAACTAGAAGAATCCATGACTACTGTTGCCATACTAAAGAACTTCCTTTAAAAAATACTCCACATAGAAGAAATAAAAAGCAAATCCTAGAGTTCACAGAAGAGCAAATCTCATTTGAAGAGTAGCTAAGTTAAATGAGAAAACCAAATTAAACATAGTCAAGAAATCAAAATGACAAGAATTAATAAACATCTTTCTATAATGACATTAAAAGTAAATGGTTTAAATTCTCCAAGTAAAAGACATAGGCTGAATGAATGGATTAAAAAACAAGACCCAAATATATACTGTTTGCAACTGATGCACTTTACAGGAAAAGACAGCCATAAGTTGAAAGTGAAACAATGAAAATTGATATACCATGTGAATGGAGCACCAAAACAAGCAATAGCTACTCATATTTGGCAAAGCAGATTTCAAACCAAAATTAATCAAAGCAGGTCACTTCATACTCATAAAGGGAAAAATCCAACAAGATATAACAATAATAAATATTTATGCCCCAGACATGGGTACAACTAATTACATAAAGAGACACTACTCAAATTGAAGCCTCAGGTAGAACCCAGTATAAGAATACTGGTTGATTTCAACATACCTCTCCCACCATTAGAGAGATCATCCATTCATTATCTTTGCAAAGTTTCTTTGGACTTGGAAAATATTACAAATCAAATGGACTTAACAGACATCAATAGAATATTGCATCCAAAAGCAGCTAAATGCACTTTCTTCTCAGAGGTTCATGAAAATTTCTCCAAAAGAGATCATATTTCAAGCCACAAAGCAACTCTTAGCAAGTACAAAAAATTGATAGAATTCCTTGCATTTTATTAAATCATAATGGAATGAAATTAGAAATCAATATAACAAAACTCTATAGAAATCATTAAACATGTGGCAATTAAAAAATTCATTTTTTAATGATATATAGGTGATAAAAGAAATCAAGAAAATAATGTAAAAATTCTGAACTCACATCAGCATAGTGATAAAACATGCAAGAATTGTTGGGTCACTATAAAGGGAGTTCTAAGAGGAAACTATCTGGCTCTGAGTGCCTACATGCGGAAATCATAAAAATCCTAAGTAAATAATCTAATGATACATTTCTAGGCCCTTGAGAAAGAAGAAAAATAATTCCAAAATCAGTAGAAAGAAGGAAATGTTTAAGATCAGAGTCAAAATCAAGTAACTTGAGAACAAAAAAATACAAAGGGTCTGTTATGATTTGGCTGTGAGGTGTCCTCCTAAAGCTCACATGTGAGACAATGAAGGAAGGTTCAGAGGAGAAATGATTGGGTTTAAAAGTATTAATCCAACCCCCATCAGGAATTAATTGAAGTGGTAGGGTGTGGCAGGAGGAGATTGAAATTGGGGCTATGGGATATATATTTGGCAACTGGAGAGTGGAGTCACTTTCTCTGCTTCCTTATGAGGCAAGCTGCTTCCCTCTGCCATGATGTTCAGCCTCACCTCAAGCCCCAAGGAATGGAGCCAGTCTTCTATGAACTAAGACCTCTGAAACTGTGAGCCCTCAAATAAAATTTTCCTCCTCTATAATTGTGCTGGTGAGATCATTTAGTCACAGCATCAAAATAGCTGACTGAAGCAGGATCATTGAAACAAGAATTGGTTCCTTAAATTATAAAGATTAATAAGTCCTTAGATGAACTAACCTAAAGTGGAAGAGAAAAACCGCAATTAATAAAATTAAAGATGGAAAGAAGAGAAATCACCACAAACATCACAGAAATCCAGCAGATGATTAAGGAGTAGTTTGAAAACTTTTACTCCAATAAATTGGAAAATCCAGAAGAAATGAAGAAATGGATTTCTAGACAAATATGATCTGCCAAAAGTGAATCAAGAGGACATAGAAAACCTAAACAGACCAATAACTAGTAATGAGACAGAAACAGTAAGAAAATGCCTTCCAATAAAGAAAAGCCACGTCCAGATGGATTCTTGGTTGAATTCTACCAAACCTTTAAATAATTAACACCAATACTTTACAAATTATTTCATAAAATAGAAATGGATGTAACACTTCCAAATTTGTTCTATGATGGCAGTATCACATTTCTACCAAAAACCAGATAAGGACACATCAAGGAAAGGAAACTACAGACCAACATCCCTGATGAACTTAGATGCAAAAATACTAAATAAAATATTAGCACATCATGTTCAACAACATATGAAGAAGATTGTAAACCATGACCAAGTTGGTTTTATTGCAGAGAAGCAAGGATGAATTAACATATGCAAATCAAAAAATCAGCCAACACAATAGATGCAGAGAAGACCTTCTCTTTTACAAAATTCAGCACCCATTCATGATTAAAAGCACTGAAGAACCTCGGGATAGAAGAAAAAACCTTGACAGCATGGAGCTATATATGAAACCCCAAGCCAACCTCATAGCGAATGAGGTAAAACTGAAAACATTCCCTTTACAATCTGGAAGAAAACAAGGATGTCCATTCTTACCATGTCTGTCTAATATAGCACAAGACATTCTACCCACAGCAACTAGGCAAGAGCAGGAAATGTAAGGGACAAAATCAGGAAAGGAAGAAGTCAAATTAACACTGTTTGCAGATGATATGGTCCAATACCTATTAGATCCAAAAACTCCACCAAAAGACTGCTACACCTAATAAACAAATCTGGCAACGTGGCAGGTTACAAAATCACCATACAAAAATCAATAGCTTTTCTATGTATCAAAAATGAATCTACTGGGAAAAAAATCTGAAAAACAATTCTACTCAAAATAGCTTTAAAAAATACCTAGGAACAAATGGAACCTAGGAGGTGAATGCCTTCTACAATCAAAACTATAGAATAATGAAGGAAGAAAGTGCAGAAGATCTCAGAAAGTGGAAGACCTCCATGTTCTTGGATAAGACAAATCAATACTGTTATAATTACCGTACTACCAAAAGCAATATACAATGCAATCCCTTTCAAAGTACCTATGACATTTTTTACAGGTCTAGGAAAAAAAAAAAACAGTTCTAAAATTCATTTGGAAGAATATATGGCCCAGAAGAGCCAAAGAAATTCCAATGCAAATAAATAAATAAGCAAGCAAGCAATGTTGAAGGCATCACAGTACCTGACTTCAAATTAGACCACAGAGCTATGGTAATAAAAACTGCATGGTTCTGGCATAAAAACAGACACAGAGACAATGGTACAGAATTGAAGACACAGAGACAAACACACACATTGATCCTTGACAACATTCTCAAAAACATACATCGTACAAAAAACAACCTTTTAAAAATGGTGCTGGGTAAATTAATTATCTACATATAAAATAATGAAATTAAACCCTATCTCTCACCATGCATAAAAGTCAACTCAAAAGGAAACAGAGAACTAGGAATTATACCAGAAACAATGCAACTCATAGAAGAAAATGTAGGATCAACACTCCAACATAAAGGCATGGACAATGACATCCTCAGGAGGATTCCCTAAGGCTCAGGAAACTATGCCAAGAGTTAATAAACAGAACAGCATCAAATTAAAAAATCTATGCACAGCAAATGACAATTAGGAATGTGAAGACTACCTACAGAGTAGAAGAAAACCTTTACTAGCTGCTCTTGTGAGCAATAATTAATACCTAGTTGACATAAAGAACTCAAGAAACTTTATGCCAAAACAACAAATAACCCAATAAATGAATGGGCAAATGAATTAAACAGATATTTCTCAAAAGAAAAAAAATACAAATGGCTAACAAATACCTGAAAAAAATTTTCAGCATCATTGTCAATGAGGAAAATGTAAATCAAAAGAATGCTGAGACTTCCTCTCACACCATTCAGAATGTCAGTCATCAAGAATACAAATAATAGCAAATGCTGGAGAGGATGTGGAGAAAAAGGAACACGTTTACACTTTTGGTGGAATTGTGAAAGAATCATTAGGAAAATCAGTATAACGATTTCTCAAAACACTAGGAATGACCCAGCTTTATCTCTTCTCAATATTTATTCTGAAGAACCAAAGTCATCATATTATGATACACGCACACCCATGCTTATCGCAGCACAAGTCATAACTGACAGATTATGAAACTCTCCTAACTGTCCAAGAATGAATGGATGGATAAAGAAAATGTAGTGTGGAAAAACAAGAGTGTTTTATTCAGTCATAAAGATAAATGAAATGATATCATTTGCAGGAAAACGGATGGAACTTGGGAACATTATATTAAGCCAAATAAGGCAAACACAGAAGGACCAGGGTCATATGCTTTCTCTCACAGGTGGAAACTGGAGAGGAAAAAGGAAAAGAAAGGGGCAGGGGGAGAATCTCATGCAAATAAAATTAAGATCAGTAAAGGGACTAGGGGATAAGAGGTGGGGAGGGAGGGGAGAAGTACTGAGGATTGATATTGACCAAATTATATTGTTACATTGTGTGCATGTAGGAATATGTAGCAACAAATCCACTCATTTCGTACAACTATAATGCACCAATAAAAATAAGGAAAAAAATGCACATTGAACTGTGTTTCTCTGCATGACTCCAGTTAGGGAGACTTGATCTTAGAACAACTCCCTATAAGTGAAACATTGTTTGAGCCTATTTTTTTTCTTTTTAAAGGATATCACAAAGAATAACATTAATTTTAAGGAGAAAGAGGAAACTTCTAGTGATTAAATAAACTGTTCTTTCCAACTAAAAACAGTGCATCTTAGTTTGTCACAGCACCAATGAGATCAAGGAGGCTAGCAAGTCCAAGCCTGCAGCATCAGTATCCCAGTTTGAATCCAAAGACTGTAACTTCTTTAGAATCAGGAAGAGCCATGAGGAAGAATTTTTTCATACTGGAGACAGATTCTATTCAGACCTTCAACTAACAGGATGAACCACATTAGATAGGACAATATGCTTTACTCCATTTATCTACTTAAATGTTACATTTTAATTTCATCTACAAACATCCTCATGAAAACAGCATGAATAATGTTTGATCAACTATCTGGGTACTCCATAGCCCAGTCAAGGTGCCGTATGAAATTAAACATCATGATGACTAACAAATAAATAAATGCATCTCCACGATTTTATGAATGCTGACAAAGAGAGCCAGAGGGTGGGGAGGTAGAGTAATGACAAGTCAAGAATCCAAAGTTTTAGTTGGATGCAAATTTAGAAAGAGAATCAAGACTTTTGTCTCTTAGTCCTAGGTAACTTTCATTACCTTATGATGCATCTTCTTAGGGATTCTGTTGCCCAGTTTAAGATAGAAATTATGTAGAGAAGTAAGGGCATTTACAAGTTCAATATGGAAAACTCATGACAAGAAATTTTACTTCCTTCCTTCTGTGAATTATTATTTGAAAATAAAATAGAAGAAAGTCAAAATGAAATGAAAATCTTAAGTTTGTTGTATTTTCTTTTAGTATTCCAAATCATTTTTCTTTTTTGCTTTAAAATTTAATTCTTGTTAATTATCAAGAATCATGTTCAACAAGGCTGGAAATGATGATTATTGGAAAATAAACTTTTCCATGAATACAAATTTTTTCGTTGTCTCCTTTTAGCAATTAAATAATAGAGGAGTGTTAAAAATAATTCCAACCATGTCAGAAAATGGCTTCCAGGAGATTTATTTAATGGCTATACTTTATAATTCGTCATAGTGATTACAGAAATATTGATATTTAAATTTTTTATTTAGGATTTTAACTGGTGTATGTTTTCACACTATAGCTTTCTAGTGGGAAATCCAATTTTCTGAGTGTTTAGTAACCAGACACTGAATGAAAATTCTTAATAAGTGAAATATGGAAAAGTTATGCCTCTTTCCCAAATGATGACAATGTTGGAAAATTATCAGTAAATATATTTCATTGGCTTAGCTTCTGACATCCATACTCTTATCTCATGTAGAAAGTATTCAGCATGAGAACGCAAAGCTCTGAGCACATTTGTTCTCTATTTACGGCAGATGGAGAGATACTTAAGAGGCAATTGTTACTACAGAAACTACTTCCTGTTTTTTTAACTACATTTGGAGGGGGGTAATCAACACTGAGTAAAGGCTACAAAGTTTCTAAAAGACAAAATATAGAGTACACTAATGTTTAAACATGCAATATAGACCTGCTAAGACTTACGCTGGTTCTCATCATTTAATACTCATGACAAGTCATTCATGTTATTCATTACTCTATCCATCATTCATAAAGAGACATTAAATTTAAGGGAGATTTAGGGGAGAATTGAAAGATATAGAGCTAGTAAGAACGAATCCTCCCAAATATTGTTTACTTTCACAGCACTTCTATTTTTGCAGAAATATACCATGGGTCCTTTATAATATGAGGAAGAGGGGCATGAAGGTGGTGCTTCATTATGGAACCAGGAAAATGATTAAGTTATGGAACTTAAGGAGGAGGATAGATCCATGATGATGGTGTCTGACCATACTGTCTAGACAGGGATGCAGTCATGGCCAAGACTGGAGAAGATGCTTCCATTAACACAACAACACGTCTTCCAGCCTTGATTTATAGGCAGGTGCATTTTTCCCACTGGAACACACGAAGGTATACATTTCTTTGGTTTAAAGAGAGTATTACATCCTGGAAGACATTTCTTTCTCATAAAATATGGTTTATAAACCAAATCTTCACTTAAGCCTTCAAAGGCCTGGTCCAGCATTCTACAAGACTATCAGTTTTTAGATAGTACGGTACCTGATGTAACCAGAAGAGTCCAATTTATAGACCTACTTCCATATTTCTGTTGCTTGAAATGCTTATTTTTCTTGGCCTGATGTGATACTGTGCTAGCTCCAATATCTTTGGAACAAATACTTTGTTTGTTCTCAAATAGTAATAGAAGCTTCATGCACAGACTCTGCCCATGACTATTCTTTTCAATATGAAATGCTGATTCCTACATTAGAATAATTAACCAACAAGAAGCATGTTGTATCTCCTTCCTTCATGTGGGATGTGCAGGACAATATATGGTGCCCTTTACTTTGGAGAGTAATTACCCTCCTAACCATTTTATTGATGTGGCAGTCCCTTGAGTCCTAGTGACATTCATTTCCCACTCTCTGGAGAATAAATGTCTTATCTAAGCCTTCAAAGTATGCTAACCACTTCTTGCTCATTTGTCTGAATACATGATTTCATTGATAGAATGTATTGCTATGTTTTATTAAGAGATGGAGAGATTATCCAACTATCTTTGAACTATATTGTAGCCGACTCTGGGAAACATAACAGAACCCTAACTTTGAAATGCATACTGTTGGTGATTAGTATACTCAGTGCAATTAGTGTGACATCTGCTTCTGATGTCTGAGTCCTATCTCCTGTCTTTGGTTACTGTGGAAGTTCTGTCATGCTCATAGCCAACTGTAGCCCAGTTCTGTGGTAGCATCTACCACCATCAGCCCTGATTTTCACAGCAGCCTCCACTGAACTAGCGAATGATACCATTGTCCTTGTCACCAATGTACCAGATATTGCTCTGACACATGTCATATCCTTTGTGACCTCCATCGAAAGTTAGTCTTCTAGGGCTCTGCAGACTGATGAGCTGGGTTTACTGTAATATATCACTTCTCTGAGCACTTCAGTTCTTTCCTCTACCATCTTTCAGAGCAATGCTGGTGGTTCTACCACACCTGGTGTACACCATTAGTGTCGCCATACTCCTGTAAGTCACTAACATCTAGTCTGATGCTGAGGTCTTAAATCCTGCATCCTGAAAAAGGTGCTCTCTTAGCCATCGTGACCTCAAATCCAGGTCTGTGTCCCTTCATGGCAGGACATGCTATGGCCTGAAGTCCTTTTATTTCCTAATCACCCCCAAAATACCCCACTTGAGTTGTGTTCTAGTGGACCCCTAACTACTGTCCTATTGAATATTCTGAGGGAGGAGTGGATCCTAAGAAGCATCCACATCATGTTGGGAGGAAATAGCATCAGAACCTTTCAAATGTAAGTGAAAGGGTGCCTTAATTTTATCAGACTGCTGCAACAAAATATCATTTACTATGGTTTGAAAAATAAAATTTATTCTGTAACAATTCTGTAAGTTGGAAAGCCCAAGATCAAGCTTCCAGCAGGGATTGGCTTTTGGAAATGGCCCTCTTCCCACATGGGTGGCTTTCTTGCCGTAGCCCCACACAGTGGAAAGACAGGTCTCAGGTATCCCTTCCTTTTTTAAGGACAACAGTTCTACCAGAATGGGGTTTCACCATGTGAGCTCAATTAACCTTGATCATTCTTCAAGACCCTTGTTCCAATATAGTTGCCTGTACTTGAGGGGATTCTATACGTGCATTTGAAGAGGAGTTCACAATTCATTCCAGAGCAAAAGGCCACTGTGTGATACTTTCACATGGGTCAGTCATTGGCTGGAGGCCATGTGGAAGTGTGTGATGTCCATGGGCCCATGTCTTGGCTGAGGCCATCTCTGAGAATCCCAATAGCTGAGGGGCACACACCCCTGGCACTCTGAGCAGCTCTACCACATTCTGCCTTAAGTAATCGCCCCCAGCCCAAGAGAGTCCCCTCACACAGCTTCCTTACTGGAGGTAGCCACATCCGGTGCCTGCCTGAAGGGTCAACCCCCTCCTCCCAATTCAGAACAATGCTGCAGGGCTCTCCCAGCTCCAGGGCCCCCACAGGGCCTGCTGAATCCTTGTTGTTACTGCCCCACAGATCATCCTCTTACTGCCAGTCCTGCTCCTTCACTGCCTCCTGCAGATATCGATCACTAGAACACAGCCCAGAAAACTTTCTACACAAAAATCTTCACCTTAGAGTTTTTTCCCCTGGAACCTGACCAGTGCTATAGGAAATCAATGTAAGTATCACACAATGGAAGGATTTGGAAACAAGGAACTTCTTGGTTACACCGAAGTTTTACATATCAGAAAATTTCATGAGACTGTTAGTGTAGCCTTAAGTAGTATATTCACAAAATTTTCATTATATTGGATTCCAAAATACTATAAATATATATTTATAATTACTATTATATATGTATTTAAAATAGAATCATATCTGAAACAGAAGTTTTTGTGAACCTTCAATTTGCAGTTGGAAATACAAAGTCAGTAGATTGCAATTCAGTGAATCACAAACTTACAAATTGAAATTCAAAATAAGTAGATTATTTACCCAAAGTCATATATCATGCTAAAAATAATCTACACTTTTTTTTTGGCAAAGAATACTTTAAGAACCCACTAGAGGATGGTTTGACCTAAATACTTGTTTTACATTTCTTAGTATTACTAAGTATGTTCAACCACTTTTCTCCACTATTTTTAGTTATAACAAATTTTGCATTAACATATACACTTCCTAAATCTGTTAAAGGATATAATGGTGTTGGTGAAAACTGATTTGACAAAGCATCCTATCACCTCTTTATCAGCATCCAAGACATCTGTCCGTGCTATGCAAATATTTAGTCTTTCGAACTTTTCCCATATGTAGAAAGAAAAAAAACCAGAAATATCATCTAAGTGGCTGTAAATCAGCATCATGAGACTCATGTTCTATTTCAAGTCAGTCAGAATCTTCAGCTGATAGTGCAGTTCCATGCTTTAAACTCTGATGTCAGAAATGAGATGTTGGATGCTGTCTTGGCAGTTGCCAGTGACCTCTGCCAACCTGACCTCTCTAATCCTCGGAGTCTAACTCCAAATCAGGACAGATCATAACAGTGCTTATGGAAGAGCAGTGCAATGGGTTTGAAGTGCACTGCACAGCAAGGGCAAGAAAGTGAGCTGGTCTTCCTGTGAATTTCACCTCTCTCTTCTAAGTTAGAAACCAAATCATCACATATAAGCACAGGTCAGGCAAACTGCTCCTACCTGTCAGAGCCCCATGATTAATAATGAGAGCTAGTACCCGTCACTGTGTCTACATTCATACAATTAAGCATTAGCAATCCTCATGACAGAATTAGAATTAGGCTTCATTTTCTCCTTTCTATACAAAATAGACTTGAAAATCAGAGAATTAAATAATTTGTCTGATGTCAAGCATCTGGCATATAATGTAACTGAGGGCCAGATTTACGTTTCTGAATTCAAATCTGCAGCTCTTTCCTCATACGACAGTAGCTTTTTAAAGAAAATGGTGAGAATGATGTCAATTAATGGCAATATTCATCCTCTAAAATCTCTTTCAATGTCAACATTTAAGGATGCTTTAATTGGTGAATGTCCCATGTCTTATAGTCTCACTTAATCTCAGAAATTTTCCACAGAAGAAGTTATAGCTCACTGGCCTTGTGTGTTTTATGTAGTCCAATTTATAGTGTTCATGTTCTTAATCTCAAAATCGCTGGAAACTTCATGGTCCATAATAGGGCACTAAAACGTCACAGGAAAGATGCCAAAAATGATGAAAATGGGGTGTTCGTGTGTCTCTCTCTCAACAGAGGCGTTATCATGCCACATGATATTATGGTTGGCTTGTGAAGAGCCAATTAGTATGACAAACCAGTCACTAAGACAATGGCTGTTCTTGGTTTCCCTCCTTTGTTTTTAAGATAAAGTCATTGCCTGGGAAGGAAGAAGAAATAATAAATGAAGTAAAACTATTTTTGAGGTGATTTTTTTTTAAGAAGGAAGGCACAGATAAGAACATAGGAAGATGGAATGCTTCGAGTACCACTGAGAAGTCAGGCTCAGTGCCAACTAGGCACAGGGCTGGCAGCTTGCTTCAGGTGGGGAGTGGACGTGGCCCCTGCTGACCTGTTAGAGGGTGCTGTGTCCCTGCCAAGCTCAGACTGGAAGAGCAGTCGTACTTTATAAAATGATAGTACTTTATAGGAACAATGACCTGGGTGGCAATACAAGTACTATTTTTTAAGAACTCCATAGGCTAAAAGAGGTTAATGATATTTTTTAGCAAGGTTTTAATTGAACCAGGCCTATCTCTATCTCTATTTCTTTCTCTATCTCTATCTCTATCATCTCTCTCTCTCTCTCCAGGGTACACATTCTGGATACATCTTTATTCTGATCTAGGAACGGTTTTCCTGATTGGATTTAGATATCTGCTGTACTTATTTGAAACAGTCCTTGAAAATGTTGAAATTAACTTCTCTTAGACTCGTCAGATACTACAAAAGTCCATCTATACTTTACCTTTGAAAAAGTGGTGTAGTAAAACCGTAGTGCACTGGAGGAAAAACTCGATAGAAAATAAAAATTTTATTACATGAATGTTTATACATGTACACACACATATGAAAACAAGAGACTCCCCAACCCCCGTTTTCCTCAGAGGTATGCTTCAAGATCCCCAGGGAATGCCTGAGATCGAACCCTAAGGACACTGTGCTGAATCCTAGGTGCCCTGAAGCACTGCCTCACACTACCAGGGTGAATCTGTCCTTTCATGTTCTATGACCGGGTGCAGCCTTTGCATCAGTGTTCTGGCACTTTGAGATCATTATCAAATGTCATGAGGGTCACTTGAGCACTGCCATACTGCATCAATCATCTGATCATCAAGATAGCTCTTGAGTGACAGACCTTCATGTAGCATATACCACGCGGACACGCTGCACAAAGGGACTACTCATGTCCAGGGCAGGATGAATGAAGCAGGGCTTTGCAAGCCTGCATCAGTCCACTTAGTGCAGTGCACAATTCAAACCTTATGAATTGTGTATTTCTGGACTTTTCTATTTAATATTTTCACATTGCAGTTGACAGCAGGCAACTGATACTGCAAAATTAAAAATCATGGCTAAGGAGGATTGCTGTGAAATACACACATGCACATGTATGTATAACTGTTACTGTAAATAAGTGTGTATGTGTGTATATACAACATATATATATTTGTGTGTGTGTGTGTGTGTGTGTGTATGCAATATATAATCTCCAAATGCTCATCAGCCTGCAAAGGGAATACATCCTGATAAACCCATTCTACTTTGAAAATATCATACTGTAAAAATGCATCTGACACATCTGCCCTACTAAGCATCTCAGCCTAGCAGTATAGTACCCTCTACAGTACTGGCTGTTTCCTCCCTATGTTTTCTGGAAGCAGTGGCTAGCTACTGCTGGACATCACAAGAGTATGACTTTATCACCTATCACTGGCCTGGGAAAAGATTAAAATTCAAAGTACAATTTCTAGTGAATGTGCATTGCTCTTACACTCTCAGGAAGCTGAAGAATTATGAGCTGCATCATGAGAAGTTGGGGACCATCTATATATTTGTACACATGTGTATAATCCTTAAGGTGTGTTGTTAATTGCTAACCACTCCTTGTGGGGGCCATGGTGACACTCTTATCTAGTAGTCAGTAGTGTTTTATCTCCCAATTTTCACTTGAAGCAATTTAATCTTTAGTTTTGAACCTAAACTTTATGTTCTCTGTTTGGCCCTAACAGTTGGACACAAATTGGTCTTTGACTTTTTGCTAACACACTATTTTATAAGTTAGGTCGATTTATAATCTCTGAAACTTTTAGTCTTTGTCTGAAAACTAAACATTAGGCTTTCACCTGAGTCCAGTAACTGTACTGCTAGATTCTCTTTTTTTCCAGTTGTTTCCATTGAAACATGCCTCTTCCTGGGTCAGCTCCAGTCAGCACTTGAAGTATTTACGACTAAAGCGAGCAATGTGAGAGGGGTTGTGCATCCCATCCTGAGGTGGATCCCAGTGAGAGATTTTCCACAGGACTGAGGATGGGCCTTCCCTGTCATTATCCTCCCCTGCATACTGTTCTTTGGGCAAGAGTGACTGAACTTCTTTGGTTTTATTATCATCGTTGCTATTTCTTTTTGGTACCAGGGATTGAACTCAGGGCACTTGACTACTGAGTCACATCCCCAGCCTTGATTAATATTTTATTTAGGGCCTTACCAATTTTCTGAGGCTGGCTTTGAACTCACAATCCTCCTGCCTCAGCCTCGTGAGGCACTGGGATTACAGGTGTGCACCACTGTGCCCAACATCATTACTTTCTTGGTATGCCTTTCCTCATATTGGGAGTAACACTTACTGACTTCCTTTTGTCCCCAGGAAGCAAATGTCGATCTTTAATCATCTCAGGTATCTGCATTTTGCTGTCTAGAGGCAGGGCCACCATGTTCAGCCAGTCACTGAGCCATCAAACTGTGAACTGGAAAATCTGTTCCCCGAAGTCTACAACCACATTTCTCTCATGCACCCTGTGGAGGGGAACATTTATCCTTTAGTTTCAGGTTTGATCATGGCTACTCGAAAGTTTTCGGTAAAGGTTTTAGATTTCTGATTCTTAGTTTGGCACTAATTCCAAATGCTCATTAAAGTACACAATTAAATTCCATTTTTGCTCATTTCTTCCCATTCTGTGTGATTTGAACTGCCATGTTCTGAGCATATTTTGGGGAATGACTGAGCTGATGATATAGACTTTATCATTCACATTTACTCTATTTTAATTTCTAATTTTATTACAAAATTTTGAAATACAGAGTGTTTTTTTCTGAGTGCCTCCATTCAAAACAATAACTCTTTGCCCTGCACCATGCAAGGAAAACAATTGTCAATACTCTCTGATTTTGATGAGTATGGGCCTTGTCCCCTGGATATGACCTTTCAGGTCACTCAGGGACTAGGGCCCCATCTCCTTTCCTGTCTTCTATGAACAGGATGTTCTTCTGTGGTCTGTAAGACAGTTCTTCGGTGTCTGTGAAACTGTCACCTTCTGTGTTCACAGGGTTGTTTTTTACTTTCTGTTTATTCTGCCAAATGGGCTAGTAACTGCTTATGCAAGCCTGATCTTCAGGCTGTATGGCTAGCTCAACCGCAAGCATAGAAAAGACAGTGTTATACACAATAAAGAGAGAAGGAGCTTCCTTTGTGACATGTGCTCCATCTCTGCCAAATAAAGCTCTTCTCCTCTGAAATCCATGTGCTGTCTGGGTCCCTATGTCCCTGAAACGTTGCTGTTCAGGGTTAAGGCCTCTGATGTTGCAGCCTTGTGCAACAAATAGCCCCCTGTTGCAGACCCATGCAACAGATGAGGACATAGATAAGTCTGTTTGTTAAGTCTTATTTTCCTTAGCTGTGAAACCTACTCTGGGTTATGTGGACAGACATCCCTAAGAGAGGCAAGCATGTATTAGCAGGGGTTTATCAGTGACAAGTGTGTCCCTTGATACTAAGTCCTTGTACGTTTAGTGGCAAATCCATCTTGTCCAGTAAGACAGTCAGAAGATTAGACTCCATTTCCACATGTTTAGCTTTTCTACCTGGAGACCAGCAGCTTCTCTTGCAAATTTTTTTCCATGTTTCCCATCCAGAAATCTTGGAATCCTCTCAGTTCAGGCTTTGGGGGTCTCTTATCTGGTCACAGAGTCCTTCAGAGGCCTCCATTCACTGACACGGGGAGGTTAGCAAAGGAAGAGGTGCTCCTCATGTTCCCAGGATCAGACACACCCCTCGCATTCACTTATTAATTGATTGACTCTCTGTGCCTGGCACTGCCTTGTGCACTGGAGAAGATGGGAGTGGGCACAGCTGAGGAAGGGGCCTATTGTAGGGACACAAAAAACAAGCAAGTGACAGAGGTTAGGGTGACAGCCCTTTGACTATTTACCACAGGACGTGTTCGACAATTAACCTGTAAATATCAACTATTCAAGGAAGAAAAACAAAAGCATGGTCCCCCTGCACAAAATAGGACAGTGCACGGCAGGTGATGAGGGGCGTGGAGGAGAGTAAGGGGATGGACGGGGAGAGGGAGTTGCATTGTGACACACAATGTGTGGGTGTGAAGAGGGGCTTTTCAGCCACTTCTCCAGGGGGCCACAGGGCTTGAGGAGTACAGGAAAGGCGGCTCCAAACCCAGGAGCAGGAAAAAGAGAGCCCTTTGGAAGGAGCGTGAAAACCTGGCTCAGCCATCCCTCGGGAAGCTCTCTAGGCTGCACCCTCAAAACTTACTGCCCTGTTCTCTTCACCCCAATGACATGAGCATCATGGGCAAAAGCTCCTCAGGATCCCCCTGTGTCCACCTGCACCTCCCTGCCATTGTCAGCTCAGTGCCCTTTGCTGCATTGAGCCCTCGTCCGGTTCTCTCTCCAGGCAACAGCTACACAGGTTCTGGGGAAGAGGCAGACCCCACCCCTAGCACCAGGCTCTGGTGATTCTCCTCGCCCTTCTCTGCTTTTCCTGCCTCATGGCAGTAGGGATACGGGAGCGCAGAGCTGGGCAGAGTTCCTGCCACAATCAAGTGATGAGAACATCTATCTCGAAACAAGTTCTGTGCCAGGAAATGGTTCTCTCTCTCACTGGAATCCAAAAGCCTAAACTGGTAGCTCAATGCTGAGTAGTTTCTAGGTGAGAAATGTTTTCTGTTTATTACCATCTAGGACGTCAGCTCCAACCACCTACCTAGTCTCAAAGAGTGCTAATTGGACCGAGTCATTCAGGAAAGCATGGAAACTCATCTTCAGTCTTCTTAGAACCAGATCTAATTTAGTAGTGAGGCAGGAGAATCTACTCTGCCCTTTCCCCCTGACCTCACCGAGATACGGAACTCTCTATTCCATTACTGAGCAAGTAAACAGAGACAAACAAATGACATACATGCTTAGAGCAAAGACAGTAGAACCGGATGAATATGTATATAGAAACGTGGATAAAAGACAAAATAGTTTCATCAAGGTTCTATGAGAAATTCCATGAGAGAATATCAATAAATAAAGTAACATTTCTTCCATTTTTTGTAACTATTCAAAAAAGTCTCCCCTTCTTTTCATGAACCCAATAAGTATTTCTTTTATTTGATTCTGGAACACAGCCAAGATCCTTTTTATTTATTTATTTTTTGGAATTGGAATGATTTTCAGAACTTTGAAATTCTCCTAGAAAACAGAATGTGTGACAGACATCTTTGCCCAGTGTACATGCATGAACGCACAGATGGTGTGACTCTACTTTGTGTACAACCAGTGAAACAATAGCTGTACTCCATTTGTGCTCAATGAATCAATAAGCAAATTAAAAAAATAAATAAAAAAAGAAAAATTTGAAATAAAATACTAAGAGCACAGGAAAAGAAAAAGAAGGCTGCCCTGTTTTCAGAAAAATTAAGGCCTAGTGAAAGAGCAGGGAGTAAAAGTCTGATCTTTTTTAATAATCGTCATTTATTCACCCCTAATTTTATGTACATTTTTTTGTCCTTAATACACAGTGATAGGATTGACTGACAAGGCAGTCATCCCAGATTGGTCCTCTAGTAAGTGGACATCTATCATTTAGAGTCTGCACTCTTCTTGTGTTTCGAAAGTTTGAAATTCACAGAATTTAATTTTAAAGGTTATCCAATCTGATTCTCACCTATACAGAAATTCCTAACTTGCAACTGGTGATTTAATAAGTAAAGGAAATAAAGTGAGAAAGACTCTTATCTTAAAAACTGCAGGACACTAGAATGAGAAAGGAGCTATGAACAATTTACAGAACCAGTCCTTCCAAGGCTTCAGAATCTTAGACACAGACCATGATTGATTTTTTTGGTGACCACCTTCCATTTATTTGATCACTGCAAGGAGCAGGAGTAGCTAATTACACATACGATATTTATAATATCGTATTAACATATTCTTCTCTCTCCCCTACTTCATATGAGATTTATGGGATGGCTTGGCACTTGTTCTTTTCTTATACACTCAACAGTCAATAGGAGATTTAAAAGTGTACCTCATGCCTCCCTGGAGCCCATGTGCACCCAAACGTTCCAGTCCTGTGGTGGCCTTCTCCATCACTTCACCTTCCCAAGGCAGTCCCTGGCAGTTTTTCAGAGTCTCTGCTTTTGTAGTCTTTACCACTCATTCATGTCTGAGATTTAACCATCAAGGCAGATAGATATTCAGGATCATACACATTATTTTTGCGTGAGTTCATTTTGATAGTGGAAAGCAACGTGGAAACATTTGTTCTTGGGAGATACTGTCAGAAATAGGTCTGTATGCTTGTCTCCAAATGGGCTCATCCTTCTTATCTAAGTCATTTATTACACTGGAGCACAGGGAAGTAGAAAAATAAAATTCTAACAGTTGTTGAAAAACTGATGCTATCTCCAGGCAGAGATAATGTGTTTTAGCCCCACCATGCAGAATAAGAGAAAACTGCTGCTGGTCTAAGTGAATTGAGTCACAAACTACACTTTCTACTGCACTTCAAGCCTACTAGCACCCTACATGTATTTTGAGGTCGGAGTCCACGACGTTAGAATGCAGCAAAGTGAACAGATTACGTTATAAAGTCAGGAAAGACTGAGGTGGAATTTCTGCGGCCGCATTTTCGCTGTGTGGCCACAGTCTAGTTAATCAGCTTTTCTGAGTTTCACATATGTGAATACCTCTAGCCCAATGCAACTGAAAATTAATAATGTCAATATTTAAATAAATCACACACTAAAGATGACATAGTAAGGTTCTACGCTATGTGATACAATTCTTGCAATGCTAAAAATATTTAGCACATGTTTGCTATGCCTTTGAATATTCATTCATATGCATGTATATGCAGATAGACCTAGAAGTTTTGCATGATGCTAGCATATAGCATACACATACCAATGCCATCAGTGTCTAAATAGAAAGACTTTGCATGTCATTCCCAAAATGTGGTTAATAAGCCTTTGCTTTAGAAAAGAGTTTGGAGCACATTAACTCCCTGCTCGTTACCATTAAAGAAATTAATTTGAAAGCAGCAGCTGCAACTGTTTTAGGAAACTGGGTTATCCAAGTGACAAAAAGATTCAGTGATAAGGTCATTTAATGAGGGGATATAAAATAATAAGTATGGTAAATAAAAGAGACCAAAAAATGTCACTAAGGTAAACACAAGTCTTGGGAATAATTGTCCTTGATCAAGGGAGGAATGTTCCCTGCTTATAAGGGCTCCTCACATTTTAAAAGAGTTTTACATTGAAGGAAAATGTACTTAATCAACCCGATTAAGGGAAAGAATTCTAGAAAATAATAAAAAGACAAACATTTCAGTCAGAATTCTGTCATATGAATTAGGCTTCTAAGACAGTCATTTGATTTAGTTTATTAGAAAAATAACCGCAATGATCCTGTAGTTCTTCAGACATTTTATGAAGCAAATAAACTTATCAGGATAATTTCACCTCACTTAATTTTACTTAAATAATATGGTGAATATATACAAGTGGCCATTGTGGATTTAAATATATTTATTTATAAAATATCAGGTACCACTGTACATTTAGTACATGTACTCTGATCATTGTTTATTCATATTGAATAATTAGATTCCTGCCTCACATTGTTAACAACAAAAAAACTTTAGTAAATTAAAAGAAAAAAATTAAAATTTTAATATAATAAAAGGAGATTAGACATTTACCTCTAGGCAAGATGAAGAAATAGTGACCTGATTAACACTTGGAAACACACACACACACACACACACACACCATAGGACATGTTGGTCTTCAACAAATTGGACAGCAGATGATACAGGACATTGATCTGTGACAGATGGCAGAAAACTAATGAGAATCCTATTCAGGTCCTACCTTGTTGCCTTAAGAGAGTTTTCAGACCATGTCCTGGGGAAGAAAAATCTAGGCAGAGTCAGAGAGACTCCCAAAGCTGGAGAGATGAAGGTGCACGTCTAGGAAGACCATGGAGGCTAGAGTTTGCAGTACCAAGAGGAAAGAATTGCAGGAATAGAGAACTCCCCAGAGGAGAGGCTCTCTAACTCATATGTGAAGAATTTAGAGAGAAAAAACAGAAATAGAAAATGTGATCCAACAATCTATTAGTAATTTCTCTTGTACATTTGTGTTAGAGCAGCATTAGTCACAGTAGCCCCAAAGTGGAAGCAACCAAAAGTTCACTGACAGGTGAACGGGTAAAACAAACAATGAAGTGTCATTCATCCTTAGAAAAGGAAGAAGATTCTGACCCGTGATACCTTATGGGGGAACCTTGAGAACATCATGCTAAGTACAAAGGGCCAGTCACATAGGGATAAACAGTGTGTGATTCAGTTAGTTAGGTGCCCAGTGTAGTTAAAGCCACACAAATGGAAAGTAGAACTGCAGTTCTCAGTTCTCAGGGTCTGTGAGAAGAAGCAAGGAGGAGTAAGTTCTTCATGCGTACAGAGTTGCCACTGGGGAAAATGAGAAAACGGTGGCCATGGACGGAGCTATGGCTCTACGTGCTTAACACCCACCAACTGTCCACTTGAAGATGGTCAACAGGGCAAAGTTCAGACTATGTATATTTTACCACCATAAAAATAAAACAGCAAAGGTAAGCAAAACAATATAAAAAGACAATCCTTTCTTAGACAGTATTTCCATGAAGGAAATTTGGTGTAACTCTATGAACCAATCAAGACATTCACACACAAAAAAAGGTAACCACATTCATAAACTAAAGACAACAAGAAAATGAAAAAAAACAAATATTATGATCTCAGTAGAAAAAGAAAACTTACAAAGTTGACAACATTCAACACCTATTGTCAATATTCAGCAAACTTGAATATAATGAAATTTCTTCAACGTGATACAAGGAACCAATGAAAAGCCTATACCTAACATCACACTTAATGGTAAAAGACTATTCTTTGCCCTAATCACAGAATAACAAAAGCATATGACTTCTTTCCAGTGCTACACAGAGTCATACAGTTTCCAGCTTGTATATGAAGACTAGAAAAAGAAACACTATATCGAGATTCAAAATTAAAAATGGAACTTTATTTATTAAATGACATTTTGATCATGTATGTGGAAAGTAGTGAAATCTGTAAAAACGTTTGAATTTCTTCAAAGTTGAAAGATGAAAATCAACACAAAAACAACATGTATTTCTAGATATTAGCAAAAAGAAATGTGTAACAAAATTTAAAGACCCTAGTCTTTTATGATAGCATCAACGATATGAAATATTTAATTATAAAAAATAAAAATATGACAACTTATGTAAGAATTACAAAATAACAATGAGATTAATTAAAGAAGACCTAAATAAATGAAGACTATGCCATATTTATAAGTTGCAGATTTAAAATTGCTAAGTCCCACACTAGATTGATAGATTCAGTCCAATTGCAAACAAAGTCTAGACAGACGTCTTGTAGAAATTGACAAGCTGATTCTCAAATTAAAATGGATTGCTGGGTATGGTGGTACATTCCTATAATCCCAGTGGCTCTGGAGGCTGAGGCAGGAAGATCATGAGTTCAAAGCCAGCCTCATCAGCAGAGAGGCGCTAAGCAACTCAGTGAGACCCTGTCTCTAAATAAAATACAAAATAGGGCTGGGGATGTGGCTCAGTGGTGAAGGGCCCCAGGTTCAATCTCTGATATCCCCCCAAAAATTAAAATGGTATGGTAAACACTTAGAAAAGCTAAAAAAAAACCTTGGGAGGAGAAAAAAGCAGTAAAGTTAAGGGTTAAAATGACTTATAACAGAGATTAACATAAATCTAAAAATATCAAGACAGAATTGCTTTAGTTTTAAGTTATGCTATGAGAGTGAAATGGAGAAACCCACAATAGTACTGCAGATACGTGATCAATTGATGTACCTGGGGAAAGTATTATCTTTTATGGAAATAATGCTGGAAAGTTAGATGTGCATGTTTAATAATAACCTTCAACCAATAAATCACACTATAATCCTATATATATAGAAATCCTATATATATATATAGAAAAAAACCTCCCAGACATAAATGTAAAGGCCAAAACTTAAAAACTTCTTGTACAAAAGAATAGGAAGAACATTTAGGTAATTTAAGTAAATTTTCCTTATCTGTGACACTAAAGATTATGATTCATAAAACTTGAAATGAATTTTCATGGCATATATTATACACACCCACATATTTGAGTTCAAATACATACATGTCACTTGTACTTTTGGCTTCTATATAGAGAAAGCTGAATTTTTAATTTTGGAGGACGTGTGTGTATATGTGAGTTTGTGTGTGTATGTGTTTTATATATGGTATTCATAAAATTCTTCAAATTCCTTGAAATAAGAAACTTCTGCTTTTTGGAAAACACTATTAAGAGAATAAAAAGAGGAGTCAGAGTCTTAAAGAAAATGTTTTAAAATCATTTGTCTAATAAAGATTTTGTGTTAAAGTTACATAAAAAATACTTCAACAATACCATAAAAATAAAATAATGGGTAAAATGTTCACAGATGCTTCACTAAATCACATGCAAGCATGACAGGCACAGCAGGGTGCTCAGCATTAGTGGGCCCTGGGGAGGTGCATCTTCGTGCGCTTGCACCGTATGCTAACTACAATGTTGTGCCACTGTCAGCTACCTAAACTAACAAGAATTCAAGACTGATCATACCACAGGCTGGCAAAGATACGGCAGAACTGAAACATCTATACTGTACTGATGGTTATGTAGAATGTTACCACTATCCTGAAACCTTTTGGGGTATTTTAAAAAAATTAAATGTACTTCATTCTTGCTCACATTTAATAGGAGTGCATATATAAACATTAAAATAGAAAAAGTCTCTAGAGCAAGGACTCAGAAAATGCCATAAAGCACTAAAAAGAACTAAAAAAGCACTAAAATGATTAGTCAACCACTCTCACCTCCAACCCTGACTCCAGAAACTTTCTGCTCTTGCTATGAGAGGAACAGCAGCATGCAGTGTTTGGTGTTCTACAGCATAGTCCATGTTCTCTGGGACGGATCCCTTTCCCATGGTATGATCTCCAGATTGACGTGTATCTGCCTCTTGGAAGGGGAAGAGCCATGCCATCTTCTTCTCAGTTGCAACTTAACTGAGGTGACCAGGACTCTTCCTCCTGCAACTACACTGAGACTCCCCTGTGCCCTCATCTCAACCAGGTCTCAAGCCTGGTTCCCAGCCTTGCTGGCTTGGGTAGCCTGCTAAGTTAATTTAAAGAGATTTCCTACTCCTGATAACTAAGGACTCTGGTTTTATGATTGAGCTCCTCCACCCTCAGTGACTGCCGGGAGATGTCTGCAGCCCTGTCCTGCCTTTGGCAGAAAGCCTGGTCAGTGGTTTAGTAGGAATTGCCCCTCCTTGATGTGTTCTCTAGGAACTTTCCATCCACTGACCCCTTGTTCTCTTCACGGGCTGGAAATTCCCACTTTCTCTTGTATTCAATGCTGAGTCTGATTTCTCTGCCCTGTTTCACAGTTTGGAGGACCCATCACAATAGTTCTGAATAAAGTCTTCCTTGTCATTTTAACAGGTGTCAAAATTTTTCTTCCCTTTAACAAGGATGATCATGAATCCTACACTGCTTTGAATCTACCTACAATTCACTCTTCATTTTATTAAGTAATAGAGAATTGTAAGCAGAAGTTAGGTGGGAAACAAATGGGAAATGTGATTACCTCTGTCCTTCACTTTGTACCCATGCCCAGAGTAAATAGATCTGTTTTCTTGGCTGGTAAAAAGAGAACATTTAGATCAAAACCTGGGATGAAGCCAGTCTGCCCATCTGTAAGTTAGATTGACATCCCAATTTATTTAACCAAGAATCAAAAAATTTAGCTTGGCCTGTCTGGCTGCAGAGAGCAGAAGCACATTTGGGCTGTCCCAGTGCAGCTCCCCAAGGCTCCCCAGAGCCCATGAGATTGCTGGGGCAGCTGGCATGAACTCATCTGTAAGGATGATCTCGCTGCTTCCAAGATCCACAATATTTGCTGCACCACATTCCTTTCAGGCTTCAAACATGTGCCATCCCTCGGGAAGGGCTGCTAAAAACTAATTATGCATTTATTTTTCTATTTGAGGAAATCTCTACAAATAGCCCAGCTCAAAATCAAGAAAGGCAAAGTCTCAGTGTGAGCAAAGAAAGGTCACTGGTCTGGTGCACCCAAATCAGGCTGGATCTTGCATTTTTGTATAATATTGACTTTCCATTACCCTGTGCCAATTATGCTGTCTGGAGAGAGCTAGGGAACATTTGATTAAGGTAGTCAACAGGAAAATCCACACTGCAATTATATGCTGATTTTGCAAGATGCAGTTAAAATAAAATATTCTTAAAATTAAAAAAACAGAAAAATGATTATATCAGGTAAAATCAAATAAGAAAACTTGACTGATAATCTTTAAATCATAAAATACAATTAAAGGTGAAAATATGGAATGAGTCATCTTACACTATACTGATAATGTGTTTTAATATATATACTGACATTTGAGAAAAAAATAATATTTTATTTTCTAATAATCTGATAGAAGGTAAAGAGAAATGACCAAAAACTCAGCTGATTTTGGAACAACTAATGTGTAGTTTTGATATGTTAGTTTTTGATATGTTAAATAGAAATAATAAAAGTAGATATTAAAAAAGGGGAAAGACCCCTTAGGCCTAGGAAAAGTAAAAAGAACACCTTGCCATCAAGAAAAAGATACTACCAGTTTCTTCTTCTTCCAGGCAGAAGAAAAGAGACTATCTGAAAAGAATAGAAAAATTATTTAGGAAATTAGATGCTAGATTTTAGCAACATATATGGAGGTTTTAGAGAAATACTTTGTGTTTCAAGGATGCTACTCCCTGCCAAGTTCATTCATCTGTGCAAAGGCTTCAAAAAGACACTCTTGGCTCTCTGAGTGCTTAGACAATTTTCCTAATGTCTGCTTTTGAGATGATAGACTGAATTTGCCTATTTCTCACCAAAACCCAGAAAAATGACAAGAAGTTACTGTAACTGTGAGTAATGAGTGGTTGGCAGCTGATGGATGCAGGGAGACAATTCTCTGTGATCAAGATGCATGATGCACTTTCTGCAGAACAATCCGCATAAGGCACAGTGGGCACCACAGCTTCTAGCCACCTAGAAAATGATCCATAACACTTTTTCTTAGAAGCCAAAGTTAATTGGCCATTCATAAAAACAGTGACTAAAACAATAGGGGAAAAATCTATACCTTAGGAAGTCAAAGACACATTGTCAACGATTAATGGAGTAAAGGGAAATAAAAAGGGAAATGATAATACTATAGAATTCAACAATGTTGATGCCCTACGAGTCTGAACTTTAACAACGGGACCTACATGGTACCCCATGGGTACCAGGGGAAATGTGCCCTCTGCAGTGCATTACTAGAGAAAATATATTGGCATCAGAATTTCCACGTCAGCTCATGTGTATAAAAATACAACTTCTTTAGTTCCCTCTTACTAGCCTCACCTACCAAGGTAGCCCTCATTCCTCTCTGCTGCAAATGAGCGTGTGGAACTGGGACACACTCTTCAAGTTTGCATCTGAACTCTCTCATGTCCTAATTGTGTGATTTTAATAAATATCTCCATGCCTCAGTTTCTCCTCCATAAAGCAAGGATAACCACACTGGACCTACTTCCTGTGCAAGTTGTCAGGACTGATGAATTTGTAGAGGTCAAACTCTGGATAACCTCTGCTCCGTAATGAGTGCCCTGCATGTGTTCACTACTTGCTTTTATTTTTATTTACTAGTTTTTTCATTTTTTATATTAGAG
>JAJEJO010005139.1:336539-355998 GCA_020662805.1 Glaucomys volans | reverse complement strand
CCAATGAAATTTTTATTTACACATTATATCTAAAAGAAGATACATGAACTCTTTTGCAATTAATTTCCAAAAATGTGCAAGAAATTACTATAATTTCTTTAGAAACCAAAACACATTTTAAAATCAATTGACTTTGAACAGATCGTTCTGTGGTGTTCTCAGTACAAATGGTACATACCGGATTTGAAACACACAGAAAAATTATATGCCACAGCAATTCGAATGGCAAGTATTAATTTCTTGGCACTCCAACAACTACAAAATTTAATTTATTTTATAAAAGCTGTATAGTTGCATATTGCAGTTGAGTTCTTCCCAAGAAGCTCATACAGGCATGGAATTTGATTTCAGCTCATGAACCTCCCTTTTTCCTTCTCTTTTCCTTCCTGTTCTCCCTCCCGTCCCTATTCTCCTTCCTTTAGTAGATTTCCTTGACCTTGTCTATTTATGTATATTTGATTGGTTCTTTTCACTTACACATAAAGGTAAATTCCCTGTGGTCTATTTATACATGCACATAACATGATTTTCTAAGAAGTCATTCTGCATCGCCTCCTCTTACCTATCTCTCCCCTCTACCTCCCCATCTCCTTCTACATTACTGATTTTCCCTTTACCAAGAAGATGAAAGATAAGTACACTGAAAACTACAACACAGTGTTGGGGGAACTCGAAAAAGACATAAAGCATGGGGAGAAAGTTTGGTTTTGACACCGTGCTTTTAATGTGCTCCCAAATCCACAAGCAACAAATCATGATGCTCTTCGAGTCCCACAGTGTCCCTATAGGATTTCCACTTGGACTGATGATAGACTTAGAGAATGAGTTAAGAAAAATGAGTTAATATGTTCCCTGCTTCCACTTTCTGGAAGAAACCATGGAATACTGGTGTAAACTATTTTTGAAATGCCAAGCAAAATTCACTAGTGAAGCCCTCTGGGTCTTGGCTAGCTTTTGGAAGGTTCTTAATTATTGATCTAATTTCTTTTATGTACATATAGGGCTACTCAAATATCTATTTATCTTTGCATTTTGGTAGTTTGTGATTGATCTAACTGGGAATTGACCTAATTATTCTGTTATAAAGTTTATAGACAGAATTTATTTATTGTCCTCAGATTGCCTGGAATCAGTAGTAATTCTGTGAATTTTTTTAAAAGAAACCAGATTTGACTTCAATTGTTTTGATTCTACTATTTTTCTAATAACTACTTCATGTTATTTTAAGAAATATTTTTCAATTTTAAATATGTATGTAGTTCTTTTAACTGTTTTAATTTTAATAACTTTCTTGCTTCATAGCATTTATGTCCATAATTTATTCATTGAGGTTTTCTGATAACTATATCTGTAAGTTTTGATTACTCCAAACTCTGGTATTATTTGCTTATCTAATACTATTGGATTAATAGTATCAGAATTAATTTTGTCTATTTTTATTTCTGTGAAAATGACTTGCGTATTTAAATATTTGCTAATATAAATTTAAATATCAGCCCCCTTCCCTTTATTCCACCTTTTTAATGATATGTGGAAGAAAATGCAAAGACTTAATTGATTATAAGGAGTAAACAAAGGTCCCAAATAAACTAAACATTATACTCTTGTTTACATGCCAAGATTAATTATAGATTTTCCAGTAATTTATCTACCCTAATAGACTGCTTTCTAAAGCCTTCATTTCCAGTTGTTCATTACTTTTGGGTATTGAATTTATTGATATATAGGTTTTCATTATAATCTCTAATGATTATTTTTATTTTTACATTATCAGTCATAAGGTCTCTCTTTTCAAAAAAGGTTGGGAATTTTTGATGCTCATGTAGAAAGAGGAAACTAGACCCTTACTTCTCACCAATTACAAAAGGCAACTCAAATGGATCAAAGGCTTCCAAGTAAGCCTTGAAACTATCAAACTGTAGAAGAAAATATAAGGTAAATTCTTATAGTCATTGATGTCAGCAAGGACTTTTCCTGAACAAGACCCGAAAAGAACAGGAAAAAAAAATTAGAGAAATGGGATAATATAAACTAAAATCTTCTGCTAAGCAAAGGAGACAGTCAGTATATGTAAGAGATAACCTATGGGAGGGAAAATATTTGTAAGTTATACTTCTAACAAGGAGTTGATATGCAGTATATATAAGGAACTAAAAAGACTCAATATCAAAAAGCCTAAATAATCCAATTTTTAAAATGGACATTAGGTGTAAATAGATATGACTCAAAAAAAGACAAACAAGTGGTCAACAAATACATGAAAAAATGTTCAACATCACAAAGCATCAAGAAAACACAAAAACTAAAATTAGATGTCACCTCATCCCAGTAAGAATGACAACTATCAACAAGAAAAAAGAAAACAAAAAAAAAAACAGTGCTGTAAATAATGTGGAAAAAAGAGAGCTCTTGCACACTATCGGTGATAATATGGAAAACTTGACAATAGAATCACGATATGAACCGGCAATTCCAATTGTACTTGATGTATATCCTAAATAAATGAAATCAATATATTGATAGACATATTCATTTCCATGTTTATTGCAGCACGGTTTGCAATAGTCAAGAAATGGAAACAAAGATTATATGGATCAAAATTTTGCTATACACACACACATATACATACACACACATATGCCATGGAATATTATTCAGCCAGAAAAGAATGAAACCCTGTCATAGTGTTATGGTTTGGATGTGAGGTGCCCCCCAAAAACTAAAGTATGAAACAATATGAGAGGGTTCAGAGGTGAAATGATTAGGGTTGTGAGAGCCTTAACCCAATAAGTGAATGAATCACCATATGGGTTTAGTTGAGTGGTAATTGAAGGCAGGTAGGGTGAGGAGGAGGTGGGCATTGGGGCATTGCTTTGGGGTACAGATTTGTATCTAGCAAGTGGAATCTTTCTCTCTGTGCTTTCTGATCATCTTGTGAGCTGCTACCCTCCACCACACTCTTCCACCATGATATTCAGCTTCCCCTTGAGCCCTGAGGAATTGAGTCTGCTGTCCATGGATTGAGACCTCTGAAACTATGAGCCTCCAAAGAAACTTTTCCTCCTCTACAGTTTTCTGGTTAGGTCTTTCAGTCACAGCAGCAAAAAAGCTGACTGAAACAGAAATTGTTACCAAGAAGTGGGGTAGTTACTCTGACTAACCTGGTCACGTGGTTCAGAAACTTTGTGAGTTTTTGGATTTGCTGGGAGGAATTTTGATAGGCTTAGCAGTGCCTGCTGGAAATGCTTCAAATTGTAAGCAGAGCTTAATGGCTAATTTTAGTGGAAACTCAGAAGACCAGAATGCCAATAGGACCATGGACAGTGAAGACAAGGCTCAAGAGGGTTCAGAGGAGGAGAACTCTATTGGAATTTGGAGTAGAAGCCATTCATATTACGTTGTGGATGAGAAGTTGCTTGCATTTTGCCCATGTAACATGACCTTTTGTGAGGCTGATTTTAAAGACTGCTTGATCTGGAGGAAGAAATGTCTAGGCAGCATAGCATTGAGGAAGTAGCGTGGGGATTGTTGGTGGCTCTTAGCCAAGCTTATTGTGATACTCAGGAGCAGAAAGCAGAACAGAAAGATCTGAAAAACTTGGAACTTGAAAGGTGGGAGTAAAACTGGGGCTAAGGAACTTGAGGTGTTAAAGACATCACTGCCCCTTAAGAAATGCTAAAGACTTTGCCCAGAGACAATAAGAAAGATGGCTTAAGGGCATGTCACAAATTGGCTAGACATTATTCACCTTACCTTCAAGGAAAGAAAAGTAAAAAAACTTCTTGGGAAGAGACCAGTGGTGCACCCTTCTTGCACAAGGGGGCCTAGGAAGGTTTATTAAACATGCTCAGCCATCTTGGCACTCAGAAGCTGCTGCAGCCAGGGTTCCTGGTGGCTTAACCACTGCTCAAGATGGTCGCAGACCTTGGTGTCAATCACCATGGTGCTGGTTCTGCAGGAACGTAGGATGGTGGAGTTAGGGGGTTACGGACGCTTCTACCAGATTTCAAAGGAAGACCTGGGAGGTCAACAAAGTGCAGCCGAGTTGGAGTTTCTGCTGGCAACCTCTGAGGGAGTGAGGTGTGGGGATTTGAGGAGAAGCCAAAGCTGCAGTGGAGACCCCAGAAATTAAGAAATGCCAGTACTGTGGAGCATCTGCCAAAGAAGCCTGTAGGGAAAAACATGGAGGCAGGCAAACTGAAAGGTCACTTGGGGGGCAACCAACAAGGTCACAGGGGCAGAGCTACACAAGCCGTATGTCCCAGATGCCAGACATGGACCTACAGGATTTGATTGCCCAGCTGGCTCTTGGTCTTGCTTTGGTCCTGTCGCTTCTATCTATGCTCCTATTTTTGTGAATTAAAATGTTTACTCTGTACCTTTATATTTTGGATACTTGTAAATTACTTTTAATTTTACTGCACGATTGCCTGGAACCTCAGAGAAGACTTTGGTCTTGAACTTTGAGCAGTATTGAAACTGTTGAGACCATGGGGACCTTGAGAATAGACTCAACGTGTTTTGCATTATCAGATGAGTGTGAGCTTTTGGCAGGCTCAGGGGTGTAATGTTATGGTTTGGATGTGTGGGGTCCCCAAAAGCTCAAGGGTTAGACAATGTGAGAGGGTTCAAAGGAGAAATGATTGGGTTTGTGAGAGTCTTAATCTAATAAGTGAATTAATTACCTTAATGGGCTTAATTGAGTGGTAACGGAAGGCAAGTAGGGAGTGGCTGGAGGAGGTGGGGCCTGGAGGGTGTGGCTTTAGATATATTTGGGTTTTTTTTGTTTTTTTTTTTTGATATATTTGTATCTAGTAAGTTGAGTCTTTGCTCTCTGATCATCATGTGAGCCGCTTCCCTCTGCCATACTCTTCCACCTGATGGAGCTGGCTGGCTGTCTATGGACTGAGACCTCCTAAACTCTCAGCCCTTAAATAAACTTTTCCTCCTGGACAATTTTTCTCCTGGGTTTTTAAGTCACAGCAGCAAAAAAGCTGACTAAAACAATTTGCAACAAGAATGAGACTGGAGCTCATTAATTGGGGCAATCCAGGCACACGAAGACAAGTACCATGTGGTCTCACTAATCATAGTTTCGAAAACATGACCTCACAGAACTTGAGGGAAGAATGGTGGTTGCCCAAGGCTGGTTACTGACCCAAGGGGAATTTGGCAAGAGGTTAATGGATAGGTGCTAAATTTTATTTAGATCGGAGTAAGACATTCCAGTGTGCTATTGCTTAGTAGGATGACTATAGATAATAAAAATGTACTGTATATTCCAAAAATCTAGAAGAAAGGATTGTGAAAGGTATGTTACAAACAAAAGGAAAATGTTTGAGGAGATAGGTATTTTCAAACCGATTTAATATTACACAATCTACCTGTGTATCAATACACTACAGTACATTCCATAAATATATATGATTTTTATGTATCAGTTTTAAAAATTAAATTAGGGTCTGCTGCCCGAACCAGACCCTGGGTGCCTGTGTGGAGACAGGGCTCGTGAGAGAAGGTCAGATGAACACGGTGCTGTGCGGGCGGACTCCCTGTTGTCCTTCTCACTGAGCATGCTGGCCACACTCACCTTTGGCCACTGCCAAAAACAAAGCTGTTGTTTCTTTATTTGTCAGCAGAATATTCAACAACAAATAAGGTTCTGAACAAAGACGCCCTCTGGGACAAGATTGTTTTGAGAGGTGATAATCTGAAGCTGCTGTTGAAAGATATGAAAACAAAGTATTTTTTCTTTGATGATGGAAATGGTCTCAAGGGAAACAGGAATGTCACTTTGGCCCTGTCTTGGAACGTTGTACCAAATACTGGAATTCTACTTCTTGTGACAGGATCAGGACACGTATCTGTCCCATTTCCAGATACATATGAAATAACGAAGAGTTATTAAATTATTCTGAATTTGAAACAACATATTTTTATACTTAATGTATTACATCTCGTTTATCTCTTCCCTTGCACCTTCATTTGTTTTGGGTTGTTTTTTTTTGGTTATTGTTTTTGTTTTCGTATAAGAAGTAGCATCAAAAGGCATATTTGAAGGGAAAGGTTAATAGGATACTCAAACTAGACTTTAAAAACAAAACAAAAACAAGGCCATCAGCAGAGTTCTATAAGAATAAGACAACTACTAACAAGAGCTTGATGTATATTTGAAGTATTCCCTGTATTCCCATTATTATTTATGGAATAGAAAGTGAGCATGAAGGGTTGTTAAAACTTTCAAGTGCCTGTAGAGTCATAAGAACTGAATTTTATGCTTGGCATTCCTGCAAGTTCACATTGGTTGTGACTTAGATGTAGGCATTCTCTTTTATCTCTTTTAGTATATGTTAGATTACTGGAAAACTTAATATAGTTATTTGTTAGAAGCCTGATTTACAAAAAAGCCAAAAGTGATAGAATTTTATTCCATTTGTCTTAGGAGACCATAATGCATGTTTTTCTTAGATGACTAGCAGCTTTCTCCACTTAAAGATTAAATACCTCTTCTGTGTTGTAAATCATTCAAAAAAATTTAAATTAAAAATAAAATAAAATACCTGCTTAGTTATGAGAATTAAAAAGGACAACATAGCTTTGGCCTCCATATTTTCTAGCATAGAACTCGTGTTAAAGCTATATGAATTTAACTCTTTCATGGACTGCACCTGATCATTTTTAAAACGTATCTATAAATACTGATGTATATCTTATCAAAAATGTTCTCACATTCTACTCCAGTTATTTCTTCGTCTCAATGCTTAGTTTTGAATTTGAAATTTTGGCACTATTTGTACTTTTCCTTTGAAGGAAGACATCTCTTTATGATTAATAAAGTTTGGTGTGGTTAGACAGGTTTTTAGTGTTGATGTACCATCATAAAACTGAAATAACAGTCAATTCCCCACTAAGGACTCACCAGTTAGTTTGAGATATTAATGACCTGACCTGTCACCTTCTGAGCTGCTTTTCTCTTCAATAGCATGGGATAAAGGTACACAAATGGAGTTCTAGGGTCTGTTTCAGCTTAAAGACTATACTGAAATTAATCTTTTTCCATCTAATAAGTTAATATAATTATGCAGAGAAAGAATATTAGTATGAATTTTAGGTTTGAATGTTTGTTTGAATGCAAATTAATATTATGAGTGAACTATTTATAGATAATGCATTAATGCAAAAGCATTTCATATTAAATTTAAATTCATGAAACTTCTCCTAAATGTTCGGAGCTAGCACATTTGTGTAGAGTTTTTAAATATTATGTAATGAGAAAGCATCCATATTACTCTGTGTTTTTATGTTTTGAAATGCCACCTAAGACAAATCTAGGGGGTCTATTTGTCAAATATGTTGCCTCTAAAAACAATTTTGAAGGAGGATAATCAGAGTTACAGTTTCAATTCATTTATTTCAACTCTGAGATATAAAGAATATATAGCGTGTCAGTCAAGGATTTTAAAAGATGCTATGAATCCAACATTGAAAGATAAGTACATTTGCATACAAACAGCTTGTGATCGGTTTACTCGGAACAGGTCCAAGTTCCAGGAATGTAAAAATGATCAGATACAAGCCATAGCCGACAGAAACGCCGTGTGTTAGAGCAGGAGACGTGTGCCACACAACACCAGGAGAACTCACCAACACCCAAAGCTGGAGCGTCAGGAAGAGCAGCAGCGTTCCGGTGGGTGATGCGTGCACATGGAAGCCTGAAGGCCAGCTGGAGGAGCTGGCTACTGAGCCACCTCTCCCAGGGCTGGTGCTGTACCTGAAAAAGGAAGCATTTAGAAAGAAGCTCAGCCAAATTTTTAAGAGAGTTTGGGCAAAATATGAATAATAGTGGAAGACTTCAAAGATAAATATTGCAAATTACAGCATAATGTTAAGAAACAAATATTGGTTCTTAAAAATAGATTCATCAAAAAAAAAATAGATTCATCAAATACATAGAATTCTAGAATTTATGTATATACCAAAATATAAACAATAACTTGCAATAGAAGGTACCAAATAATTATTATATAAAAGAATGAACTAATATTTAGTTGCTGTTATATGATTGTGTGGCTCTATTCTCTTGTGCCTATGTACTTTATAGGAAGTCCCTGAGATTTATTTGTTTTATATCTAGCAACTAATAGCATTCCTGAAACATGAATCCTTCAATATGTGTTTGTAGCAGCTTGTTAAGTGGATTAAAGTTTGTGCTTGAATCAATAAGGAAGCAATTGTAGTTTAGCAAATGCAAAATCGAATGTTGATTAGGCTCTATGTAAATAAATCAATAAATTGCTTGTAAATTTAGACTGAAAATATACCCATTCTATGTTCCAGAACAGTTTTTACTACCCTTTAAAAGAGTACATCATTTGGGGCATATAGTACCGTGAAATCTCTTATCACAGTAAATTTGAAAGATGGCATTTCCATGGTGGGTTTCTGGAAAATTGGGCAGATAATGTTGATCTTTAGAGAAGATCACTGTGGTCAGTCCTCTATTGCTATCTACATTCTACTCCTCTTTTGCCCCTGTGTGGGTGAGCATGTGCAAGGCATTTACAAAGCGTGGCCCATAATTGCTTATCCCTGCTATAATTACTTTATTAGTGTATCTATACCATTGGGAAGATCGTGCCCCTTTGTGGTTATACGAATTTGTTGACAAGCCTTCAGAACTAGAATTTAAATTATGTTACTGTGTTAAAAATAGTCACCAGTCTCTTTTCATGGATTCCTTCAGAGACCTGCTAAAATGATGAATCAATGTGCCCAGGGAAATAAGAGAATGTTTGTCCTTCACTACTTTCTGTGTGCAATCCTCAAATGCTTCAAAAGTTTACCTCTTTATATGAGATGATTAAAGACAGATTTAGAAACAGGAACAGCATCAACAATAGCACATTATTTTTGAGTACTGTTAATGCAGCCATCATGCACCAGAGGCCTCCAGAGGTAGGAAAGATAATATCTAGAGAATAGAAATAGGAAAATTCAAGGGACTTTTATTCAACAGTGACACAGCTTTTTGCCTCAAAGTAGAATGTATGAAACTATTGAATGCCACAATTTCTATGAAATGTGCATTTATGGGAGATAATAAAATGGAAGTGGTAAGATAGTTTTCAACAGTACAAAACAAAGAAAATATACAAAAAGAAACAAGTAGAAAGCTAAATTAAAGTTTTTGAGCTTCCCCAACTCACTCCCTTACGATTTCTAGCTATAGGTGACTCCATTTAAAGAGAAGCAAAAATCATAAAGAAATCAGCACAAGGCACACATTGTAAAATGTAAGGGGTGGGATAATGGGCTGGGTAGGGAGGGGGTGATTGATGGAGGAGAGAAAGGTCAGTGATCAACAGGCCAAGAGGAAAATCCCCGGGGAAGCAGAGGAGATAGTTGTGTAAGTATTCTCTCATGGTTGGAAGGAAAAGAAATATTACAAAAGGTTAAACTGGACAAAAAATGTTCAAAAGAAGAAAAGACAAGGCAAAGAATGGCAAGTAAATTTAAAAAGGTGGCAGCAAAAGTAGACTGTCACCACTGGAGTAACCAGAGCCACCTGAGTTCGCTGTAGAGAGCACACAGGTGCAGATTGCAAGCCCTGAGGGAAGTGGGGTACCAAACTGAAGATCAAGACAATGTACAAAATCGAGTATCGTGCCAATTTTCTATTACTGCAAAATAAATTACCACTTCTGCAAAGCCTTAAAACAACACAATGCAAAGCAAGACAAAGTCACTCTTTCTGTGGATCAGGAGTCTGGGTCTGGGTTCCCTGGGGCCATTGTGCATGGTTTCCCTGGGCTGCAGTCAAGGCACAGGTGGGCTGTGGTCCTACCCTGTTCTTGGCAGAATTCTGTTCTTAGATTTATGAGACTGAGGTCCTGATTTTGCAGCTGGCTGATGGCAGGAGCTGTGCCTGGCTCCAATTCCACCCTCAGGAGGCCTGGCGGCTTTCTTAATCAAGGCTGGGATAAGGATCATAGCCCTTGTGCAGTCATGGACATGAGGATCCTATGGTCTTACGGGCCCTGCCCACCCTTGAGGCCTGGGACTTACAAAGGGCACACACAGCAGAGGTGGGAACCTCCAAGGCTGTCTTAAAATTCCATAAGCCCCTGATGACAAGATGGAGAGAGATGGCAAATCAAGAAAAGAAATGTGTGCTGTAAATTTGATGCTTCTGACAAAAATCACAAAGCAAATAAATTAGGGATTTCTGACTTTAAGATGGCAAAGAATTCTGGATCCATTTTTCTAAAAAAATTCATGGTGCAGAAAGAGGACACAGCAATAGGAAAACTGAAAACACAATCTCTAATTTAGAAATGGAGAAGGTGATGGGACAGTCTTAATTGATCAGCAGATCAGAGGCAACCAACCTCATATGCCTGTGGGAAGAAAGCAGCTCAGCTCTGCAGGACCAGGAAGACACTGTAGTTGGTGGTGTATGGTGAGAAGGTCACCCCCAAGGAGCACAGAGATCCTCTCCTGCCCATCCACACCCCAGGGACCCATGGTCGTGCTCATGTAGCTAAGTGTAGGTCTAGATGCTTATTTTATTTTATTTTACTTTTTTGTTTTGTTTTGTTTTGTTTTGTTGGTAATGGGATTGAACCCTGAGCACTTAACCCCTGAGTCACATCTCCAGTCCCTTTTTATAGTTTATTAGAGACAAGATCTCCTGAGTTGCTTGGTGCCTCAACAAACTGCTGAAGGCTGGCTTTGAACTCTCAATCCTCCTGCCTCAGCCTTCCAAAGAGCTGGAATTATAGGCATGGGTCCCTGTGCCCAATTTAGATATTTATTTTAAAGAGAAAAAATTAGCAAGGGAAGGGCCTAGTTAGGGGATATGACTCTCTGGGCATAGGAATAGGGAACCAGACTACAAAATAGCAGGATGAAAGAGAAATGCATCCCCCGACCTTCTCTGGTTAGACCCATCTGTAGATGGTCAGGCCATAGAGAATGTTCACTGGCCACACATATCTCCAGTGGGCATCATAGTCCCCTCTCTTAAAAATGAACAGAGCCAAGATTGGACAACAGTCCAAAAGAGAAAGGGCAAGTTCCAAAGCAAACAAATAATATAGGAAAATCTGTAACAAAAGACGTCATGTAGAAGCAGAATGAAACGACGCACAGTTATCTCCAGAGACAAGTCCTGTGGCACCTATACAGCTCAAGGTAAAGGAAGCTGTAAAACAAACACAATAAAAATACAATGAGCCAGACCTTCAAAAATTAAGAAACTCACTCAGAGACTTTTGACTCGGTGAACTTGCACAGATGTGAAGAACAATACAAACAACACCTCTTACATGCAAGCAGATACAGTGGAATGGCATTATTTTAAGTTTAAAGCTATATGAATAAAATGTTTTTTCAAAATTTAAGCTGTGTATAAATAAATGGTTTGTTGTTGTTATGATTTTAATTGAGCTCATATTTTTTTTTCGTGCAATTGCCTCTGTGGATATTGGAGCTTAAAGCTCACTTCAAACACAAAACTTTTGGTCATCAGTAATTGTGTCTAAAAATGTTTTTATAAAATACTCACGATTATTTTAATATAGATCTTTGTTTAATTATACAACTGTTGCTCCATGAGATGCAGTTGATTCATATTGCTGCTGCAGTGCTTCCCCTCTGGTGATGCAGGGTGGGTCTCATTTATTAAGGAACAAAGAACTGCACCCTACTAGAATGGACACTCAGAATGTTCCCGATGCCACCTACTGGTGAGGACGTTGAGCTTATTTGGAGGGCTCATTTGTTGATGGTAGGAATGCAAAATGGTGCAGTCCCTTTGGTACTTTGGAGGTTCTTCAGTCACCTTTGACTAAAGAATGGTCCTCCTCTGTTGGGGAATTGTCTACCTCTTCTACCCACCATGCAGCTTGGGGAGGGACACACAGAGTGGTGAGGGAGGAAGGCACCCTGCCTAGCCCTCCAGATCAGACAAATCAACCCTGATGATCCTTGGGGTGACAGATGTTTCCCAGATGGCCCTCACATCTGGGCAGACAGTTTAGTAGGAAGTTGATAGTTTCTTACACAAATAAACACATTCAAACATAATCACACTCTTACTAGTCAGTAATCACTTCTCCTAGTTTTTAACCAAAGACTTTAAAAATCTACATCTACCCCCCAAAAAAAAAATCCATATACAGACACAACAGCACTATATCAGCTTTATTAATAATTGGTAAAAATTTAAAACAATGGGGATACCCCTCAGCTGGTGAAAGGATAATAAACTGTGGTGCAGTCAGATGATGGAATGCTACTTGACACTAAAATGAAGGGAGCTGTTGAGCCCTGGAAAGGCATGGTGGAATCTTGAATGCATATTGTGAAGTCAAAGGAGCCAATCCCAAAATGCTATGTACTGTAAGATTCCAACCAAATGACATTCTGGAAAAGGCAAAACTACGGATGCTGCAAAAAGATCAGCAGTCAGGCATTGAGGGGCAGTGGTTGGAACTGGTGGTGCAAAGGATGTGCAGGGCAGTGAAAGTGCCCTTCATGGTAGTGTGACAATGAGCACATGCCATTACATATTGTCCAGATCCACAGAAAGCACCTGGAGTGAACCATTGTGTAAGGTGTGGCATTTGAATGAGTATGCTGTATCAATGAATGCTAGTAAACTGTAACAAAGTAACCCTGGTGGGGGACGTTAATCATGGGCATGTGTGAAGACAGAATGTTTGGGGACATCTCTATGCCTTCTTTTCAATCTTGCTGTGAACCTGAAATTATTCAAAAAAAAATTAAAATCTTTAAAAACAAAAGCAAACAAGTAAACTGACAGAAAGAAACAAGGGTTGGAGCTGTAAAGACCATGGCAGTGATAATGCAGCTCTGTTGTGTTTAAAATAATCAGTAATTTGCAGAGGCATATGAGCTCTCCTGAGTGCAAAGTGTTAAATAGCCAGTGATTTGCAGTACTGACTGGGATATAAAGCTTCGTAGAAAATATCTGATGAATAACTAGTACTCAAAAACTGAACCTTGCACAAACACAAGGAATTGAAAGACTTGGAATAAGATCTACCTACCCAGGTAAGAGAGCATGAGGTAAGGACACACTGTCTACAGAACAGCGCCCTCCCCAGAACAGAGCTCTTCCTCAGCCACTCTGGTCACCAACTCTTGTTTCTTAACTAGCTCAGTCTGGTCACTTTAATCAGTCAATTGATACACAGAATACCTTTATATGTAGCCCTCATCCCAGAATGCGGATTCCACTATTCCCCAAATCTCCTTTAGTTCTTTAATGAAACACAGAGTCAAAAGGAGCCCCTGTTGCTGTTTAATTGACAGCTAACTCAAGTTTTTTGAAGTCGACCTGAATGGTGCCCACAGTAGGCAAAAGAGAAAAGTAGCCCAATGCAGAAAACCATATTAGCCAGGGCTCAACTTTGACGGAGTGCTACACATGCCTCATTATTGCAAGATATTTTTCCTGGGGATGCACTTTTCTTTTCTTTCTTTCTTTGTTTCTTTTCTCTTCTTCTTTTTTTTTTTAAAAAAGAAAGAATAAATCAGTATGTGGTCAATTCACTTTTCAACAATTCTTCCTCTAGGGACAGGCTGAAGTGATTTCACATTAAGGGAAAATGAGTTTGGCTGCTCTTCATAAATTGCTAATGAGCTTTTTGAACAATTGTAGCCCTAACCTGATTCACAAAAGAACCTTCACAGATTTGTCATTAATATTCTTGTAACAATAAAGGAAGAGAAAAATACCAGGGAAGTTGATGGCACTTGATGAGAACTATTTTCCTCCTTTCATTTCAGCAGCTAGATTACCTCTCGCCATGACACTGCCCAGCAGTCTGGATGCAGTTTGACAGTTTGGCCTTCAGAAGTCCCTGCTGCTGGCCCATCTTTCTTTGCAAAGGGAGGAAAGCTTCAGTTCAGTGCAGCAGGTAGAATGTCAGCAGAAATAGACTTTATTTTCAGCCCTGCCACTCACCGGCTTGTGTGACACCGGCAATCCATTCCTCTGCTCTGGACTCATCTCTAATGTGTCAGATCTGTATAAATGGACCTGTTTCCAAAGAACCAGAAGGTATCTCAGGTTCCTCTCATTATTAATCTACAATGATGCTAGTAAATGCAGAATATCTGGAACCCTATCCTTTAAATTTATGAAATGATTTCTCCTCGCTCTTTTCTTGTTCACTTCCATTTTCCTCAAATAAACCAACATGAAATTTTGGAATTATATTAAAATAGATGGAGGTAATATGGGAATAAAACAGACAATGCCTCCTTCAGCCCATCTCACTCCCAGCTCACATCTCACCTTCTTTAACACAAACAAATTCAAGCAGCCAGTTGGGACTTGCACCGCTCTTTGTCTGGAAATTTCCTTAGGTAGACTCACAGATTTGTTAGATGCCTTCTTTGATCGTCCACATAATTATATGTGACATCTTTACTAATCTTTCTGCCAGGGCAACATTAAGGTCCTTTTTCTTCCTCTTGCTTCTACAGACGTTTCCTTGAAGTTCTTTATGTAGGTCCCGATCCCAAGGACAGTGCTACATATCCTTACTTTTACTTCTCCAGGACCTCTCTTCTAGACATCATTCTATCTTTTGAAATCCTTCTTCCATGTAAGAAATTCTTCTCAAAATACAGAGGCTTAAAACAGCAACGACTCTGAGGGTCAGGATCCCATGTGTGGCTTAGGCTTGCTTATTGGCTGTTCACTGCGATGGTTGCTGGGGCTGGGAAGTCTGCTCGGCTTGTTTGGGCACGCACCTGGCACCTTAAGGAGAGAGACTTGAGTGGCCGACTGCTGGATAGAAGAGCTAGATTGGAGTTGAGTCCGGGTTCTTCAGGCCTCTTCTATGGCTTCTTCATTTTTTAAAAAAATATTTTCCATCTCTAAATGGTCTTTTCATATTTGGCTTTCACAGCCTCATTCAGGGTTCTTTTTCCTTGATATTTTTTAGGGCATTATAGTTAAACATAATAGTGGGGTTCATTTCCATACAAGAGTGGGTCATTATTTGCTCCATTTCAGTCCCTACTTCCTCTTTCCTTCCTCTCCTCCTTCCATCTCTTGCCCTTCCTCTTCTCTACTAGTCTTCCTTCTATTTATTTATTGTTTATTTATTTATTTATTTATTTATTTATTTAATTTACTTATTGATTCATTGAACACAAATGGAGTACAGCTATTGTTTCAAGGGTTGTACACAAAGTAGAGTCACACCATCTGTGCGTTCATGCATGTACACAGGGCAATGATATCTGTCACACACTCTGTTATTGATTTTACCCCCCACCCGCCCCCACCCCTCCCTTCCCTCTATGCTAGCTATCTTTCCTCCATTCTTGCCATCTTTCCCCCCCACATTATGCATCATCATTCATTTATCAGAGAGACCATTCGGCTTTTGATGTTTATTTATTTTAATTGGTGTTTTATAGGTATAAGTAAGGGTGGAATTCACTGTGGTATATTCATATATGTATACAGCAAAATGTGGTTAATTTCATCACCCCAGTTCAGGCCCTTTTCCCATCCCTCTCCCCACTCAGTCTCCATTCTCTGCTTCACTGATCTCTATTTTTGTGCGATCTGCCCCTCCTCCCCCCGCTTTTATTTTCTTATTTTTTCTGGTTTGCACATAGGAGAGCAAACATTCCGCCCTTGACTTTCTTTGTCTGACTTATTTCGCTTAGCAGAATGGTCTCCAGTTCCATTCATCAGAAAATGTTGTAAATTCATTCTTATTTATGATAGATAAGAACTCCTTTATGTATTTATACCACATTTTCTTTATGCATTCATCTGCAAATAAGCACTTGAACTGGTTCCATAACTTGGCTATTGTGAATTTGCACTGATATAAACATTGATGTTCCTGGATCACTATAGCATAGAGTAAAATGCTTGGGATGGAACATCATATTACCCAGCAACCCGACTCTTTGGTATTTATAAAAAAAAAAAAAAAAAGAATTAAAATCAGCTTGCTTACTCTAGTGATACAGCCACATTACTGTTTGTAGCAGCACAATTCACAATAGCCAAGTTGTGGAACCAACCCAGGTAGCCATCATGTGGAATTCTCACATGAGGCACTGGGATTTGTCCAAGCTCAAAAATGCAATCTTTACAGTTTTTGAATGTTTATAATAGGATTGGCACAGTGATATTTTAGTTATTTCATATTTTATAAAGTAAATCATAAGCCAGGCAGGGTTCAAGAGGGATGACTGCAAAGGGGCATACGCACAGGAGCCTGGGTGTGGGTCTGGCCTAGGCAACTGACGTCCCCAGGGAGGAAGAAATCAGCAGAAGCAAGCAATGGCTCTCTGAAAATCAGCCCAATTGGAAAGTCCCCTGAAAGTTGAGTGTAAAAACCATAAAAAAGGGATAGTTGTTTTTTACCAGACAATGAGAGTAGAGATGGGGGAAATGGCTGTGAGACTATTAAGAAGCTTAGCTGGTAGGGCTTAGCAATTCCCTGGATGTTAGAGTGAGAGAAAGAGCAGGTGGGGCATGTCCTAAAAACCATGGTGAGTCAGGAGGATATAAACAGAGATGAAAAACAGCAACCACCCAGAAGGTGAATTACCTGCACTATCACTTACGTGTCCCTGAAATGTGGCTCTGGCAGGGGTTGGAAGTCCACACAGAGCTAGTTCCACACTCCACTCTAAAGGCTCTTTGGACTAGAACAGCAGTGCATGCACTTCATGGAAAAACTAGGCAGAGGGGCCACCCAGATAAGCCACTGATAAACTGGATTTCACTGTGGGCTGGGAGAGAAGGGACGTGATGGAAGGTTTCTGGAATGTGGGCAAACACCCACCTTATTTGAGGCCAGGAGTGTCACCCTCCACCAAGCTGGGGAGGGACAGCTAGTGACAGGTGTGCAGTGACTCAGGCTAATGCTTTCCTTATTGCTCTTGAGAAAGTAACAGTCCAACTGTGGAATCGCTTACACACATGGTCATGGTCCTGAGACATCAGCGTTACTGATTCATCACATGCTACAACTGGACAAGAGCTGCGATTTAATTACTATATATTCAAGACAGATGGAAGACAGACACAGGAAGGGAAGGAACCTTGACCTCACGGGTGATTCGAAATTTCTCACATTCGAGCATGAGAACCACTAATGCAGACTGAAATTTCTGGGAGACTCATTCAACCATGTTGATGAGTCAGATTTACACAGCAAAACCAAAAAAGAAAGGTGCCCAAAGAACAGTACAGTTGAGGAGATAGAAATGACTAGAACTCTGATTTTTGTTAAGAAATCACTATTGTTTTTCTGTTGAGTAGTAAAAAAATGCTGCAATGATATAGGTATTTAAAGTTTTTAGCTGTTAGTGACAACACAAACATGTTTGCAAATGAAATCATAAGATACATGAGATTTAATTCAAAATAATACAGTTATACAGGTCAAAATGGGTTGCAATATAGATAAAAATAAAATAATCACCATGATTTTATAATTGTTTTAGGGCATTACTATACAGGGATTCACTGTTCCCATATTTTTCTTTCTTCTTTTTAGTTACCCAGATCAATAGGATTCATTGGGATGTAATTGTAAAAGCTTGGAATTTAATTTGTTCTAATTTGGTCACCAGTACTTCCCCTTTCCCTCTCCTCTTCCCTCCACCTGTTCCCTTCCCTCTGCTCTACTGATCTTTTTGCCATTTACTTATCATTTTTAACTTCATAAAAAAATTAAAATCATAAAACAAAGAAGTAATTCTAATATCAGGAATGAAAAATGGACCATTACCATAGATTTTACCACTACTAGAAGTAAAATGAGATAATATTATGAGTATTTTAGGGCAATTTGATTCTTTGTATGACATATGCACAATTGTTGAAGAGAAAGATTAGTCTGAACTACCAATGATGAGAGAGAAAGCCTCAATGACAAAACAACGAATCCACTAACACCTAAACACAGAACAAACCTTAACACACCAGCTCAACCCAAAGGGTTATTTTAAAAGTTTAGAGAGAGAATAACACTGATATAACTAAAAGTCTTTTGAAATACATAAAATATCAAAATGCATCCTGATTTCATTTATATGATGCCCTTTATAGCGAAATCTGACAAGAATACTGAAAGAATATTGAAAGAAAGGAAAATTCGAAAAGAATGTCTGACCCATTGAAACATTGTACTGACTTATTTATGACCAGTGATAATGCATCACTTCCAACTAGGATTCACTGCAGAAATGCAACAGAAGTTTGGCATACCTAAATCAATCAATATAAAATTTATCACATATAAAATGTGTAGAATAAGCAAATCTATTGAGACAGAAATTACATAGATTCAACAGCCTAGGGGGAAGCAGAAAGGAAGAGATGTTAATCAGTGGGTCCAGAAGTTCTGTTTAGTTCATACTAAATAAAGTGGTTTAGAACCACCAACTTTATGCTATATGCATACACATACATACATATGCTTATATAAGTATAAAACTAAATATTCTGGAAATTTCAGTAGAAAAAGCTACTTTGGAGCCCTTCTTGTTTTTGAACGTGTTATATCCTGTATTTCAATATCTATGCTCTCACCAAACATAAATGCATTAGAATCTTCAGCAAAGAGTGTTGTTTTAGAATTGCCACCTTAGTAGTGTCCATAATGGAATTAATGCATGAGTTGTGGCATATTTACACTCTAGTGAAATGAGAAAGAACAAATACAACTCTGCTCATAAAGTTGTATAAAATTCATAAATATATATTTGAATGAAATAAGCCAGAGGCAAAAAGAATGCATATTTTATGATTCCAGAACCATAATGTCAAGGACAAGCAAAGTCAGTAGATGACTCCAGCTGGGGGTGAGGTCCTGGAAGGAATCGAGGGCTCATGGGGGTGGGGGGATTCTGTGTGTGATGGCATTCATTCTGTATTGTGAGGTGTAGTGAAGGTTTCATATCTGTGTTACTACTTGAAAAAAATATATAAAGTTAAACTAAAAAAATGTAGACTGTAAATGAGCAAAAGAATTTGTTTCATTTATTGAAAGATTGCACCAGGGAAGCAAATGTGATTACTTTGGCAAGAAGCAGCTCCATGAATTGCCACTGCCAGATTTCTTTTGCAAACCTAATACAAGCTTTATTTCAAAATAAACTGACAGATATGCTGAGAGAAACAGGATTATGAAGTGACTAGTAAGTATGGGGAGTTAATGGGCAGGTGGAAAGGCACAGGTGTCTCTGGCTAGCAACCTGTTCATAGGCACCAGGTCCGTGATGGAGGGCCCACTTCCTGAGCTACAACTTGAGCACGTTTTACCAGCTCCTCTTGGAGCTGAGCATTGGAGCCACGGACTGCATCCTGTGAACTGGACAGCTACTTACTAATGTTTCATTCCACCTAAACCACATCCAGAAATGTTTTGAGTCTTTAGGGAGA
>JAJEJO010005139.1:242743-336529 GCA_020662805.1 Glaucomys volans | reverse complement strand
CATGTGGCATTTTTTGCTAACTAAAAAACGAGTACAATTGTTCACTGACATATGATTTTAAACAGTCATTTGGCAATAAGAACAACCTTCAAAATACTATTTTCCTGAGTCAGTAATTGGGAGTTAAATCTAAAGGAACAGTATCAGGAGATATGATCAATGAAGATCTCCATACTGACATGAATTGCAGAAGTAAACAAGAGAAAGCTGTGTACTATGAATTTCTAACAATAGGGAGATACTTGGAAAAAATATGAGGATATTAATTACTTGATAGAATTATGTTTTTCTGTCATCAAAAATAATAAATCATTGTAAATTTTACCGATATTAAAACAAGTCAATAATAACCTTAAGACACAGTTAATTCAAATTATACATTATACATTTGTTTTATTATTGAAATAGGAAACAAATTATGATTAATAGATACAACTTAATAGACTATATTACATAATAAAAAGTAAAAAATATGCTTATCATTTTTAATAATATGAAAAATGTTTAAAATCCTGTTCAGTCTGGAAAATGAAGCACAGCATTTTAAAGTAAAGTATCAACCACATGAAACAAATATCTAGGAAGTTGAATAAGTAGGACAAGTGATCGATTGTAGCACATTAAAAGGGGGAGCTCTGAGGCCATTTATAGATTTATAACTCATACAACTTCTTTGTGCGGGAAGAGAAGGGTTTCAAGGCCAATGACAGTTTGGTTCTATGTGTTATGAATATTACATGCCTGAGGTAAATTTAGGTGGACTTCCTGGGTCATTCCAATTTCAAGAAAAAATCCAATAGCTTGTTAGGAGAGTTGATCTCAGATCCGGTACTTGACTCCCTGATACCCATTTCATCTGTACCTGCAATTTTCTGTAACTGCTTTGTCTTCTGATACAAAATATGGACTCTCTTATTTTACTACCACTAACCTGTTATTTTAGATACAATTTTTACATCCTGACTTGTCTGCAATTTGTGTTTTTTCTTCCTAATGTTTCTCCTCATTTGGGGGAGGAAGAGTACTTGTGAGGCTGAATATCCACAGAGGGAAGACTCCAAGAGCAGACAAATGAGGCTCAGCCTTTTGGACAATGGAGAATAACTGTCCTTTAAGCAAATAGGCACTTGGTCCTTCATGTTTTGTTTACCCCAGATGATACACCAAATAAATGACAAGCTGATGTTTGAACTAAGTGCTTAGGTGTAAGAAAATTAATGTCCTATTTGAATTGTGAAAACATTTTACTGTGACAAGAACAAAGAGAAAAGAGGAGGAGGAGGGGCATTGGGGAGATGTGAAAAGGGCTGAGCAGGCCACAGTTGTGAGAAACTTTGAGAAAGTATCAAGCAGACTTCACTTTGCAGTGGGATGAATGGTGAGCGGATTTGAGCAAAATGAAGATGATCTGCATGAGAAATCAGGTTCTAAACAACATGGGAGAAGGTGATGTGCCTATGGAAAGGTATTTGTAATAAAAGCATCTGAGAGTTGAGAAAAATCTAAACATTACAGCAGGCACATCGGAAATCACTGTGAGGGGATACAATGATGGAGTAGTCTCAACAGTGCTAAGTGAGGAGACGCAATGGTTTCCCTCTTGCTTTCGAGGAGACCATCCTTTATGACCATGTCATACTCAAAGGGGTCCTGGCTTGACACAGACTTTACGGGTGTCTTTTGCACATCTATGATTGTTTCTCTTTGTACTTGTTACTTTTCCATAGAGACAAATTTATGAACAGTAAATTTACCCTAACTCAGATTTATTAAAGCTCTCATTGTATGCAAATCTTATTATAGTATTATATTTGGACTCATAACAGCTGATAGATTCACTATCCAGGCTTTCTAGGACATTATGAGATTTATAATTGAAAATATATTGACAGAAAATGTTTTAAGAAAACAATCATAGGGGCTGTTGGTTTTTCAAAGCAAAAGTCCTGGGGGCCACTCCACCTCAGCCTAAGTGTCTATCCCCTCCATTGGTGCGGCCCATATCTGCCTAAGTATAATGGCTAACAGGATTCCTGTCACATCTGTAAGCACAGAGTGGCACCAGAAGAGAACAACCAGACAGCACAGGTATGATTGTTACCTCCTCCATGGTCTAGGTCTCTAACCTCAGCAAGTGCCACTTACCTGATGGGCCCAGTTCATCCTGTACAGTGGGTCTACCAATGCCCTCTTGCAGGCTTTTATGTGAAGCAGAAATTATGTACCAACAATTTATAGGATGTGTATGTGTGTGTGAGTGTGCACGCATGTAATGCTTAGCCTGGAAATACAAGTGTACACTAAGGAAGTCCTCATCATTCTTATTAACCTGGGAAAAGGCAGAAAACAATTTTTCAACTCACAGAAATTTCAATTAATTGCCCCGTCTTTCAGGTAAAAATTTGACAGATACCTTAATTTACATATAAACTTATACAAATTATACTATACTTTAAATTCCTAAGAGGAAAATGTTTTGAATGGCAAATCTTGATTATTAATTGACTCCAGGCCCAACTTTAATGCAAATTTGTTTTTCTAAGGTAATTGGATTGCAGATAAATTGTTTTTGTTTAGAAATACACACAATATCATGCTCTCAGAATGTCACAGATGATTCATTTTTTCTACTTGCATCAATATTTCAGTTTTAATGAAACTGTCTTATTAATAAGATATGATTTAATTTGATGGGATATCAATATACTCTTATAGCATTCGGAACTTTGCTGAAGGTTTTCATTATTTGGTAGCTCTTGGGATGGCGGCCTTTCATGCACCATCTCTGTCAATTTTCATGGCTTGTCTCATCCTTACACATCTCCTAGTAGATTGACTTCTGTGCACCCTAATTAACCAGAGAAGAGGCAGGTTCATACTTATAACTATGTCTTACCCTCAGTTTGGCTTTTGAAAATATGCAGACTTCCTCAGTCCCATGTTGATACACAATCATCTGCAAAATGGGTCATTTCCTGCAATAGTGGTGGCAATACTTTAAGACACTATAAAAGCACTAATTAAACAATAGGCATTGTGTTATTGCCCCAGAAGAGAAATATGGAAAAGAAATTCCTGACTTGAAAATATCCATTTAGATTAAAAAAAAAAAAACTTCTTCTCTTGATAGGCAATGATAGAAATGCTATTCCTTGGGCACATAAATCAAAGCATGCAGGAGATACACTCAATACTTATTTGGAAGCAAGATTCATATGATTGAGAGAAATTGGACCTGCAGTGGAAGATGGGAAAGTTATGTTTCATGTTGTGTCTTCCTTCAAGAACTCACAATATGAACAACTAAATTATAACAGAGAGAGGGGAATAGATGAATCCAGGAGCAGCAATTGACAATAAAAGACAACCACCCACATGGGCAGAATGCTTCAAGAATCCACAAGACAGACTGCACAATGCATGTGCCACTTCGCTGAACCCTCAGCAGAAATACTAAAAATAGAGGAGGGGTGAAAAGAAGCAAGAGCACATGGAAGAGCGACAGGTGTGCACATGGACCAGGGGAGCTTTCACCAAGAGGGATTAATGGCTTCCAAGCAGTAATGGCACCACACTTTGTGGTAGCAAAAGTAATTTCCATTCTAGTAAAATATTTTTTCGTAAAAATCCATACACCACTAGATGCAGAAAACCACAACTGGAATGAGCTGTTTGATAAAATCTAGATTTAGATTTTGGTTACAATAAGAAATTTAGCCAAGGTAGATGCTAAAGAGATAATAAAGGAGATGAATGTCTATTAGAGACCAAACTTCAGGTACCCAAAGAACTAGAGGGCCACCAGCATAAGAATTTATTTATGAGTAGTAAATATGCCTTTCTTTCTAAAACAAACTGAAGACTATAAAGGAAAGGGCATGGTAGAGTAATTCTTGAGTTATCTCACACATGATTTTTTGGGGGACATCTCATATCTACACCTTGACATTCATGATTATGGAAATGTAAGTCAAAATAATTATGAGATATCATCTTAAACTGCTTTGAGTGAATATCATTAAAAAGATGAAAGATGAATGATAAGGATGTTACAGAAAGAGAGCCCCTGTACAGTGCCGCTGGGCATGTGAGTGAGAAGAGCCATCAGAGAAAACACTGCAAGTGTTGGACACCCGGTTGATGGTATGTGTTGGCTATCACAAATGATGCCAGATGAGTGGGAAAGGGTGGGGATCTCTTCAGCATATTGACTTCAATTGTTTTGGCTATGTAGTCAGAAGGGTGATTGCTGGATCATGTGGCAATTCTATTTTTAGGTATTTTGCATCCAACAAATGGATCAGTGGATGAAGATGATGTGCTATAAATACATAGTGGAATACAATACAGTCTAAAAAATGACAGAATTTCTTTCCTTTGATACAATATGGATGACTCTAGAGGACATTATACTAAGGGAAATAAGCTGAACATGGAAAGACAAAAAATACAGGATCTGGCTTACATGTGGAAACTAAAGAAGTGGAGCTCATAGAAGTGAAGTAGAAGAGTGGCCAGAGCCTAGGGGGCTAGTCTGGGAGAGTCAGATGACATAGTTCAGGAGAACATCCTCAACAATCTACAACAATAATAATAAGTAGTAGAACTAGTAGTTTAGCAACATTATGGAACAACAGATCAATCAAGTGTATATCTACGTAATAGTAACATGTAGTTCAAATATGAAATTATAAAATTTTTTTTTATTTGTTCTCATTAGTTATACATGACAGCTGAATGCATTTTGATTCATCGTACATGAATGGAACCCAACTCTTCATTTCTCTGGTTGTGCATGATGTAGAATCATACCACTAGTGTGATCGCACATGTCCTTAAGGTACTGATGTTCATCTCCTTCCACCATCTTTCACACTCCCCTGCTTCCCTTTCACCTGTGCCCAATCCAAAGATCCTACATTCTTCCCTCCACACCCCCCATTATAGATCAGCATCCACATATCAGAGAAAACATGTGACCTTTGGTTTTGGGGGATTGGCTTATTTCACTTAGCATGATATTCTCCAACTCTATCCATTTACCTACAAATGCCATAATTTTTTTTCCTTTAAGGCTGAAAAATATTCCATTGTGTATATATACTGCAATTTCTTTATCCAATCATTTACTGAAGGTCATCTAGGTTGGTTCCACAGTTTAGTTATTGTGAATTGAGTTTCTGTAAATATGGATGTGGCTGCATCACTGTAATGTGCTGATTTTAAGTCCTTTGTGTATAGAATGAGGAGTGGGATAGCTGGGTCTAATGGTGCTTCCATTCCAAGTTATCTAAGGAATCATCATATTACTTTCCAGAATGGTTGCTCCAATTTACAGTCCCACAAGCAATGTATGAGCTACCTTTTTCCTCACATCCTTATCAACAATTATTGTTGCTTATATTCTTGATAATTGCCATTCTGACTGGAGTGAGATAAAACCTTAGAGTAGTTTTGATCTGCATTTCTCTAATTACTAGATATGAACATTTTTTCATATATTTGTTGATCAATTTTCTATCTTCTTTGATGGTCTTCTCAGTACTTTGCCCATTTATTTATTGGGTTATTTGTGGGTTTGTTTGTTTGTTTTGGTGTTAAGATTTTTGAATTCTTCATATATCCTGGAGATTAGTGCTCTATCTGAGGTGAAAGTGGCAAAGATTTTCTCCCATCGCATTATTGATTGTTTTCTTTGCTGAGAAGAAGTTTTTTAGTTTGAGTCTATCCCATTTATGGATTCTTGATTTTATTTCTTGTGCTTTAGGAGTCTCGTTAAGGAAGTCAGGTCCTAAGCCAACATGATGTTGACTTGGGCCTACTTTTATTCTGTGAGGTGCAGGATCTCCAGTCTAATTCTTAGGTCTTGGATCCACTCTCAGTTGAGTTTTGTGCAGGGTAAGAGATAGGGGTTTAATTTCATTTTGCTGCATACCGATTTCCAGTTTTCTCAGCACCATTTGTTGAAGAGGTTATCTTTTCTCAAATGTATATTTTTTGCACCTTAGTCTAGTATGAGATAACTATACTTATGTGTGTTTGTTTCTGTGCCTTCCCTTCAGTACCATTGGTCTAAATGTCTATTATGGTGCCAATAACATGCCATTTTTGTTACTATAGCTCTATAGTATAGTTTAAAGTCTGGTATTGTGATGCCTCCTGATGCCTTCACTCTTTTTGCTAAGTACTGCTTGATTAATCTGGATGTCTTATTTTTTCAAATGAATTTAATGATTTTTCTATTTCTATGAGAAATATTGGTGTGATTTTAATTGGAATTGCTTTGAATCCATATATAGTTTTTGGTAATATGGCAATTTTGACAATATTAATCCTGCCTATCTTTTCCTATGGGAGATCTTTCCATCTTCTAAGCTTTTCTTCAATTTCTTTCTTTAGTGTTCTCTAGTTTTCATCATAGAGGTCTTTCACCTCTTTTGTTAGATTGATTTCCAAGTTTTTTATTTTTTTCTGAATGGGGTAGTTTTTCTAATTTCACTTTCACAGGATTCATCACTTATGAATAGACATACATTAGATTTATGGGTGTTGATTTTATCTCCTGCTACTTTGCTGAATTCATTTATTAGTTCCAGAATTTTCTGGCAAAATTTTTTGCATTCTCTAAATATAGAACCATGTCTACAAATAGTGAGAGTTTTTCTTTTACAATTCATATCGCTTTAATTTCTTTTGTCTGTCTTATTGCTCTGGCTGGAGTTCAAGATCTATGTTGAATAGAAGTGGTGAGAGAGGGCATCCCTGTTTTGTTCTAGTTTTTAGAGAGAATGCTTTCATTTTTTTTTTCCATTTAGAATGATGTTGGCCTTGGGCTGAGCATAGATAGCTTTACTTTGTTGAGGTATGTTCCTACTATCCCTATTTTTTCTAGTGTTTTGAACATGAAGGGGTGCTGTATTTTGTCAAATGCCTTTTCTGCATCATATGATTCTTATATTTAAGTCTATTAATGTGTGAATATTATGTTTGTTGATTTCCATATGTTGAACCTTGCATACCTTGGATGAATCCCACTTGATCATGGTACAGTATCTTTTTAATATGTTTTTGTATGTGATTTGCCAGAATATTATTAAGAAATTTTGGTTTAAATTTTTCTTTCCTTGATGTGTTTTTATCTGGTTTTGGTATCAGGGTGGTACTAACTTCTTAGAATGAGTTTGAAAGCATTCCCTAATATTCTGTTTCATGGAATTCTTTGTGGAGTATTTGTATTAGTTCTTCTTTGAAGGTCTTATAGAACTCAATTGAGAATCTTTCTGGTCCTGGGGTTTTCTTGGTTGGAAGACTTTTGATAACATCTTCTATTTCATTTTCAAAATTGATGTGTTTAAATTGTGTATGTCCTCCTGATACAGTTTGGTAGATCATGTTTCTATCCAAATGTGTGTGTGTCTTCAAGATTTTCTGTTTTGTCGGAGTACAAATGAAGACCCTGAGAAAACTATCAGATTACATATGGGGGAAATCAATTTGGATCTCAGCAGATTTCAACCCAGACCTTCAGAGCCAGGAGATCCTGGAACAACATTTACCAAACTCTGAAAGAAAATGAATGTCAACCAAGAATCATATATCCAGCAAAATCAAGTTTTAGAATTGGTGGTGAAATAAAAACCTTCCACAATAAACAAAAGTTAAAAGAATCTACCACTCGGAAACCTGCACTACAGAACAATCTCAGTGAAACTTTCCATGAGGAGGAAAAGAAAACAACAATCAATGAAAGACAGTGAAAGGAGGAAGTGCACTAAAGGAAAAGACAACCAAAGGAGAAACCAAGTCAACTTACTAATTTCATAATTAATAACTTTATCAATCATACAGAACTCAGTAATATACTTAACAGAACAATTTTAAGACATATTCTGCTAAAATCATTAGTTTTGAGGAAAGATCTTTCAAGTAATTGCAGGCCATATTATTTTTATCAAGTGGAATGCTTAATTTGTCAGGATGACAATTTTCTTCCACATTAATCCATATAGATTCAATTCAATGTTTTTCATAATCCCATTTTTTATTTTTGTTGAAATTGAAACTCAACTAAAACTTACCTTAAAATGCAAAACACTTTGAATAGCCATTTTTTTTCTTTTGGGAAAGAAGAACAATACTAGAGGACAAAGACTCTCTGATTTTAAAACGCACTCCTAAACCTACCATAATGTGTGGAGTGTTGTATTGGAATAAGTACAAGCATACAGATCAATAGAACCGAACTGAGAATCCTGAAATAAACCTTTGCATTCACAGTCTATTGATTTTCAAAAGCGGAGTCAAGGTATCCAGTGTGGAAAAACATAGCTTTTCAAAATATTGTATGAGGACATTGGATATCGGTTCTAAGGTTAGAAAAATTTTTATTGTCCACTTGAAGATTCAAACTAGTGTTCATTGGTATAGTGAACTCTCAGACAATTCAGGCATTCCTGAATTCCAAACTGGAAATGTGACTGGTCAAACTTACAGTCACTAAATAAATTGGAAGACAAAGCGTAACCTGCAGGGACCTGAACGGACTTCATCAATTGTAGAAAGGTTAGTTCCCTGTGCTTTTACTATTACAAACATCTGTCAGAGATTTTGACAAATGGTACACATTGACAAAGGGAAATCATTTAATTGTATTCTAAGTGATACATTTGTGACAACATTTGGATTATTTAGAGGATGCGATACTTTGTATTAAGTATACACACAAGCACCAAAGTACAGGTATCACAAAGACATTTGTATTGGAAATCAGTTATAGGTCCTGATTCTATTGATTTCATTTATAAACCATATTTTAATATAAACTACATGGGGATTACAGTCTTCACAATTCCCAGTAACTGTGAATTTTCAGTTAGATAGCATGCTAATTAATTTCCAAAAACAGCACATGAAGAGAGAACTTTGGGTTTGCAAACATGCATACACCCACATGCACAATCCTAAGAAACACTTTATATATTAGGGAGAATAAAAAATAAAAGTTTTTTCCAGAAAGATGAGGAGAGTAGAAGAAGGGAAACTAAAGAGGAGGGAGGAGAGACAGGATAAAGTAAAAACAGTGGAACGAGCTAACCTAAATTTCCTATGTATTTCTAAGAATATGCTACAATGAATCTCTCCATTGTGTATATCCATAAGACGCTAATTTAAAATATATATATGCACATATATATAAATATAAGTAAATAGCAGAAAGATCATTAGAGGAAAGGAATCAGAGGGAGGAAGGAGGAGAAGATTAAGGTTGATTACTGGGGATTAAATTTGAGCAAATTATATTCTATGATCATGTCAAATGTCAAAGTGAATCCTAATGTATATGTAATTAATATGAACCCATAAAATATGAAAAAAGCCCTTCCAAATTCAGAGGTAGGAGGGGAAAATATCTCTGATATATTTCAAGAGTTCAAAGTCAGCTGGTTTCAATCATACATAGATAACATATCAGAAAAAACAATTGCAGCTCAAATTCTAATTGTGTGAATCAAACTTTCACTTTACTGAAATGTTCAGTGTAATGTACAGAAAGATTGATTCCTCCTTGATGCTTCTTTCCCCAAAGAAGTTGGGATAAAACCTTCCTAAATTACTCATGCATTATTTATAGCTAAGATGGTGTTTTGTTCTAGCACCGTGTTTGGGCCAGCACAGTATCTGGATATAATATAGTGACTAATGGATATTTTTCCTGTGATTCATGCTTTGGGAATGTTTTCCTATGCAGTGTCAGTAATGACATGGTCAAAGTACGCAGGAATAGATTGAAATGTGATTGACAAGATGCCACAGACTCAGGTTAAAAGGACTATGATGTTTTCTTTCTACAGAATTTTCAGGAAAAAGGTCTAAAACCCAGACTCCTTAGCTATTAAAGCAATTCTAAATATCTAGTTTGGGAAATAAAAATTACTTGCATTGTTGGAGCCCCACATACCTCAGTCATGCACAGATTTTGTGGGAAAAATGTTATTTAAGTTCATGTCTGCTTATTCATCTAATGTGGTGATTACAGTTTTCTTTTAATCGTCATTTCTCTTTTTTTTCCTTAAACTATTTAAATGGCTTTGTTTGGAGTATTTTGAACAAGATATATAAAAATCCTAACATTATGTTGGACCCAAGTGAATACCTGAGAGCCACAATGCAATACCAGACAGCCAGCGTTATCAGATGGAGTTACCAGGAAATCAGCAAAACCTGTCAACCCATCAGTCAACCACCCATCCACCCGAGTTCAAGCCTCAAGAAGGAAAAGATTTCAGTCTTCAGAGTTCACAATACACACGTACATATTTTCATATGTTTGAGAAGGACTATAATCTAGTAGTATTGAAACAACTTTCAGGTACTAAGAATTATACTATGTCAGGTGATCATTTTTAAAGTGTTTCATATCACACATTATGTAATACACTTTTATTGATATAAAAATTAAACTTCATAAACCAGAGGAATGAGCACCATTGTCAGAGAGCCAGGAGCTAGTCTTACACCAGTTTTCATAATTCTTTTTTTTATACTTATGATGTCTCACATAGCTTTTGCTATAAGAAAAGATTTATCGAAAAGCATTAAAACTACCAATGATGATCAAAATAGTACCATAAGTATACTGAAAATATTAGAGAAAGACTTGGAATGTCTGTTTCCTTGTTAAGGTGAGCTACTTTATCACAAGTTTATTTCCAAATATTATGAATTATGAATTTGTCTACAGTTTCCTTCTGGAACAAATAACCTCAATGTATGCACTAAGAGGGAACCATAAATCAGTCAGCACAGCGAGTGATTGTTTTCTACTTTCTAATCAACACTACCTAAATATCCAGCCTCATTTTTCTTATGCTCCGAGCATTCGGAATCATGACTCATTTAAAAAAAAAAAAAAAATTCTTCGTCCATTGGAAGAAAGATTTATGTTTTCCTAGCACACACCTTGATGCTGATGTTTTTCCCCATGAAAATACAATATTTTAATGGTGATATAATGCTCTGTGTGACACTGAAATGACAGGGAGTCTGTCCATAAAGTGCCAATGTGAGAAATCGGAAAATCCCATTCAAATCACAAAAGTGTTGCAGAGATAAGCCACATGATAGAGTCAGTGGAGCGTCTCACTCCCTGCTCAGTCCTGTACATAGAACACCCTGTCCATTAGCTTATGAACGAAAGTCCCTGGACATTGATAAGAAGGGACTCACTGAGCATCTACTATGGACCAGTCTCTGCACCAAAACTTGGCTGCTGTGTCAGTGTTTGATTATGCTCCCGTAAGTTCGGCATATAAGTTATACAGCTCAGAAGATGTAAGGACATCATCTAAACTGGGGTTTACATATTTATGGTGATTATTATTATCAAGCTAAAAAATAGAACAGAATGCAAAGGCCTCTCATACCATAAAGGTAGAACCTGAGACCATGTAAATTTGAATGATAAAGTACTTGGGTCAGCAGGGGAGAAGGGTCACCTCCTGAATCAGGGGATTAAGGCTATGACTAATCTGGTTTAACATGATGGCTTTACATGTTCCATTCAGTCTGGTTCCATTCTGGTTCACGAGGTTAAAAAACCTCTGCTCATGAGGTTTTTTAAGAGTCCCACTATAGAGATGTTGGCTAGGTGCTGGGGATAAATTGGTGAATTATATCAAAAGCAAAATATGATTTGAACCCTTGTTGAACTTAAACTCTAGTCGAAGGCTTGTGTCTGCATCAACTCCTCCGCTGAAGACATTTTCTGCAGGACTAACATGGCTTCTGCTCTGGCTAGATGGCTGAGAAGCACCGCGAGTACCTTTCTCACACTCACACCTATGCATACCTGCCTTAAATAACACTAACGGGACTAATGTCTCATTATGCTCACATAAATGATCTGCTGCATGCATGCTAGACACAATTACATCTAACATCCTCTTTTGTTACCTTTCCTTTTATGTTTAACTAAATGGAGGCTTTGGTAAGTTTTGTTTAGGGATCCTAAACTGCCTAGGTCTAGAAGTTGTCAAACTGGGATCCAATCCAAAGCTACTTCCTGCAGCTCTGCAAGGCTGCTCCCTACTATCTTTTTCTGGGAGCTGGGGGTACCAGGGATTGAACTGAGGGGCACTTAACCACTGAGCCACATCCGCAGCCCTATTTTGTATTTTATTTAGAGACAGGGTCTCACTGAGTTGCTTAGTGCCTCACTTTTGCTGAGGCTGGCTTTGAACTCTTGATCCTCCTGCCTCAGCCTCTGGAGCCTCTGGGATTACATGCCTAGCATGCTCCCTGCTATCTTATCCAGAGTGCAGCCTTATTACAGGCTGGAGCACCCCTCCCACCACGGTCATGGGTGTAAACCTTTCCCTTCAAGCAAGGTCAATGCCGGGTCTGGCATCTGCCTCCCTAACCCTCGTTGGGACTCCCATTGCTCACATAGTTCCTAATGTATTTTTCATTCACTCTGAAAAGAAATGATCTCTGCTACAGTACACTTATTTCACTGTGTGTACCATAGTCCAGAGCAGATGATTTACATGTTATTTTACTTTTCGCAATGCCCCTGTGAAGTTAATATATGAAAGCCTATGATATTATCTTCATTAAATTGGCAAAAATATCAGTATAATAGCTTTGCCCAGGTTACAAATAGCTTGTGTTGGACTGAGATTCAGTCATCTAATTTCTAAACTCAATGTGTTTTTTTCTATATTATAACTCCCCAGATATTGAAACACTTTACACATCACTCGACCACTGAGAGAGTTAGGAAACCTTGCTATTTGAGGAAGGAAACAGCAAAAATAAAATTTCTAATTAATGGTATTGCGTATGGTTTCCTGATGCTGCCACAGCAGCAAATTACCACTGATGCAACACTTAGAACCATGCAAATTCATTCCCTTAACAATTTTGAAATCAGAAATCCAAAATGTCCCAAAATCAGGGTGCTGGAAGTGCAGTGTTCCTCCTGCATACTGAGCGTCCTGGCTGAGTTTCCTGGCCTTTGTCAGCTGCTGGAGGCGCCCTGAAGTTTTGTCTCCTGCCTCCCCTCCTTTCTTCAGGTTGCATGACTCTGACACCAACTCTCCCCTGGTTTTATAAGATCCTTGAGATTACCTTGGGTCCACGTGTGATCAAAGGTCATCTCTGCCTCTCAAGGTCAGCCGATCAGAAACCCTAAATCCACCTGTTACATAACTTCCCCTTTGCCATGCAACCTGGCTGCACAGACTCTGAGGTTGGGGTCTAGGCATATTGGGGGGAGATTATTCTGCCTGACAGTGATGAGAACCCAAGTCCTTCATTAACTACCAGGCCTAGGTCGTCAGCTATGTGGCAAGAACTGTGCCAGGTGCTAAAGCTCATGAGGGGAAGAATGGAAGCAAAAAGTGACAGTGTTGTGGAAAGATTCCTGTAGACGTGACCCCTGGCTTCAAGTCTGAAAGAACAAACAGCGATTGATTAGTCCACCTGTATAGGGCAGTTGGAATATAAGACAGAACAGGGAAAGGGCCGGCTGTGGAGAACGTCACTTCAACCCTGCCACTGTTTTGCTTACCTGCTCATTTCCATTCACCATTCGTACAAGCAGGCAGCTCTGGCATCCAGTTTTAAAGCAATTCCACGCACGAGCTTACCTAGGTGGGAAATCAAGCTATGACGTTTAGTCCAACGGTTTCATTTTATCTGATTAAAATATTAGATATTTGCTTAGCAGAGATATACTGTATATTTTTGAGCCAACAACATCCAGATAGGCCTTTGTGAGAATAGCAAACGCAAAGATAGAGCAAGAATTATTATTTATAAGAAAATTCAACTCAGTGGGCAAAAAGGAGAACGGAAACCCAGTGATGGACCCCCAGAGGGCTCCGGAGGTTTCTTGCTGCAGGTGGAAAAGGCTCAGATTTCCCTGGGGGGCAGTGACTGTGGTCTGTGGGCACTGGGGCAATGACAGCCAAGCCCTGTGGGTGTTAAGCTCCACACAGGATTTGCATGACAACAGCCATGGAAAAGCAAGATCCCATCTCCTGATTCCTCCAGACTCCACAAGATGGCTAGCTGATGCAGCCTGAGACGCTTCTGAGCAGTGTCCCAAAGGCCTGAAGAACACATAGCAAACAGCCACAGTATTCCCTGCGACATTCTTAGAAGCATTATCTGATCCAATAGTAATCAGTTACATTTTCAGTTTATTTATAAATCACTTTTGATCTTTTTATATTATTTCATTTTCTTTCTGATCTTCACACATGCATTGTCAGGGAAGCAGGAAAGTATTTTTTCTCAGCACCTAGACAACTTCATATGGAAAGAGTCAAATAAATATGTATTGAAAAATGAATATTTTATAAATTGAGACATGGAAGCCTCAAGTGCCTAGATTGTACTCCTCAGGTAATATGGGTACAGATTTTCTTTTACCTTTCATTTTGTTATTATGTGATTTATAGAGAGGTAATTAACATACCCTATGTAACATAAAAATCAACTCATCCTTCTCTGTTATCTCTTAATTGTTTTGAACTATTACAGTTTCATTTCACAACTAGAAACAAATAGTTTACTAGATTCGATTTTTCTGAATAGAAGTAGTCAAAAGGAATTATACACACACACACACACACACACACACACACGCACAGGAGTTAGTATCCCAGGACACAATCTTTTATACCTGGTTACCAGGTACATGGGGAGACAGAAAAGACAAAACAGAAAACAAAACAACAAAATACCCTGTTCCCTTCCTGATGCTGAGAACCAACCTGGGAAATTCAGGGTTCACTGCAGGCCCCTCACCTTTCTTGTCCTACCTTCCCTCCAGTCCTCTCCCCTCCCCTGTCTTCTTCTCTCCTCTCCTTTCCCTTCTCTGGCTACACTTATACATGGGTTCTTATATGTAGCACCCACTCAGTACAATGTACTAATTCCCCAGCCCCAGCGACAGTCCACAGACCACAAGCTGACAGACCTTGTGCCATCAGGAACATTCTCATGAGATTCCTCAGAAAATTTGGAATGGAACCACCATTTGACGCAGTTATCCCACTCATGAGTTTACATCCAAAGGACTTAAAATCAGCATACTGAAGTGATGCAGCTACATCAATGTTTAAAGCAACTCAGTTCACAATAGCTAAACTACGGAGTCAACCTAGGTGCCCTTCAACAGATGAATTGATAAAGAAAATGTAGTACATATACATAATGGAGTATTACTCAGCCTTAAAGAAGAATGAAATGACTGCATTTGTCACTAAATGGATGGAGTTGGAGGATATCATGCCAAGCAAAATAAGCCAATCCCAAAGAACCAAAGGTAGAATGTTTTCTTTGGAGTGCTAATTTACAATCATGGGGGAGAGGGAAGAATAGAGGTACTTTGGATTAAACAGAGGGGAGTAAAGGAAGGGGGTAGATATGGGAGTAGGAAAGATGGTGCAATGCATAGGACATTATAACCCTATGTGTATAAATGATTACATGACCTGTGTAGCTCTACACCATGTGCACCCAGAAGAATGAAAAAGTTGTACTCTATTTATGTACAATGTGTCAAAATGCATTCTACTGTCATGAATAACTAATTACAACAAATAAAGAAAAATTCTCGCTGAATTTGGAAAAAAAAGGATTAGATTTTTTCAGATGACACTGGATCATGTGGGTGATTATCTACAGAGCACATAAAAATCTAGTTTTCAAAGAAAAATATGAGAGAGGTAGAAGAAAATAAAGGAGAGAAGAAAGGAAAATCAAGAGAGAATCTTTCCTAATATTTTAGAAATTTCCTCAGGCCAAACTACATTCTGGTCTTCTGGTTTCTTCAATGATTACCCTTTTGGTTTTGAAATTCTCCAATTTGCAATGGAACTTGCCTTTTGGTCTCTTGTGCTTGCAAGCTCCTGAGTGTGAAATCCAAAGGGACAGAGAGTCTAGTTCTGCTCTCTGCTGTGTCCCATATCACATAAAATAATGCTTGGAATGCAGAAGTCTCTCAGTAAGTAGCTGTTTATTGAGTGAATGCATGAATCAATGATTTGGCAAAAATATTAATGAAATTAAGTCCAAGGTCAAAAGTTAAATATACCACAAAGATACTATGATTTCTACTTTGGGATTCATTATTACAAAATTGTCCAGAGAATATCATTATTTTACAAACACCTTGGGACAATCAGTAAGTGAGATAGTTTGATTTATAGGGAAAACATGTCTTAGTAATTATCATAAGCATGTTCCATAAAAGTAATCCAATTCTGTCTACAGGACAGAAGGCTTAATTCTATAACAGCAAAAATGACTTTAGTCCTTTTCTAGGAACACTTTCATTCTTGAAATTATTTCTTGATCTTCTCTTTCTATAATACATTTGAGAAAAAATATTCAGTAAATTTTCTATATATCAATAATGATCCTGATGAATTGAGCAGCTATGAACATTGATGTGGCTGCATCACTGTACTTTGCTGATTTTAAGTCCTTTGGGTATAAACCAAGGAGTGGGATGACTGGGTCAAATGGTGGGTACATTCCAAGTTTTCTGAGGAATCTCCCTACTGCTTTCCAGAGTGGCTACACCAATTTGAAACTCTACCAGTAATATGCATGTGTGCCTTTTTCCCCACATCCGTGCAAAAAGTTATTGTTCCTTGTATTCTTGATAATAGCCATTCAAATTAGAGTTAGATGAAATCTTAGGGTGGTTTTAGTTTGCATTTCTCTAATTATTAGAGATGATGAGCACTTTTTCATATATTTGCTGATCACCTATATATCTTCTTCTGTGAAGTGTCTGCCCAGTTCCTTAGTCCACTTATTAATTGGGTTATTTATATTTTTGGTGTAAAGCCAAACCAACCTGGATGCCCTTCAGTTGATGAATGGATAAAGAAACTGTGGTATATATACACAATGGAATATTACTCAGCCATAAAGAAGAATAAAATAATGGCATTTGTTGGTAAATGGATGGAGTTGAAGAATAGCATGCTAAGTGAAATAAGCCAAGCCCAAAAAAGCCAAAGGTCAAATGTTTTCTCTGATAAATAGATGACGATACATAATGAGGTAGGGAGTTGGTGGGGCAAGAGAAGAATGGAGGAACTTTAGAAGTTGTCGAGGAAATGGGGCAGGAGAGGTTGGGTAAGGAAAGATAGTAGACTGAAAGAGACATTATTACTCTATGCACATGTATGGTTACATGAATAGTGTGAATCTACATCATGTACAAATATAGAAATGAAAAGTTGTACCCCATTTGTGTACAATGAATCAAAATGCAGTCTGTAAAAATAAAAATTAAAAAAAAATATAATGACCCTGATGAAAATGAAGTCAGAAAAAACAAATCTATTCAAAATGGCCTCAAAAACCCCTATGGGAATAAATTTAGCTAAAGAGGTCAATGATACCTACTATGAAAATTATAGAATCCTGAAGAAAGACATTGAGAACCTTATCAGCTGGAAAGACCAACCATGCTATTTGATATGCAGCGTTGATATTGTCAAAATGCTATATTCCCCAAAGTAATCTATAGATTCAATGCAATCCCTATCAAAATACCAATGACATTCTTCACAAAACTAGAAAAAAACAGTCCTGAAATTTGTTTGGATGAAAAAGAGACACATAAGAGCCAAAGCAATTCTGAGCCATTTGATCCCTGATAAAGGTGCCAAAAATATATATTAGAGAAAAGACAGCCTTTTTAACACATGGTGCTGGGAAAACTGAATCTCCATATGAAGAAGAATGAAGCTGGGTCTCTATCTGTCACCCTGAATGAAAGTCACCTCAAAGTGGATCAAAGAACTAAGAATCAGGTTAGTAACTGTGTAACTGGTAGGAGAAAGCTTAGAGCCAACCCTCCAACATATCTGTCTGGGCATCGATATTTCAATGAGACTCCTAACACTTAAGAAATAAAATTAGAAATTAGTAAGTGGGAAAGCACAAACTTAACAAGTTTCTACATAACAAAGGAAAAAATTAAATACTGTGAAGAGAGACCCTACAGAAAAGGAAAAATAAAATTATTTGCCAGCTACTTTTCTAAAAGTGGGTTAATATTCAGGATATATAAAAACTCCAAAAACTTAACACCAAAAGAACAACACAGTCAATCAATGGGAAAATCAACTAAGCAGACATTTGTCTGAAGTAGAAATGCAAATGGCCAGAAAACATAAGAAAAGATGTTCAGCATCTTTAGCAATCAGAGAAACGTAAATCAAAATTAGACTGAGATTTCATCTCACTCCAGTTAGAATGGCAATCATGAAGAATACAAAAAATAGACAGTGGTGAGGATGTGGGGAAAAAGAATACTTAAACACTGGAACTACAAGGTAGGACAAGCACTATGGAAATTAGGTTAAAGACTCCTCAAAAGACTAGGAACGGAACCACCAAGAGACTCATTTATTCCACTCCTTGGTATTTGTCTGGAAAAACTAAAATCAGCATGCTATAGTAATGCATGCATTCTAATGTCTATGGCAGTGGTCTTCACAAGAGCCACGTAGATGAGCCAGCCATGGACCCATTTGTGTCCATGCACAAATGAACGGATAAAGAAAATGTGGTATATATGCAACATGAAGCTTTACTCAGTCATAAAGAATGAAATTATGTCTTTTCTGGTAGATGGATGGAACTGGAGAATATCATATCAAGTGAAATGAGCCAATAACATGAACCGATAAAAAAACTGTAGGGAGACTAGTAGGGTAGAGGAAGAGGATGGGGATAGGAGAAGGAAGGATGGGAGGGAAAAGGGAAGTCCTGGGGAATAAAGTGGAACAAATTATGTAATGGGCATGTATGAATATGTTGCAGTGAATCTCACTACCATGAAGAACTATAATGTCAAAATAGAAATATTAAAAAATTATAATTTTTTATCATTCCTGTTTTGAGACTTCACTACACTGCTGCTTCAGAATCTACATTAGTCATAAAGATGAAATAGTATGTTATATATTGGCCTTCTCTTCGGGTCACATAGTCTGACTCTGAATCTTTCTTTTGTCAACTCTTATGAAAAATTCATTTCCTTTACCAAACTTTACAAGAAAGACAGAAATAGTTATTTTTGTAATTTTATTAAATTTTTGTAACAGCATCAAGTTTATTCTTATTTTTCTCTCTCACCCATATATAGCATCACACACCACTGATTTCTTACTGCACATTACACACCACATTGTGCACACCACAAGCATAAACACTTATTGTGTACTCCACACCGTGGCATCCACATATGACGTAACACACACACCCTACACACAATCCATGCACACCCTTCCTTTGAGGCTCCCCACTGCCCATCTCACCCCTTCTACCTCTCCTACTGCTTCCTCCCACAGCACTGGGTGGTCCATCTCGTCTTCCTCTGGTCCTGAAGTGCTAACAGGTGGCACTCTATGGAGAATGTTTCACAATGGCCACAGGTCCTTTAAACTTGTGTCTCATTTGGGCACGAAACAGCAGGGCAGTCACCAGCCAAGAGGACCCCGCCCTTCACACTCTCTACAGAGACAAGGAGCAAAGCAAGGGAAGCAACAGAATCTACAGTAATCTCAGAAACCAGGTCCTCTTTCAGGGGATTTCTGGTTGGAGGATAACAGAGATCAGAAAAGAAATGTATTTGAACTCTAAAATAAGAAGAAAGTTTAAGATTCTATGACCCTCGGAAAAGAAAATAAGCCACTCCTTTGCTGTCTGGCCAGTCAATGAGTCCCTCTCCAATGGGGCATTGGGGCTAAATGCTGAAGGACGTTATGCAAAGAAACAAGCGGATGAGTCGGGCTGGAGAGGGCTGCATAGGAGGAGGAAAGAGAATGCGAGGTCCCTAAGGTGCAAAGCACAAGGCGATTTAAGGGATTTAACAATATAAACAGCTCATTTGGCACACGGCTGGCACAGAGAGTCCCACCCGGCAGCAGCTGACACCTAGGAAGGAGACCACCTCACCAGGAATCCTGTAACTGTAAGAATGACATCTTCACCTTCACACAAAGGGGACTGGCCACTCCACACACAGACTCCGTTCATCTCCCTACGTTGTGATTTGCTCATTTTCTGACCACATGAACTCTTTCCAGCTTCTGAGTGACAGATAGTTTAAATAGCTTCCATTTCAAGTCTCAGTTGACTGTTGTTGGCATGGTGCTTGGCTGTGGTGATGGATTTCTCTCTACCATTTCAGAATTCAAACTTTAGTCATTTCTGATTTAAAGTAGAATGATATCTCACTCTTGCACATATATTTAAAACTGAAGCTAAACATATTTTACAGTTTTTAAAAAGTCAAAAAAGAAAAAAAAAAGCACTGCTGTTAAAGCAACTTGATTTCTCAAACTAAATTGGAGTTTCGCAGAGAAACTGAAATAGGGTGGAGGTAATTGAGCTGAAATTGGCAGGGCAGTTATGTATCATATTTGTCATCTCTTTCAAAGACACAGAAATCACACCAGGCTGCATCAGACTGGGAACAAAATCATTTCTGTGGACTAAGAACTCCTTTTCATTCCCACAGCTAGACTCGGAATTTTCCAAACAAGTCAGATAGAAGCAGTCATTTGTGCTACGCCCTAGAAAACTAAAGACCTCAGCAGGCTCCGTAAATCCATGAGCTAATCATTTACTGTATTCCAAATCTTTTCAATTTGTTTAATTTCACCTCCTAATGGGAAAGCACAATAGGAAAAAGGACCAGCAGGTTAGAGGCCTTTCAGCAAAGCGGATAGGAACATGGGCACTGACGTCAGATACCCACATGTTCATCCAGGATGAAGTTCCAGTCTTTGGGAGAAATATGACATTTTTCTACATCTTCTGCACCTCATCTTTCAGAGTATGACTCATAGCAACTCTCAGAACATGGCCTAAAGGATCAGATGAAATTATCTGTAAAACTATCCTACAGTGAACACTCAGTAGGATTTCAGTTTTTATTAGCCTTTGTGGCCGTTCCTTCAAATGAGGGCCAAGAGCAGAGCCTGATAGAATTGGGGAACTCTGGGCAGACCACCAAGCTGTGTCTTGTGCCTAAGGAAGGTACAGAACCAAGGCAGAGGAACAGTGCCAACATGAGCTTCGAGGCTTTGGCAGGGCATCACAGAGTGGTGTGGGTTCTGTGATGTTTGGATATTTGACATGTATTTGTTCATGATTTACATAAAGGAAAGAGATAATAAAATAGATGTCAATCATGATGTTTAATTATGTGGCCCACCTTGTCTGGATATTGAGATGCTCAAGTATTGGTGAACCATTATTCTGGGTGTGTCATTGCAGGTGTTCTGAATTTGAACAGGAGAGCGAGTAAAACAGATTTCTCTCTAATGGGGTAGACCTTATCCAATCAGCTAGAGACCTGAGGAAGGAAAGGCTGCCCGTCCTGTGGTTAGAAGAACCTCCTCTTGCCTGGCTTTTCTAAGTGGGCAGTTGGTTTTCCTTCAGATCTGAACTGAAACATTGGCTCTCCTTGGTTCTCCAGACTACTCCCTTCCACAGGAACTTACCCCATTGGTTTCCCTGGGACTCTAGCTTTCAACCACCATCCACAGGCCCTCTCCGTCTCTATAGCTGCATGAGCCCATCTTCTGTAATGTAAGTCTCTGCCTCTTTCTCTCTTCTCTCTAAATATACACATCCTGTTGGTTCTGTTTTTCTGAAGAATCTTAACTTATACATCAGTAGAATATAAACAGGCTTTAAATCAAGGGAAAGAAGGAATAAGGCACAAATATTTTCACTGTGCAAGAGCTTCGCCAGCCCTAAGACACCATTAAAGAGCATTCCATTATTTGTGGATCCCACATTTGTACATTCACCTAATGTAACAGTTCAAATTCTTTGTGACACCAAGTTCCCATGGCACTTTTGTGGTCATTTGTGGAAATGTGCAGAGGAAGAAAAAATTTGAGTCAGCTGGCATAAGCATTCTCAGCAGAGGTCTAACAAGGTGACAGGCTAGCTGCCTTTGGCTTCAGCTGTCATGCTGTAAATAGGTATCCATTCTGTGGTCAAATCAACCTCTTTAATGTTTGTGCTTTTTATTGGTGACATCATTTTTTTTTAAATGGCCCCAGAGGAGAGGGCTAATGTGTGACTTCCTGTTCCTATAAGGGAGGGGACTCTGATGAGCTTATGGAGAGAATACCTGTGCCACATGGACTTCATTCAGGAGTGCAGCACCATTGGCCAGTTCAAGGTTCATGAATCCACAGCGCTTGACAGTGAGGTGTCTCTAAATAGAAACAGTATAAAGCAAGGTTACATATTGAACAGATGGTGAAAATACTGTAATCAGAGGCTCAAAAGGACAATTACTCAGTACTCACCCACTGAGTGTTCTGAGTAATTTTACAGTTGAAACAGTGATTAAAACCAAAGAAAGAACTCTCAAAATTAATCAGCGATTATTCAGCAATCCATGGCTTACAAACAATTTGCTTTATAGTACATGTACCAATTAATGTACATCCAAGAGTAAGGTACAACTTGAAGGCTGGTTTTCCAGACATGTGGGTTCAGAGAAGGTGAAGATTGGTCTAATGCTGACTCGGATAGTGGGAGACGAGCAGGATTAAAGGACCCTCATCTTGTGCCTTCTCCCCTGAGACCAGCCTCCTCAGAGTCATCCAGTACAACAACATGGGCTGCTGGAGGGGCCAACCTGCAGCCAAACAGTAGGCAGAGCCCGAGTCTGCGCATCATCAGCCACTCCTGCAGTTGATTGGATTGATGGGAAATGAGCTTGTACCTGAGAGTTCAGTTCAGAGGCATTAATAGCAACGAACATAGAAAATAGCCATTGTTTCTCAACGACCTGGTATATGAAATGATTGTATCTAAATATAGTTGTTTACTCCTCAGCATTGTGCCCTTGCTGAATTATTGCAAAAATGTTTTACTTTATGTATGATAGCTATTCATTAATTTTGTCTTCTCCAAATTCATGAATATAAATGGAAAAATATATACTTATTCATATCCCCCAAACTTTATGACTTGTTTTATTTGTCAGAGTTTATTCTAAATGCTTTTTTTAACTCCTCAATTTGCCTGGGTTCTCTCCACTTATATGCTCTGCAAATTTTTGTTCCCCACTTCCGTGGAATGCTACTCTCTGTCCTTCCTTCTCATTCAGGGGACCAAAGAGAACCAACATACATTCCTATCGATCCCTTCGTGTGGGATTGCCCTGATATCAGAATAAGACTAGTTTTGGTAATGGAGCTAAACCGATATATTTCAAAGATGTATAGTACATAAATAGTTAAATTATAGTGATTGATGGATTGACCACTTGATTGTGGGCTGAAGGAACTTGCAGTTATGCTAAGTTATACTGTAACATGATCCTAAAGAATAGATGAGCTCATTTGGAGGATGTACAAATAAAGCCTTGCATTTGTGGAGAGAGGCAGTAGGAGAGGGATTATTGACCAAGGAGAAAGTGTGTGAGCAATGTAATGACCATTTTAAAAATAATCAGGTTATTAATTTTTGTTACTGAATTGAGGTCTTTACACATTCTGCCAGATGCATAATTTGAAAATACTTTCTCCCATTCTGAGGTTGTTTCTACATTGTTCCTTTTTTTTTCTTGCTGTGCAAAAACATTTTAGTTGGATGTAATCCTAGCTGTTCATTTTCACTTCTCTCTGCTCATAAGGTCTTATCCAAAATCTCCTTTCCCAGACCAATGCTGTGCAGTAGGTCCTTGAAGTTTTTATTTGGAAGCTTTATAGTTTTGGGCCTTTCATGCAAGTCTTTCTTCTGGGTTGATTTTTGGTTGGACAGGAGACAGGTACCTTCTCCCATTCTTCTCTGGGTGGGTGTCCAATTTTCTTAGCACTGCTTATTAAAGGCACTGCCCTTTCCCTAGTGTGTGATCTTGATGCCTGTGTCCAACTCAGTTTGTGTGTTGTGTGGAGTTCATCTTGGCTTCCTGTGCCTCCCTTGGTCCGGACCTCTGTCTCACACCAGCGCCATGCTATTTGAGCCCTGTTGCTCTGTGGAGTGGTTTTAAGTGAGGTTGTTTGCGGCCTCTAACTTTCTTCTTCCTCCCCGAGGGTACCATGGCGGTTTCAGGTGTGTGTGTGTGTGTGTGTGTGTGTGTGTGTGTGTGTGTGTTTAGATGTGAACCTGGATGGACATTTCTCAATGTCAGACATACAAAGGGTCAACATTTTAAGACACAATGTTCAACACCACTAATCATCAGGGAAAGGCAAATCAAACCTCTGGGAGACTCTCATCCCAATAAGAATGGCTCTTATGAAAACCAAGAAATAATAAATGCTGTGGAGGATGCAGAGAAAAGGAAACTTTTATGTACTGTTAATGGGAATGTAAATTAGAATGCAAACACCTTGGGGGTTTCTCAAAAATTTAAAAATGAGGACCGGGGTTGTGGCTCAGTGGTAGGGCACTTGCCTGGCAGGTGTGAGGCATTGGGTTTGATTCTCAGCACCACATATAAATAAATACAATAAAGGTCCATAGACAACTAAAATATTTTTTTTTTAAATTTAAAAATAAAACTAGCCCATGGTCTGGAAATCAAACTATCGGGTATATATCCAAAGAAAATGAAATCAGTGCATCACAGAGATAGATAAACGCCTGTGTTTATTGCAGAACTGGTCACAATAGCCAAGATATGAATCAACCGAAGTACATACATTGGTGGAATGGATAAAGACAAAGTGGTATATTTACACAATGAAATACCACTTGCCATAAAAATAAATAGAATTTTTTTTTTCAGCAATATGAGTGAGCCTGGAGAATATTATGGCAAGTGAAATAAGCCAGGCACAGAGGGGCAAGTATTCCACATTCTCACTCATACATGGAGCCAGAAGAGTCGATCTCATAGAAACGTAGAGTAGAATATTGTGATTCCCAGAGTCTGAGAGGAGCAGGGGGAAGGGAGGAGCAGCAGGTTGATCAGCAGGTCCCAAGGTAGAGTTGGAAAGGAATTTCTGTGATCGAGCATGGAATTCCTGTGGTCCACTGCACTGTAGGGTGATACAGTTAGCAATGACATGTACCTTCCAAACCAAAGGAAAAACTTGAATATTCTCACAGCGAAGAAATTACAAATGAGGAAACATATATGCTAATTGCCATCATGTAGTTATTACATAGTATAAACGTGTAGCAAAACAACACGTAGTAACCCATTGATTCTATTATATGTGTCAGTTAACAATTTTTTTTAAAAAAGCTAAAAAAAAGCAAATAGGATTCATTATGAAAAAGTAGAAAAAGGAAGTGACATAAGGGAGCATTTGCCAAATGCCAAGGTGGAGTCTGGAAAAATAAAGAGGAGATTAGATAGTGTGGTCTTCCCAGAAGCAGTGACTGCATTCATCAGTGATTCCTACAGTGCTCGGTAAACAATTTGCCTCTGGAAGGAACATTGTATTCAGGGACCCACCACTTCTCATATGACTTCAGAAAAGTACCCAAGTCCTCAGCCCTAGAATTAGACCCAATTCAGTGAGGAAAATTAGATTTTTAAATTTTTCTTTCTAAAGTGATAAATATAGAATGGTGTGATACTTAGTGTTGGTCAATGAATTTTAAGGAGAATTCTGCTATAGGAGCTCTTTCCTGCAAATCAATCATTGCACTCCTCTGATCATTGTCGTTTCTGGATAGTGATGCCTCGAATTGCTACTGTACACAATGTCAAAAGAATCCTAAAGAAGCCTAGCAGACTTCACATGCCTCAAGTGAAGTTCTGATCACTGAGGATCTAACTGTGTAAGAAAGGAATGTCTTTATTATTTAATCCATTTTGAATTGAATTTCTATTACTTCTAGCGGAAATCCTGCAGAATGAATGAATATAACAGGCATCTAACACAAATGGTTTAACAAATGGTTCAGATGCATGTCCTTAGGTATATTTTGGACACTTGCATTACATAGCAGCAGCATTCTAAAGATTTGTTCTGGGCTGGGGACATGGGTCAGTGGTGGTGTGCTTACCTAGCATGTGCAGGGCCCTGCGTTCTATCCCCAACACTTCAAAAAATGAAACAAAACAAAAGCCATTCCTCTTCCCTTTTCACATAATCACAGGAGATTCAGCCATGTTTTATGTTCCATAGGAAACTTAAAACTTGCATGCACCTGATTTGTAATGAGCATTTATGTTTAAAAAGCTGAAGACCAATTTGGCAATTATGAGTGATCCTTATTTTCTAAGTCAGGCAGCACCCATTCAAATGAATTATATCCATTTCATGATACACCTAAGAATGCCAGACACTCTCTTTAGACTGTTTTTAAGTTTTCTCAGGAACATGCATGAAAACTCTCTATTTATATTATCTGAATCATTGCAAATTTCTCTTAGACCTTGTTGCTGTGGGATAATGATTACTAGTGGGGACAAACTCCATTGCAGAACATCAGATTCAATATGAATGGCTGTTTCCTAGTGGAGAGTCACACTGGTGATTGACTGCCTCCAGAGATGCTGCAGAATGGCTCTCACTGACTCCAGGGAACTTTCAATCTCCACTCAGAAAGCTGCTTTACTGCCCTTTATTGTGGCTAGACCATGCTGGAGATTAAAATTGACAAGGAGCATAAATCTGCCTAAGTTGGGGCTCAATTACGTGCTCATAAGAAAAGAATAAACTAGCACATTAATATATTGTGGTTGCCCATTAATTGCTTTGGAATTCTATGGCCCCGCAGGACATGTCATCTGTGTGAAGTATGGACTTTTTGCTTAGTGTCTGCATCTGCTTGGTTGGATTCTGTGGCAGGGTATACAAGGGAAGACAGAGCGACTGCAGAGTTACCATGGTGATGGGAAATAATGGGAGAATTATTATATTTTATCCTGGCTTTCATGAATATCAAATAACACGTACTCTTATTAACAGAGGAAGGAGAGGTAAGTTGGCATCAAATCTTTTTATTTTTAATTGTTATTTCTTATCCTGATATGTTGGCCAATTTAGTTGAGGAGAATATCCTTGACCACACTTAACTACCTCCTTCCCAACTTCCATCCTTTTTCCATTTTCTCCTCCCTCCCATTCTTGACACACATAGTCTTATTGAATATTGAATTTTGAACTTCTCTTTTCCTATTGACTCATTTCCTAAGCATGTAAGTATATTGATTTTTTAAAAATGTTTTGGCTAAAACAAAAATGCTTCTCTGATCTTTCACAGGAAAAGTTAATCAAAAGCTTTATTACTTCTTGGCTTCCTATATTGGGCCAAATGCTGGATCATGTTTTCAGAATGTTATTTTGTTATGTCCCTGCCTCTTCCCCATGTGCCTGATGTGGCAAGAAATAGATGGAAAGTAGAGTATTGGGTTGATCCTTTGAAAACGAGGGCTGACCAAGGAAAGGTCTTGAAGGCTGAGCAGAACATGCTTCATGGTGGATGAGTTAGTCCTTCCTTGCTGAAGGAGATTTTATTTTTCTTAGTCTTTCTTTCACTAACATTGGATTCATAGGAACCACCATTTGGGTCTGGTCATAAAAGAAAGAGAAAAATATGTCACTAAGAGGGTGAAGTTTTTTAGCCTTTCCTCATTCTTGCCAGACTCTGACTCGGCCAGCAGAACAGATCAGGGTAAAAGTCCTCCTTGGTGCCATTTCATGACGGCTCCATCTCCTTGATTCCAATCTCTTCTTCAAATGTTTTCCACCTTGTTTTATTCTCCTTGTTTTAGCAACAGGGCTCTTTTTGATATTAGCACATTTCAATTATGATCAAGGCTGATTTTTTGACAGCTTCTGATATTGTACCACATTTCTCTCTTCCACAAATGTCCCATCTGAGCACTTCTGAATTTCCAATCTCTCTTTGATTATTCCTTCTTACTGTTTTATTGGGAAGCATTTTTGTACTTTGACTTTTAACCCTAGGTTCATTGATTGATGATTTTCTTCTCTCTACCTACCCGCCCCTCCTCTTTTCCTTCCTTTTCCTCCTTTCCTCCTTCTCTTCTGTCCCTTCCCACTTCACTTTATCCCTCTCTCCTATTTTATGTGTTCTTCCCACCCTGAGTGCTGGGTTTTAAAGTGTTTGGGTTGGCATATCTTTTCTTAAACTTTCCTTTGACAATGCCCAGTGTTCTGCTTTGTTGGCCTTAAGTGAAACTTTTGTAGAAAATACATCATTGCATATTATTTTTCTCAGTTGGAGAATACTAATTGATGAATCGAGCTCATCTGCATTTATGGAAAATGTGCTTTATAAGTACTAATCAGTTCTGTCTTACTTTCATTTACTCCACCTAGGGTATTTTGCTTTTACCTCTTTTTCTATTTTCCATGGGATAGATCAATGTTTCTTCTATTAAATTTAAAGTTCTGCATACAACTTTTTCTGAGTAACAGATGAATAATATTACCATATTCATGATTATTTATATCTATTCATTTCACAAATTACCAATATTTCTATTCTTTGAAAAAAAATAATGTAAATGTTGTCTTAGGTACATTTGTTTCTATTTCCAACCTTCGCTGTGTCTATATTCTGTAGGATTTTTGCTCCACAGTGTTAGTTTTCTTCTTTCATTTTTACCCTCCTCTGCGGGCCTTCATCCCACTAAAAACACTTATTCATCACATAAAACAAGTCTCTATGTGTGTGTGTGTGTGTGTGTGCGCGCGTGAGCTAGAGTCTCCGCACACATCTTCATTAGTTTTCTTTGTAGACACTGCCCCTGGACATCAGCCCTCCATGTTACCAGGTTACTGAAATCAAAACCCTCCCAGGCTGAATTCTTCACATTTCTCTCTCTGTCTGCACCCTGGTGACTGTCCAATATCACCACCCAGATTTGGTCTCCAGTGAGTGCACAGGTGGTATAGATAGACCCTACCTCACCACTGCAGACGTTTATCCACTTTAGGAATTCTGACATCAGCCACCTTTCCTTGAACTTCTGGGGTGCACCATTAGTCTCCATGATTCACATCTTCACACTCTTGTGCATCCTTCAGGTTGCTAGACGAATAATGGAGCAAAACTACATACGACCATACAAGTCAGATTATAGCAGATGTTGTTAGATAAAGTCCTTCTCCTTTGCATGAGCCTCCTCTGCCCGACATCCTGCTCTTTTCCTCTGAGTCAGGTGCTTTGTCAAAGTCAATTCACCACTATTTTTTAAATGTCATGTTTTTATATGTCACTTTACTTGTAGTTAATTTCTCTTCTGTCTTCCTTCCTCACCTGGTTTATCTGAAAGTACATATCCTTTGACATCTAGGGTGACCATCACTTTCTCTGTGAAAATATCACAGTAGAGCCCTATACAAGCAGGATTGGTTGTTCCTCCAATTTTCCCACAACTCTGTACTAACCCCTCTAAACCTTCATTAAATACATTGTGCATATCTGTACTTTAATTTGTTTCCTTAAACTAAATTACGTGCACCTTTAGAACAGGACCAATGTCTTACTCACCCTTCTTTGTTGTATCAATTTCAAGGCCTGGCAGAATTTCTTCAACAAATATTGCAATGTGCTTTTGTTTTGAAAGAAAACCCACACAAACCCAACCCGAGGAGTTTGTTCTGCAAGTGTTAGTGTGCCTGGGGAAAAGGCATGCACGTTTTTGCTCCTTAGACAAACATTGACATGAAAATAATCTTTAAGTGCTCATTTGAAAACATCACCTGTGGAAGGGACAAGGAGACAGCAGTAAATAGGGAGATATTGGATGAAAATGCAGTCTCCACTAGGACCTGGGTTGACTCTAAGGCAAGTCTTCAATCTGGAATGGCCTTCTGAGTTACTCCAAGTCAGGGAGGGGGGCAGGGATTTTACATCCTTATTTGGTTGGTCATTGCACAGAGGATAGGACAGCAAGTTCTTCCCACAGGAGGATCCAGGTGTTACATTGGAATCCCCAGAAGTCCAATCTGGGCACCACAGAGATCCAGTTCTACATGTACCTCTAGATTAACCACCAGTGGAATTCTTGTGAGCCCATTTTCATGGAGGAAACATAAAAGATAAAGGAAGTTTGGTGAAAAAAAAACTATAGCCTTAACCTGGTTGAGGCCACCATTCATGTATTCTTTTTCTTAGTCTGTATTTTGTTCCTCCTCTGTTAACATCTCTGCCGAACCAGGGACATAACTTACACTCTCACCCTGGGGTGAAATGAGTCTACAGTAACCACGTTGCTCTGAGGTTATTGGTATTGCACTTGTCCATTCACCATCAAACTTGGTCCAGAGAATGTTCATGTATCCCCAAATGATTCACCTGTGTGATAATCATATTGTTCCTTGATACTATTGTTTAATAGGAGATTTACCACTACTTTACCTGCAGGTATAATTGATGCTACTTCTTGGTTGAATTTTCAGTATTATACTCCCATGGTAAGAGAAACAGGTGCCAGACTATTGAATTACATGGAGACAAAATGAGCACCACCAGCCACGGGAACACAACACTGCATGTGGTGGTGTTATCTTGGCCAGGGTGTGGGAATTGCAGAGGATTCTATTTGGACTTCTCCATCATTAGAGCTCTTACTCCACAGGTGTAAAAATCAATGTAGAGGTTGTGTCAACTTCCAACTACATCTATTCCAAGTACACATTAAGGGATTAGGGGCGTAGCTGCTGGTAAAGAAAGCAGCTATTGAGAAGTGGCCCCACTGTGGGCTGCTCTGTGACTTGACTTCATTTATTAACCAGCTTTGATACATGCCTATTGATACTGCAGGTTTCTGGATATAATTGTCATTTCAAACCCTGTGTACAGCAGACCTTGAAATGTTTGAGAAGTCACTTTCTTCAGCTTATGATTACTTAGATAAAATGCCATGAATACCTCCAGGAAAGATCTTAGAGATACAATTATTTGGATGTCACTGCAGTTCTCTTTTCCCAGAATCCAGCCTTTTATTTAATCAATGAGTTCTGTATCCAAAATTGGCACAGGTATGGACACTGAGGAAGGATGATGACTGGAATCATTCCTTGCAGCTGCTGGACATTCGTGCATCCTTGATGAATTTGCTGTGCAGATTGAGCAGGACCCTTGTTGGTTTCTTGTCATCTTATGTCTAAGGAAGCCAATATCCATCAGCCATCTGATGACTCTCAGCAAGTCACGTCTCCTTCATCACTTCTCCAGTCTTGGTGGTCACCATATTCACCTGGATAATGACATTTACATGCCACCTCCTGGTCTGTGCTGCCTTCCATCATCATCACTGTGCGTGAACCTGGTGACACATAGGCAAGTCCTAAACATTCCTGGCCTGCAGTGGAGAGCTTCCACTGAACTGCTCAGTGATGCCGGAGCCTGTCTTAATTACTTTGGTAAATGATTCATTCCTGTGTTCAACTGAAGAGATGGATTGTGTGTGCATATTTGCACGTGTATGTGTGCATTTCAGCCACAGTATATCCACTATACATTCCCCAAGTGTTTAAGCCCTTTAATCTTGTCTTGAATAAAACATCAAAAATCCAGCATTTCTACCTTGCCTAGAGTGGGTTACCAGTCAGTTAGTTAATGCTTCTATATGCTTCTCAGGTTACGTTTTCATTATCTCCTGGGGGCCTGTGCCCTGGGATAACATTCAGATATCTGATCAATACTTTCCCATCTCATTTAAGTGCCCCCTCACACCCAGCCTTTGACTGGCACCTCGTAATCAAATCTCATGATTTAATTCTCTTGAAGAATGGTCTCTATCTCTCCTGTGAAACCCACGTTTCACTAGATGGATGTGATAATTGACCTAATAATAGCTGGAAGGGTCAATAGTTGGGAAATATTTGTAGTATAGGGAAATGATCTCTGTTGACTTATTAATATGAGTATTACTATTATTGACACATCCTATTTGTGCATCCTTATGGGGTAAAGTGTGATGATTTTGTACCTGTATATAATGTGCCTAGATGCAAAGAGGGCAGGTGGATGTTATGCCTTTGTAGGGGTGAGTTTCTCACCTCTGTATCTGTGATAAATCGTAGGAGAATGCAGTTTATAATATCTTCAGACACGTTAACTTGGAGGTCCTCATGACATGACAGAGTCCACTCTCTCCTAATGTGAATTCTGATGCTGTCATTAGCAGACCTGCTTAGGTTAGGAATTTAACTTCCCTTGGACCTCTTCCACTTTTTGATGAAGACCTTAGTCTGGGCCTCATTATTCTTTGCTCTTTAGCTGCAGTGAATGAGATCTTTATTTGTTAGTGATAAATCCACTGGCTTTCATGCTTAATTTTTAAAGACAGATTAACCAGTCAAATTTGTATTTTTTTCAAAATATTCATCAAGTTTTGCAAAGATACTTAATTCTGCTTTCCCTATATGTCCTATATCCTAATATTTCTCAAGTATTTGATATATCACATCACAATGTACATTCCCTGTCATTATTTTTTTAAGTCTATACCTCTTACTACCGTTGAACCCTTATGCACTACACATTACCCAGTGCCAGGGGCTGTGTCAACTCTGCCTATCACTATTGGTGATGTCCTCATTTCCACCTGGCAGTGAAAAATTGACCTGCAAATTCTCATCTTACCTCCACTTTCTCGGACCAGTTCAGATACAGCCCTTTTGATCAGGTTCCCTAGCACAAGGGGCTTGTTATGTGAACATGCATGCAAACAATGTATCGGAAAATTATTCTGGTAGCACCTTCCATGGATGATAAGCAAAGGAAACAAGACTGTGCAGAGGAAGCTTTCAGGCACAATTAAGGCTTCACTCCACTGATGGAGAGGTCGGCCTCTGGGGCCCTCGGATGTACCTGAGTCAGGGGAGGGAACTGATTTGTCATTGCCTATATGTGGCAGGTATTGGACACATGCCTGAGGAAGGGCAGTACAGTATTGGATGGGATTGTCTTCATCTGAGGAATTCTAAGAGGGCTGACAGCTGGAAGTCCTCAGCCGGCAGTATTACCAGCATGTGGGGGGATAAATTTCTCTACCAGAGGAAGGTAGACCTGGGCAGGTAAGAACAGCATCCACTGTTCTTACCTGGGCAGGTAAGAACAGCACCACACACCAGAATTTTACTAGCTGCCTATTTAGAGGGATAAGCAGCAACTTTCTCTCAGTTGATGACTTAACTTCTGTGAGCACATATTGACTCAAGAACTGGTCATTATACCAGTGAAGAAATTTTGGCTTTCAGAGTTCATTTGGCATGTCTGGAATCATCTTTGGTTGTGCCAGTGGGAGAAGGTAGCACTGATATCTAGCGAGTGGAAGTCAGGGAGGCCTTTAATATCTTACAGTGCCTGAGATCCCACAGGGAACAGTTCTGCTGGGCAGCATGTTAGTAGTGCCATGGGATGGAAAGCTTGTCCCAACTCTCCATGGGTGATGTTATTTCTTTATTAATTTATAAATTATAAAAGGAACAACGCAAGCCACTTTCTCTTCAAACAAGAGGAAATATATTACCATTAACTCAAATTATACATATTCCTCATTAGAGTCATATATAATTTTTCTCTTGTGACACTGATTATGTCTTAGTTCTAGTCATTTTTCTATCTTTCATGGAACAAGGCAGTTTTTAGGCAAAATAACCCAATAATTAATTCACCAGTTGAAAAAACATATAAAACACATACTTCAGGTGAGAGCAATAAGGAAAGAAGTGCTGGATTTACAAATTGCTAGATATCACATAATATTTCATAACAATTGCCTTTTCAATGAAGTTTGAAAGAATAGGAAAAACATTCTTTTTTTATAAACATGATTTTTTAATTTATTTTTGAACTGATCCATAAAACATAAAAAGTAAAAACTCCTACCTATTAATGGGATATAGTATTTAAATCAAGTTAATCCCATCTGTCTTCTCAACCGTTTTTAATTTCTTTATGATACAAACTTTCAAACTCTTTTTTTATCTAATATTTTGAAGTATATGGTTCATTATTGTTATCAACAGTTAGTAACCCTACTGTGCACCCCAGAACCTTTCATTTCTCTCTGTGACTCAGCACCCACTGATCAATCCCCCCCGACCCCACCACACACACTTCCTAGCCTCTGGTGACCGCCACTCTCCTTCCTCCTCTGTGAGGTCCACACTTTTGAGGGAGCTCTTGCAACACTTCTCTTTTGTGCCCATGCAGACACCCCTTCAATCCTTTGCATAAGAATCTCTCAATATATCTAGACTAGAATCCAAGGTTTCTCTTCCACCTTTAAATAATTACAATAAACCCAAAACTGTTCTTCCTTAGACCAAGTAAGGCTGGGAACTCTTAGTATAAACTTTAAAAAAAAAAAAAATAGTACTGGGGATTTGGAGATTGAACCCAGGCCCTAGGGAAGTGCGTGGTGGGTAAGCTCTCTACCACCAAGCTATATCCCAGCCCTTTAGATTTTGAGACAAGGTGTTTCCTCAAGTTATCCAGGCTGGCCTAGAACTTGAGATTCTCCTGCCTCAGTCTCTTGAGTGGACAGGATTATAGGCTTGTGCCACCATGGTGGACTTGCCATTAGCATTTAAAATGATTTGGCAAGCTGCTTTAGTACACACACACACACACACACACACACACTCACATACATATCAGTGTGTGTTCTATGAATGGGAAACAGTCATTATGAGCTACTGCCTGTTGTGATGTGGATAGTGGAGAGAGCACAGTGTATGAAAACACAGTTGAGCACTACCTGGGTGCTGGCCCATTCAGGATCTTGGCCATGCCCCTTGCTCCCTGAACATGTTGACCCGCTGATTTTTAAGGGGATACATACCTTAGAGTGTTAATATTTGTGTGCATATTGCATGTACATTCATACATGTCCAAAGTTTTAAAGAAATTAAATTAGTAAGTATACATGAAAAAATGTAGCATTATAGTAGTTACTGAAGTGTCAGGTGAATCTTAATGACTAGCGCTCAGCTCTACCTGAAATGACAAGAACATCTTGCAAGTAATTGCTTCTGTCTTCTAAGATAACTGCTGCTGTTTGGCAACACAGTAGGGACTCCCAGTAGAAGCAACCTTGCTCTCATTGCATCTGCTCCAGAGAAATCAAGAAATAATTACCTTTTTATTTGGAGACTTGATTGATGTAGCAGCCTGCCCTGTGGCTATGGAGATATAAACGGGGCCAGGGAGAATAGCCTGGGTTTTATTCTGCCGTGATTACTCCTGTTGTAGGGATAATTTGAGTTCGGGGCACAGAGTACCACAGCTGATTAAAGAGGAGACCTTGGGCATATCAACTCTCAGACATCTTGATTAGAGAAATTGGGGCTCCCATTCCATGCTCATGAATACTGTGAGCACATGACACCCGGCATTGCCCAGACAGCTTTCTGCTTTCTATGATCCCATGAAAAGAGAAAGTTTAATAATCAGTGGCAATGTCAAGGAGCAAATCATAACAAGAACAAATTTCACTCCCCAATGCCTAGCAACAATTACTTATAGCTAAAAATGGCAATTACCTCAAATTGTATTGATCAAAATGGAATGCTTTTAAATTGTTTATTTTGTTTAAAAATATATATAGCTTCTTAGTGGCAATGATAGCCACAAGAAATCCCAACATTTCTGTTCAAATTTAATAAACACTTTTCATCCATATTTTGGGGATGGATTTGGAAAGAAGGCCGAGCTCCCAAAAACTGTCAACATTTCAATTCTAAAACTCTTATTAATGTGGTTACTTTTTTAAACTTCAAAAAATACTTAAGTATAAACTGAAAACTAAGTTTTGCAAATATTAATCAGCTAAATACAAGAGACAGAAGGATGGCGGAAGGCTGAAGGCAGAGAAGCTCCCTGCATTTAGTGACTGTCATGAGGTGTAATGGGAAGGGGGTGTCCTTGCATCCTAGATCACCCAGGTTCAAATCTTCACCCCCAGATCCTTGCTGCCTGGATTACAGAAATTGTTTCATTCCTCTGAATTTATGTTTTCTAATCAAAATGTGGAGATGGCAAATCAATCTTAATTATTCCAGAAGTTTCTAGAAGTTTGTGTATAACTGTAAATGCAATATGCTGTATAGATTATTTTAAAGCACTGTCCAAGTGTTCACCACTATTAAGGATATATTAACCAAAATGAAAATTATTGATCAAGAAGTAAATAAAAGGCCTAAAGCACAGTGTGTGGCCCTGTAGATGACCAAGGGGCCTCGGTGAGTGTGGGGTGTGGTTCATCAGCGCGTGCTGCTATGAATGTGTCATCGCCTCCTTCCTCTATCAGGCCCTCCTCCACTGGGTCAAATGAGGACTCATTAATCCGATGCATGCAAACTTGCCAGCTTGGTTAAGTAAACATTAGTCTCACGTGGTACTGATAGCAAGAGTTGCTAAATATCAGTGGTGATAACAATATAAATAGTATTAATAATGAAATGATTTTTGAAACATGAAATCAAATGAATGCCTTCTTATATTGACTCCATTCAACATTTAGAATGACTTGATCAAGAGATAACCTGGGATTTTATCTATCATGCTTTGTCAGATGTTCTTTATTTTATGTAACGTGTGTATGATATACATTACATGGATGTGGAACACGTAGATACATATGCATAATCTGCATATGCTATGCAGAATTTTTTACATATATATGTTATCTTATGTAATATATAATGTAGATAGATTGATTGATTCAAGGAGAGGGAAGAATCTTCATTTTATTCTTGATATCCCCTGCTGCTGTGAAGATAATGAGATTCAGAGTTCATGTTTATATTTTATTGTAAAGTACAGAGTCACATACAATGTATAATATTTCTGACAAATAGAAGGGAAACGATCATTGCATGGCATAAAGCATGATAAGCATGAACAGATTATATATGATGTGTACTTATGTATCAAATCCAAATACATAAAATCTTAAATGTTAAGATATCATGATGTTTTAAATACTACTCATTTCTTTAACTATGTACACATATTTACATAAAATATTGTTTAACTATTATTTTCAATATTCCTCTATATCTTACCTTACCTTAAAAATTATATTATAGCCTATTTACTACCAATCATTCCACTTCATATAGAAAAATCTATGTTTCAGTGACAGATAATATTTGCTTTATTCCTTTGGTCTTAGAGACAACTGCTCAAGATGGGAATGAGTGGAATGTTAATTACCCAGCAATCATGGAGCACAGTAAGGAGCTTCCTAAGAAACTAGAAATAGAATTTCCATGTAACCCAGAACTCTCCAACTGGACTCCGTATGCTGAAGAGGCATTTCCCCTGCCTTGTCTATTTACTGCAGCACTCTTCACCACAGCCACGATACAGAATCAACCAAGGTTTCCACTGACAGATGGAAAATGCATAGAATCCCAGCGTCCCCGAAGTCTGAGGCCGGAGGATCGCAAGTTCAAGTTCACCCGCAGCAATTTAAGGAGACTGTCTCAATACAGAAAGGGCTGGGGATATATCTTAGTGGTAGAATATTTGCCTAACATGCTCAAGGTCCTGGGTTCAATCCCAAGTACAGTCAAAAAATTTAGAAGAAGACAAAATGAAATAAAATGTGGTGTGTGGTGTATTTACACAATCTGCCATAAAAGTGAATTTCATTCTGGCATTTGTGGCAATATGGACAGAAAGGGAAGATGTGTAACGTGAAAGAAGACAGGCCCAGAGAAACAAGTACTTCATGTTTTCACACACACTCACACACACACACAAAGCAAGGTGATCTCAAGTAAAATAAAGGTTGCCAGAACCTGTGAAGGGATTGCAGGTTGGGAAGGAGAGAGGATGGTTGACAGCTGCTGAGCACCCTTTGACAGGAAGAGTAACTTCCAGTGTTTTATTTTTATTTTTTATTTTTTTGCAGTGCTGGGGATTGAACCGAGGACCTTGTGCTTGTGAGGCAGGTATGCTACCAACTGAGCTATATCCCCAGCCTAAATTCCAGTGTTCTAAATCATAGTAGGATAACTGGTTGACAACTACTTATATTTCAAAAGAGAGGATTTTGAAAGTTCCTGACACAAGAGTAATAAATGTTGGAGGCAATGCCCATTTTGTTGAGGTCATCATTACTGGTTGTATACATGCACTGAAATGTCACATCATACCCTAATATATGTACAATTATATGTCAAATAAAAAAAAACTATCAAATTCAAAAAAGGATACAAAGGCCCTTCCTTTGTCTGCATGCAGTGAGGTCAAGGTTCAGAACCAGAGAGCATTGCATGGGGGAAAACAAGTCTAAGAGGCTGCAGCAAAATCACTCAGTTCTGCTGGCTACCTGGGTGCCAATATACAACCTTGCTGCTTCATGGCTCTGTTGCTTTGGAAAATGAGAAAAGGGTAATAAATAGCAAAGCATTGTGAGGATTGTTGAATATTGTACGTGCACAGTGTCTAATCGTCATTTTGGACGGGTGCATAGTGTTTGACCTGCTGTGTGTCATTACTGGCATTATTATAATAATGTAAAATATGGCTCACTCCCCAGCCTAAAGAAGAGTCTACTGCTCCTCCCTGGTTTTAGAATTCATTTGAGTCCTACTTCTGATTTAAGGAGCAAGTTGTTTCACAGCTTAAGCTTATGTTTGTGGAAAAGCAACAGGAAATCAAAACTGCAAGTGTGTCTATGATTCTTAAAATGCTGGAAGGGGAAACAGAATCTTTAGTGCAACCTTGTGAGGAGACCCCAGGACAAAGCAAAAACACAGGAAGGGACCTATTTCAAGGACATACACTTTGTGAGGAAGTAATTGTGTTTCTGTATTTACTGATGTGCCACCAGGTCCTAGAACCCAGAGAATGTGCAGTCAGTGATTGGTTACTGAGCCACCAGTGCAAGATTCAAGACAGCCATAAGGAAAGAACAGCTTCACTTGAAAACATTGCTTTTTCATTTAATTATCTTAATAAGCAACAACATATGAATGTATTTCACTGTAATTTAAAAAGAGAACAGGTGAGGAATTGTAACACCAGCTAGATTTCATCTTTCCTCCACTATAATTTTAATTATATAACAGGTATCTCATAACGTTTATTTCCCTTAATGCAAGTTATATTTGTATTATTTTGTATCTCATGAGACAAATATAATTCGTCCCAGGAAAACTCACTTTCTGAGTGAAGTTTCCTCTCCTTTACTTGTGTCTATTTCATCCCTTCATTCATTGTATTTCAATCAAATAATCAAATATCTGCAGTCTTAATTTGAGTGAGTGCAACACAATAACAAGAATGAGCTAAACTATTATTGATACTGCATTCAGAAGAATAAATGATTCATTTACTAAAGTAAAATAAATTGTAATATTAATATTCTGGGCTTAAATTTGTTTTTTTTTATTAAATGGATGTTGGCATTTTGCATTTATAAAGTGTGTTTATTAGCTATTGAGCACACAGTAGGGAGATATCTTTTAATATTTTACATTTTCTATTTTATTTGAGGTGAATTTGTTAATTCATTAATCTGAATTAGCTGAATTGAGCAGGAGCTTCATCGATGACACTTTCTCACCTCTAGAGGAGTTTTTAATTAGAATAACCTTTCAGAGGTTTTGTACTTTGATAACCAAAAGGCCAATCACAACAGAACAACACTTGCCAATATAGTCTGCAGGATGGCTTAACATGCCACAGGTCACTCTAGTCCTTCACACTGACATGAATATGACACAGTCATCCAGCTCCTCATTTCCTCCAAAGAGCCAACCAAAGCCTTTCCAAAAAATATCTTTTTCCAACCTTGGGTTCCAAGAGAATAATATATTCTTGGGATGTCTCTTTTATTTCTCCACTTTTCTTTTAGTTTATCTTAAAAATTTCCTCTCTGTTACAGTTTCAGAATGTCATTATTAATGATTTATCTCGGTCCTTAAGTGTCATTAATTATGATAATTAGTATTTTACAGTTTCAAGAGTGTTTTTCATGCACTTATTTATTCAGCTAGCACTATGTCTCTGATTTTATATGAAATTAGTTAAAAGAACTGTTTACATTGATCATCTCTAATTGTTGTTTTAACTTCTATTGTGAATATCCATAAAGCATAAATTTGCAATTTTATCCATTTCTAAGTCTACATGTCAGTGGGATTTTACCTGTCCTGTGACCATCACCACTGCTTATTCCAAAACTTCTCCATCATCTCAAGCAGAGTCTGCACCAAATAAGAAATAGCTCCTGTTTTCCACTCCCCATGGGGGCAACTCCTCAGTGAATTAGTTTATTCTAAATATTCTGCATAGATGGGATCTGCACTAGTTACTCCTTTGTGGCTGGGTCTTTACAAATAGCATGGTTTATCCAAGTCCATCCATGTGTTTATGTTTCCTTTTATGGATTTATAATGTTCCTGTACATATTTGTTAAAAATTTTGGTTACCTGTTGATGAATAATAGGCTGACTTCTAATTTTCTGCATTGCTTTTAATCCAAAATGTTTGAGTCCTCTCCAATTAAGTATTTGTTTTCAAATATCCCACGGAAATTAATGTCACTAAAGTCCTCAATGAATTCTATATAGATAAATTGACTCACTGAATTATCAAACTATGTCTTATTTCATCTATCAACAGCATTTCACAAAACTGACCATGTTTATGTTCATACAATATCTTCTTCCCTTGGTTACAAAGCACCACAATTTAGAAGGTGGGGTGTTCCTTTTAAAGATTCATTACACAAACAGAGAGATGAAGGGACACCTCACTTGAGAGGGTCAGAGAGGACTTTTGCAAAAATTCTAGTAGAGTATGCTGTCTCATTTTTCTGGAGTAGATCACATGCCCATTCTTAATTTAAATATAAAAAAGGAAGAATTAATTATCCTGATTTTTCTGGAACTATTCTATGGAACTGTGAATAGGAGCTCTTGAATATGCTACACAAAGTTAGTCAAATAGTGAATATACAAACTTTGGGTTTCTCTGTGGAGGAAGAAAGATAAGGATGATATTGGATAGACAATTAACAGGAGCCAATTAAAACTGTAAACATGCACAGAATAATATTTTAAAACATCATGACTGTCTCAGAGCTGGTGTCAGCATCTAACTGTCCTTATGTGCCAATTTAGATATTAAGCAAGTTTAAAAACTACAATATTTTCTAAATTTTCTTCACGAAGGATCAAAGTAAATAGAAAATATTTTGTTCTTTTCTTTTTCCATTAAAAACATGACCCTTTCAATGTTTGAGTTCAATCTTTGAAATGCACTTCAAAAGAGAAGTGACATGCATTTAGCTTTATGATGGTTACAGATAAGAGTTAGTAGCTAGTCATACAAATAAATCCTGCAGGTGGCAAGCAATGGTCCTTGCATCCAGATCTTCAAAAGGCCATGGATTAAATGAGAGGGACTGCTGAACTGGCATGCTGATTCCCAAGTGTTAATTAACATTGGAGCATTGCTGTGGAGCTGCACAGCTGTGACACAGCACCCAAGCATATTGTGATACCAGATATATATTGCTAGGTTGTCATAACACAGAGACGTTATATTTTCCAGTGCATTTCAGATTATTCACAGCCTGAGGCATGCATTTATTTCAAAATGCAATTATTATTTCACATATTTAAATTTTATTGTATGCACTTTGGAGAGTGGTGGCAGAGTATAGGAGAGCCATGACTGAGATTGGAGGGTCTCTGATGACCTCATGGCTGTGGCCGCCTGGTGCGTGGGAAAGTTTCTGTGCAAAAGCATAAGAATGCCTTGTGCAAAAGCATAAGGGTTGCTGTGGTAATGCCCTGCATGAGGAGCCTCTGCAGAAGTCTTATCAGCTTCAACCTTGATCTCAGGCACATAGCTGCTGGTGGTAGAGGAATTCTCTTGCTAGAAAACCACAATGTTTCACCAGCTCTGCTACTCCTGAACCTGCCTGCCTAACAGTAACTTCAAACAATGAACCATCTTGAGAGATACACAAAGCTCCTAACATTGCACATTGCAACTATGGATTCCAACTGCTGAAAAGCTGCATATATGTTTCTAGTATTTTCTGAGCACAAAGAATAATGCTTGCATAATCTTTAACCTGATAAGGTGACATACATAAATAAAGATTCCTGGTGTAGCTCTTTAGATCTGCTTCTCCCTCAGAGAGCAGCACTCCACCTGATCCCAGCTTCATCTTCACAATCTGCATGTATGTCTTTATTTTCTAACCCACATTGCCCCTCACCAAAACCACAGGTTGGCTGCACTGGACCCGCAATGCACTCCTCTCCTTATTCCCTCTACCTTCTTTCTCAATCATGGTCTCTCACAGTATGTCATTGACAGGTATTTCCAGTACTGGTTGTACAAAGAAGCCATGGGTTAAGTACCAAAGGTGAGACTCACTTCTGACTTCACACTTGGCACAGTTATGCATACTCCCCTTTCTGTATATAAATTCCAGACTCTGTTTGAGTTCAATCTTTAAAAAATTTCTTTTATCAAAAATTTCAAACTATTTCATTGTTTGAATGCTATAGTATCATTAATTTAGTACTTATATTTTCTGGAAATATTTAGTCTACTAAAGTGCTCTCAAATTTGGTCATCTTAGTTTTTAATTCTGATAATGATAGAGTGATATGTGTTTGAAGGGGCAATACAGAGAGATGCTCATGCACTTCATCTAGCCTCCCTTCAGAGTGACATTTTAAAAAGCAATAGTACCTTTTTTTCCCACATCCTCGCCTGTTGCTTGTATTCTTGATAATAGACATTCCAGTTGGGGTGAGATGATATCTTAAGGTAGTTTTGATTTGCATTTCTCTTATTACTAGAGATGTTGAACATTTTTTCATATACTTGTTGATTGCTTGTAGATCCTCTTCGATGAAGTGTCTGCTCATTTCCTTAGTCCATTTATTGATTGGGCTATTTGTATTCTTGGTGTAAGTTTTTTGAGTTCTTTATATATTCTGGAGATTAGTGCTCTAGGAAAAAGTATCCTCATACATTGCTGGTGGGATTGCAAATTCGTGCAGCCACTCTGGAAAGCAGTGTGGAGATTCCTTAGAAAACCTGCAATGGATCCACCATTTGACCCAGCTATCCCACTCCTTGGCCTATACCCAAAGGACTTAAAATCAGCATACTATAGTGATGCAGCCACATCAAGGTTTATAGCAGCCCAATTCACTATAGCTAGATTGTGGAACCAACCTAAATGCCCTTCAATAGATGAATGGATAAAGAAATTGTGGTATATATACACAATGGAATATTATTCAGCCATAAAGAATAATAAAATTATGACATTTGCAGGTAAATGGATGGAATTGGAGCAGATCATGCTAAGTGAAATAAGCCAATCCCAAAAAACCAAAGGCCGAATGATTTCTCTTATAAGTGGTTGATGACACATAGCGGGAGTGGGGGGAAGCACAGGAAGAATGGAGAAGGTATGAATTGTATAGGAGAAAATGAGGGGTGGGGAGGGGGCAGGGAAGGAAAGAGAATGAGAAACATCTATATCCTATGTATATGTATAAATATGCAAATTGTATGATTCTACTTTGTGTGCAACCTGAAAAATGATAGCTGCACTCCAGTTGTGTACAATGAACTAAAATTTAAAATAAACAAATAAATAAATAAATAATAGTTCTTTAATAAAAATAAAATAAATAAATAAAAAGCAATAGTACAAAGTTGCCACTGGGATCTCAGCATTGCCAAAATCAGTTGACTTAGTTCAAATTTCCTGTTTACTTTTATATATACATGTGCATATGTTTTTAAATTTTGTAAAATTTTATGGTGATTAGGTCTGTTTATGCACAAATACATCAGAAATTCTAAACAGTACTAACACATAAGGATCCTTCCTGATGCTCTCTGACTGCCACACTCCACTGCCACCAGGCCTTCCCTCCATCCCCCATCCTTGCCGCTGAGCTTATCCTCCATTTATACATTTCCATCATAAATGGAATGAGTCAGTAGGAAACCACTGGGATTATTGTTCTTGCATTTAGTGTAATTCTCTTGTGATTCATGTATCAATTATTATATATCAACTCTGCTTATATCAATTTTCTATTCCTCTTTATGTCCAGCGCTATTCCATGGTATGCATGTGCCAGTGAGATCATTCATGTGTTCAAGGTCATCTGGGATGATTCTAGGTTTCGGCAATTACAAATGAAGTTGCTGTGAATATTTGTTGTAAAGATGTTGGTGAGCAGAACTTTTTCCCTCTGGGAGAAATTCATGAGAGTATAATTACTGGGTTAAATGGTAGTGGCATTACTAGTTTTATTAAGAAGCACCAAACTCTTTCTACAGTGGCTGTACCATTTTATGTGCCCACAGGAGAGGCTCATTTGGGAACAGGATTTACATTGTGTATAATATGTACATTTTTAGTTGAAATTATTTTTATTTATGTTTTTCCTTTTGACCTAGAAACATCTAATTGTCACAGCAACATTTGTTTAAGAAACTATTCTTCAGTTTAGGTTTTTTGGAATTTGTTTTTGTAAAACTCATTTCTTATATTTGTATGAGTCAGTTTTTGTTTTTTCTACCCCATTCTACTGGTTTCTGTGTCTGTTCTAATGCTGATATCCGATATTTTTGATTGACATATGTAGAAAGTAACTCCCTTAAAACCACTCGACTATTTCCTTGCATTTCAATCTTTCTATTTAAAGTTATTTTAGTTAGTTTAGTTCTTTCAGCTCTCCATAAAAATTTTAGAATAATATTGTCTATATAACCCCCAAAGCCCTTGCTATTGTGAGAGGAATTACACTGAACAACATGTGATTTAGGGAAAATTGATGCAATGGTTGCTTTGGGTCTTCCAGTCCAAGATGCAATATTCCTCCACTCACTGGTGTTCTTGTTTCGATAGCATCGTACACAGTTCAGCATTAAAGTCCTAGAATGTTTTGTTGGATTTCTAGTGAAATATTTCATTTTTTGTGTGTTGTGAATGGCATTGTGTTTTTCAGATTTATTTTTATTGAAGCCTTGCACTTACCTGAGAGTGAGATCTACAGGTACATGGTGCTACTGTGCAGTTTCCTTCCCCTGCACCTTCCCTTCCACCTCCCTGACCTGCTTGCTCTACTGTACTGACCCGCTCCTATTATTATTATCGTGGCTATTTTAACTAGTGAATTGCAATTATGTAGGTAAGCCAGATTCACTGTGGTGTAGTAGTTCATGGATGCAGCTTGATTGGATAGATATGGTTCCTCTGCTTACCCTTGCTCTCCCTTCCTCTCTCCTCACCGTGTCCTTCCTCTATTCCATTGGTCACCTTCTACTGTCCTGAGATGATCCTTTTTCTTATTCTCTCTCTCTCTCTCTCTCTCTCTCTCTCTCTCTCTCTCTCTGGCTTCTGCCTATAAAAGAAATGATTAACATTTTTGCATAAATCTGTTGATTGCTTGTAGATCTTCCTCTATAAAGTGTCTGTTCATTTCCTTGGCCCATTTATTGATTGGGTTATTAGTGTTCTTGGTGTAAAGATTTGTGAGTACTTGGTAGATTCTGGAGATTAGTGCTCTATCTGAAGTGTGAGTGGCAAAGATTTTCTCCCACTCTGAAGCCTTTCTCTTCACATTGCTGATTGTTTCCTTTGCTGAGAAAAAGCTTTTTAGTTTGACTCTATCCCAAACATTGATTCCTGCTTTTATTTCTTGCGCTTTGGGAATTATGTTAAGGAAATCTGGTCCTAAGCCAACATGAGGAAGATTTGGACCTATTTTCTCTTCTATTAGGTGCAGGGTTTCTGCTCTAATTCCTAGGTCCTTGATCCATTTTGAGTTGAGTTTTGTACAGGGTGAGAGATATGGGTTTAGTTTCATTTTGCTGTATATGGATTTCTAGTTTTTCCAGCACCATTTGTTGAAGAGGTTATCTTTTCTCCATTGTATGTTTTTGGCTCCTTTGTCAAGTATGAGATACCTGTATTTATGTGGGTTTGTCTCTGTGTCCTCTATTTTGTACCATTGTGAAGAGAGAGCCTTCAGAGTGGGAGAAAATCTTTGCCACACACTACAGATAGAGCACTAATCTCCAGAATCTACAAAGTACTCAAAAATCTTTACACTAAGAACACTAATAACCCAATCAATAAATGGGCCAAGGAAATGAACAGACACTTTACAGAGGAAGATCTACAAGCAATCAACAGGTTTATGAAAAAAATGTTCAACATCCATAGTTATAAGAGAAATGCAAATCAAAACCACCTTAAGATTTCATCTTACCCCAATTAGAATGTCTTTTATTAAGAACACAGGCAACAACAGGTGTTGGCAAGGATATGGGGAAAAGGGTACACTCATACATTGCTGGTGGGAGTGCAAGTTGGTGCAGCCACTCTGGAAAGCAGTGTGGAGATTCCTAAGGAAACTTGGAATGGATCCACCATTTGACCCAGCTATACCACTCCTTGGCCTATACCCAAAGGACTTAAAATCAGATTACTACAGTGATGCAGCCACATCAATGTTCATAACTGCTCAATTCACAATAGCTAGATTGTGGAACCAACCTAGATGCCCTTCAATAGATGAATGGCTAAAGAAACTGTGGTATATATACACAATGGAATATTATTCAGCCATAAAGAAGAATAAAATTATGGCATTTTTAGGTAAATGGATAATGTTGGAGACTGTTATGCTAAGTGAGATTAGCCAATCTCAAAAATCCAAAGGCCGAATGGTCTCTCTGATAAGTGTATGATGATGCATAATGCGGGGTGGAAGGGTGGCAAGAATGGAGGAGGGATAGGTAACATAGAGGGAAGGGAGGGGTGGGGTCGGGGTGGGGGGGGTAAGAATAATACCAGAATGTGTGACAAACATCATTGCCCTGTGTACATGTAGAATGCACAGATGGTGTGACTCTACTTTGTGTACAACCAGAGAAACAATAGCTGTACTCCATTTGTGTTCAATGAATCAAAATTAAATAAATAAAATAAAAAAGAAATAATTAAACTCTTGACATTTTGTATCTGGTTGATTTTGCTTAGCCCACTGTTGTTCAAATCCATTCATTTACCAGCAGATATCTTTTTTCTTCATGGCTGAGAAAAACTCTATTGTATGTGTGTGTGTGTATGTGTGTCTGCATCTCACATTTTCTTTATTCATCTTTTGACAGGCACCTAGGCTGGTTCCACAACTTGGCCATTGTGAATTGCATTGCTATAGATATTTGTATTCATGTATCACTATTGGATGCTAATTTATCCTCCTTTTGAATAAATTCTAGGGAGTGCAATAGCTGGGTCTTTCATTCCTAGTCTTTTCGAGAATTTCCACACAGCTTTATAAACTGTACTAATTTGTAGTCCCACCAACATGATCTTGTGCTTTTAATTTGAGGATCCATATGTTCATTCAGTGCATAGAAATGTAAGTTGTAGTGTGCTCATTTGTACCCTACACCTTGCTGGATCACTAATTTGTTCTGGATTTTGGTAGATTGCTTGGGGTTTTCTGGATAAACAATAACATTATCAATAAACAGGAACAAACTGACTTTTTAAAATATCTCATTGCCTTTCTAATTTCCTTTTCCTCCATTGTCGCACTGGTTGAGACTTAGAGGACTCTATTGAAAGAGTAATGAGAATGGCCAACCTCAGATTTTTCCTAATTTTAGGGTTTTGTCTTTCTTTATGACCAATAATGCTAGCTGGAGGAGTTTTGTAGATTCTCTTTTATGAATTTGAAAAAGTTACTCTCTATTCCTGATTTTGAGATATTTTTATTAAAAATAATGCTATTTTTGCAGAAATATTTTTAGGCGTGGATAGACAGTCATATGATGTTTCTTTTTTAGGCCTGGGTACTGCCCATTGTGATGGTTGTGTTGTAACGTAGTGTTGAACAGCTGAGCATCACTGGGTAAACCCACCCGGCCATGAGTGTCATTCTTTTGTATATTGCTGAGTTTCATTTCACCTTTTTTGGTTAAGGATTATCATGTCTACATTCATGAGGGATAGAATATCTGTGGTTTTCTTTTTTGGTACACTGTTCGGTTTTAGTGCTATTGTGTAATACCTCCTAAAAAGAGTTGCTGAGTGTTTTCTTCTTCCTTATTTCCTGGTGAAGCTTGCACAGAACTGATACTGATTCTTCTTTAACCATTTGTCAGTATTCTCTAGTGAAACCATATGGACATGGGAATGTTTTTCTTTTTTTCAGATATTTTTCATTAACGTTTCAATTGCTTTGGTTAATAAAGGGATATTTAAATTGTCTATATCATTTTGATGAACTTTGGTAGCTTTGAGTTTTCAAAGAATGACTCAATTTCTTTTAAGTTGTTGAACACATGAGCATGAAATTGCTTGTATATTTCTGTAATTATTAAGGAATTTGAAGTAATATTCCTTAATTGACTGATGCATGTCTTCCTTTTGTAATTTTTGTTTAATTTTTTAGAAGTTTATCAATTTTATTGACTTTCCTAATGAAACATATTTCACTGATATTCTGTTTTTTCTTACTTTCATTTTTTTTGTTCTGTGCTTTCTTTTTTTAAATTTCATTCATTTATTTACATGTGGTGCTGAGAATCATACCCAGTGCCTAACACATGCGAGGCATGCACTCTATCGCTGAGCCACAACCCCAGCCCTATGCTTTCTTATTTAGTATTTGATACTATGTTTTTACTTTGTGTTAATTTAGCTCTTTTGTTCTAGTTTTTTAGCAGCAACATAGGTTATTGATTTGTGGCCTCTTGTCAATTCTCCTGGAAGTGTGTATTGGTGTCAGTTTCCCCCTAATCAGAGCACTGCCCCAGCAGAATCCCAATAGAGTGTACCTCTGTCATTTTGCACTTCCTGTGTTTCTTTTTAAATTGGGGGACTAGACATGTCTTATTTCCTACATGTTTAGAGATCCCTCTTGGTGTTTGGTTATTGTGTGCATGTTTGAAAAGATCAGATTTAGGTAACACACTTGATAGTACTTTAATTATTTTAAATTTGTTATGGCTTGTTTCGTTTCCATGGTCCATCTTGACAAGTGCTCCACAGAGATAAAAAAAAAAACAGCAACAACACAAACCCACTGTGTATTCTGCTGTCATAGGATGCAGCTGGTTTGACATGTGTTCGCTATCTTCTTATTTAGATGGGTTTTAGATATCCCAGTTCCTTGCTGATTTTCTATCCATGGTTATAGTGTCAGTGTTGGAATGTTCAACTCTCATTGTGAATATCTTCTTTCATATCTGTAAGCTTTTGTGTCTTGGATTTTGCAAGTCTGTTCTTTGTACCCATTTAGAATTACACAGTTTTGGTAGGCTGCTCCTCCTGATCCTCAGGACTGATTTAAGTATTTTGTTTTAGCAAGGACCCACACTACCTTGATGTAGCATGATAATCTCATCCTTGTCTTCTAGGCTCTGATTGCAATGCAGCTTTGGTTTTAGATATCATGCAGTGTTGTGTTAGTATGCTTGGTTAATCTGATGCTGCTGGGATTCACGCTGGTCTTTGCTGGTACTGACTTAGGGATGGAAAGGGTTTCTTTATCGTGGGGGAGGTTGAGTTTTGATGCTTTACTCATGTCACTTGGCATCTGGCTTGTCTGGTTCCTTTGGGAAGGTTAAGAAATTCTCCTTTGATGACAAGAAGCATCCACAGTCCCATGCTGACTGCCATGCAGACTCTGCCTGCTGGCCTGTGGACAGAAAGGGGAGACTCTGGCCAGGTGGGTGAGGCAAGTGCCTCCCTTGTTTCTGACCCATGTGGTGTTGACATAGGGACTAGTGATTGATCTAGAGAAACAAAGAGCCTAGGTGGATGGACGGCCACTACTGTCATGGGTGGAAGCTTCCTCTGCTAGGTAGGAGGGCACAGCCACTTGAGGCCCAGCTGCTCTTCAGGTCCTGGGGTTCTGTTCTGGCTCTTCCATATTCACCACCTTTCTCAATTACACTGTTCCCAGTGTTTAAAGCCAGGCTGAGTGAGAGCAAGCAAGAACCACTGGGTCTTGGCCTTCTCATCAGAATCTCAGCTCATTCAGAGAAGCTCCAATTTCTGTTTCTCTCATATCAATAGTTTTTTAAAATGACCCTCAATGTATTTGTACTATCTGCATTCCCATGAGCTTCATGAAGACAGAATATATGTTTCATCTTTCTATTGTCAACCGCTTTGTCCACAATTTACACAGAGTTGATGTTCCATTAATGCTAAATGAAAGGTGAAATGATTAGCTATGCACAATTTAATTCTTTAGAAAAGAATTCAGATTTTATTTGTGGATTTGTCAATATGTTCAACTTCTCTGCTACTATCTCAGTGAATGTAAAATGCTTGGAATGGTCGGTGTAATGTGACTTGTACCTTTGAATTCAGGTAGGATCCATTTAAACTATCCAGGAAAATGTTGAGGTAACTTTGTTTTCTGTCTTTTTATGTTCAAGGCAATGGTTCTAGAGATTTCTATGAGTAGACAGAAATATATATACAAATGTGTGGGCTGATTGAAAATATTCTAGTCATTTTCTGCATTTTGAAAATTTTTTGTAACCTTTCTGTTCTTCAGTGACATGAGGGGAAAGTTGAGGGTAGTTGAACTAAATGATCTGTTTCCTTTCACTTTTGTGATTGGTTTTGTTCTTAGCAGATGGTTCATGATCCAACCTTCAGATCTCTCTCTTATCTCTAACAAATATCATTTTGGTCAACACAATCCTGTCTTCTGGAGTTTGCTAAGTCCAGGAGGAGTTGGGGGTTGGTTAACAGAAAAATGAAAAGAACACAGTTATTTGGTCTACATTCATATTTAAAGCAAATATCACCAAATAAATTCTAACTTGGTGAGTCCTCTGCTTAACTTGTCAAAATTTTATGAATTTTGATGACAAACATTTGCAAACCAGTTTAAAGAAACAAAGCATTCTCTGTCTCTAACAAAAAGAAACATTGTTTCCAATTTTTGTTCCATGTATCCACATTGTTTCTTCCGTAAGGAGTCTGTTACATCTCTCTTCTGACCATGCTTCAGGGTTTTAGTATGCGCTAAATCCCCACAATGCATTATTAGACCCTATATATGTGGACATGCTTTATGTATTGGAACTTGAGTAAAAGTAGGAAAAATAAGTCTAGATATAAAAATGTACGTGGGATTTGACAAGAGGGATTGGCACCTGCAGCACTGATGCAACCGCCCCTCATCCAGCCTCCCACTCAGACAGGTTTCACAGTCAAGGGTGGTTTTCAAAGTGCCATCCAGTCCCCAGGAGGTTCAGAAGAATATGCAAGTGGATCATTGAAAACAGAAAGTATCAAACTTCAAAAAGTCCCTCCAAGGTCCTTCGAACCACAAACTTGGAACAATTTTTATGGTATTTCAATATGAGTTATCATCCTGAAACTACTGTTTAAAGATGTAACTTGAGTCCCATAAGCTACCCTGAATTTCTATGGGATGAACATTTTTATTTTGTTTAGTTTCTCCCATATGATTTCTTAAAATAGTTTTCTTTAATACATATTGCACAAAAACATAGATTTGTGTGTGTGTGTGTGTGTGTGTTTAAATCCAAGTCATGGTATAAACACTCTTTTCTTCCTGTACCATAATTGCATACATTACCCATAAGTTAAAATTTAACTTTACTTATTTGTTCGCATATAGAACCTTTGCTTATTGACTCTTCAGAAATAAAAGACCCAATTACTAACTGATTTTACTGGGAGATAAACCAACCTAGGTGTGGGTATCACACAATTTATTCAAGAGCCTCAAATAGGTTCGATGCGTTTTGGTCTGGGATATTATATCCATATAAAGAGGCACTGATTGAGAAGAAGATAAAAAAAAAGAACTACAAGAAATAAAAACAAAGAAAACATGTTCTAAAAATACAAATATAGAAGAACAAAGCGGATCCCTCCACACCCGGAGTTCCTATCTGCTCAACCAAAGCAGATGTGGGTGTACTTGTGCAGAACATGAGCAACTTTGGCTCATGCCCATGTGACTCAAAGAAGCCAGGGCTACCACAGATTTCCCTTTACAATGTAGGAAACATTGAGAGGGGTGGGAGAGAGCTTTGTTAATTTATGGCTACTTTATTTCCAAAATATGTTTAAGTTTTTCTTCTGTTTACAACTCTTTCTCTACTTTCTCCTAAACCAACAACCCTTTAAGTGGAAATAACTTCCAAAACCATAGCAGGGGCAAGTGAGGCAATTCTGATGGAAGCTTATGCAGCATGACTGCCATCGTGAAACAGGGTGCAACAGACCCAGGACCTGATGGATTCATCATCTCAAGCCTGGAAGTTGAACCCTGGAGCCTGCACACATGGCAGTGAGAAACTGGGAGGACTTGGTTGTTCACTTCCTGAATGAAAACAGCAAATATTTCTGCCTTCCTCAAAATATTCTGACCTCATGGCCTCGTCTGTTGGATATTGCACATATCAGAGTACATCCTGCCTTATGATTCCAACTCAGTTTCATTGGTCCCTTTTAGTTCCAATGTGCACTTTATTCTCTTTTCTTTGGGATTTTCAGAATATTTGCAAGAACCACCTGCAAAGAGATAAATATGTTAACCATTTGAAAACACTAACAACACCTTAACAATCTCACTAAATAAAATCACAATGTAGCAAGATGGCAGAAAGGACGCTGGCGCTCACGTCAGACTCTGAAATGTGGCTCAGTCAGCCCTACATAATAACATTTTTCACATCTATGGATTCAGCCAACAACAGATAAAAAAAAAATTGTAAGATTTCTTCATAAAATGTTATGTTGTTGACATGCACAATGGGGAGTGTTACCTAAAGTGGTTGTGTCTATACTGAACATGTAGAGACCATTCTTCTTGTCGTTATTCTCTGAAAAATACAGTATCACAAAATATTTGGATTGGTAACCAGGTGAGGATTGAAGGTATCTGAGAGGGCTGCATGGGTTATATGCAATTGCTACATTATTTTATAGGAGAGAAAAGAGCCCCCACAGATTTTTGTGTCTATGAGGGGTTCTGGAACTAATTTCATACAGATATGGAGGGACAAACATATCATGTGATAACAACCTACATGAGGTTGGACAAGAAATTTTGCCTCTGGGAAAATTTGTCTTCATTTGGAAAATTTAATTCCCGAAGCTTTTCAGGGGTTTAAACCATATAATCCACCAGAACTGACTAAGGCAGTCCCTGGCAAAAAACCACCATACTCTGCCTGTCTGTTTCTTTTTCTTTCCATTCGCTCATGGTACCCTTGGACCATCAGATCTGCTCTCAAGTTGATGGGTATGGGTCAACATTTTATCAGGCTTGTCTCAGCAATTGGAGATGGAACACAAATTAAAATAAATAGGCATCTTCTACTTTTCTTCATCTTTGGCAGAATCCATTGCAATTGCTTGTTCCATCAAATCCTTTTGCATTCAATAAGTTGTCTAGCACACTTGGATAAAGATAAAAACTGTCAACTGGTTCAGGACAGCAAGGTCCACCAAGTGATGACAGGCTATGGACCAATTTCTCATTATATCCGTGAAATAACATTTCTAGAACAATTATGCACTAAAAAAATCTAGTTGGCCTGAAAACCAGAGAGCATTTTATTCTAATATTTTGAGAACCACGATGTGTATCTAAATGAGAGAAGAAACTGATATATTTTGGAAAATTACTTTGTCCCCTACATGGTAGGAGGATTGTAACTGGGTATGGCAGACCAGAGGAACTCAGTCAAGGAGCAATAAAAGAATTCATTTGAGATCCATGAAAACGCTTGCCAATATGACATTTCCTTTGAATAAATGGCAAGTGGCACAACCTCTCTACTTCTGTATTTCTTTAGTAGTAGACATGAATATGTAAGTCAGGATACATTATTTTGTATATGCAAGTTATTTTTAAATCTTACCTTTTCAACTTTATGGAGGTTTTTAAGTATAGTTATGAATTTTATGTGTTGAATTTGCAAAACTGAATATACTAATTTTAATCTGTATACCTTAAAAGTTTCATTGAAGAAATGCTTTAATCTAAATATATTTATCAATCATATTTGTAAAGTAACCACAGATTAAAATAAATATTACAAATTGAGTCTATTAAAATTAGCATATTTTGTACCAAATAGGGGGCATACATTTTACCTTTTTATTAGTTATAACATAAATAATTTATATTCTGAAGTATAATGAAGTAGAAAGTACACCAATGTGGCATTTGGGACTCCTTAATTACATTACTAAATAATTGAAATAAGATTTCTCCTAAATTTGAATGTATCTTTTAAAAATAATGACAGCATACTTATTTTTCTTTCTTAGTGATACAAAAATAATGCTGTATCTTAAATTTAGTGGTGTCTCAGATTTGATGATACTTGGCATTCACTAAATTAAAACTCAAAGGGATTATAGGCATGAGTTCAATTCTTAATCATATTCAACAGATGAACATATCAAGGCAAAGAAACAGTTTGCATAAGATCACAGAATTCAAACCCTGGATTATTGAACTGAGTCCACATTTCATTACATTGTACCAGTCCTCATAGATCTTTGCCTTAACTATTAAATATACATCAGCAGCACATGAAAATCATGCTGTACAATATACAGAGAATAAATAAAACCTTTCACAAGTATAAACAAGTCTTTTAAGATAGATACAAAGTCTGGCAGATGTCTCTTTGAATTCTGTTTTTAATGGAAAATTCAGTGCACAGATATATTCTTCCAATAATTAAAATGCAGAAATACATTATAGTCAAGGTCCTTGGCAAAGGACCCTGTCCCTGTCTTTTAGAAATGTATTAACATTCACTTGGTGCTAGCACATCTTACTTATTGATATCCACAGATGCCCGCTTCTGCTATATTTTCATAATTTGTTTCAACAACCGCTTATTTTTCACTTGCATGAAATATTTGAGCAAAAGTACTGACAGTGAAAGACCTGACCTTCCTCAGGTTTGGATACATGATGATGGGCATGAGAGTCAGGAACTAGAGACCAAAGCCCGGGATCTGCATTGGCAACAGCCCTGACTCTTAATTTTAAATGATTCTTCAGTTTCTTAAGAATTAAAATCCCCTACTATTAAACTGAAGCAGACATTATGGATTATGGCCATGAACACATTTTCAAGTATCTTTATTGAGTTCAGGCTGAGCTATAATTACATTTGTGTCAATGACCCTTAAAATTAAGTTGTGGAACAGCTGCCTCAGAGCCACCTGCTGTTCTCTCTAAACACTGATTCCCAGACCCTAGGATTCCTCGGATTCTCTGGGGGTAGCCCAGGAGTGGGGAACTCATCAGTCTCTGAAGATCATTCTGATTCAGGGCAAATGTCAAGACACATCTTTGTCTTGTTCAGGGAATAACAACTCCCAGTCCAAGCCCAGGACTGGTTACCAGAGTTGAAGGTGTTATACTTCTATACTCTAGCTATAAATGAATGTTGGGTTGGAAACTTTAGGTATTTGCTTTAAATTTCTTTCTTTTGAAATCTATGTAAGAAGTTATGTTTGTCTATGTTTTGTATGTTTGTCTAAGTTATGTATGTGTGCAGGGGAAGTTGATGTTTTAATTTTATATTTCGATTTTTCTTATTTTGAGATAATATTAGATTTATAGAACAGAAGTAAAAGTGCGGAGTTCCTCAATACCTTTGCCAGAGCCCTCACAGGAAAGTTTTGACAATTAAGAAATCAAGATTATTTTAAAACTATTAATCAAACCCATCTGTTCAGAGATCTCCATTTCTCCCAGTAACACTGCTTTTCTTCCAGTAGGTTGTATCTCCCCACTTCCTGTAACAGTCTGTCTGTGAATTCCATGACATAGAGGTGTTTTTGGAAAGCACTGGTCAGTTACTCTGAGAGTGTTCCTTCATTGAATTTGTGTGATGTTTTCATCAGATGGAATTTGGTGGCATGGGGAAGGAAACCACAGAAGCTCACTGAGGTCCATGTGCTTCATTAGACATGATGTTAATCTCAGTCATGTGGGTTACATGGTATATTCACTATAAAGCCATATTTCCTATTGTATTTAAAAAATATTTGCTTTTAAGAAAGATACAAAAGTTTTTGAGAGCATGAGAGTATCCTATTCAAACCTCTGCCCCCCAGTTTAAAAATCTGTCAATGAACCTTTTCACAAAGATTCATACAGTGGTGTTCTAAAGCAACGTTCTTTCCCTTGTTCATTCCTTGATACGTTCATTAATGAGAAATTTGCCTTTAGAATGTTTTCTATCTCATTATTTGTTTGCTTATTTAAGTGGAGACTCAAAGATGCTTATTTTATTCTTTTAATTGTAATCTCACATTTTTACTATTTATTTTGCTGCTAAAATTTTTCCAACTTATATGATACAAATGTTTAAGCTAAAATTTTTTCTTCTATTGGAAAATATCTTTAGACTTCTATATGTTATTTGAAATTACCTCAGGTAATCACAATCACAATAATTTTTAAGATTATGTAGTAATTATTGCAAGAGAATATGTGTTGCTCACTTAGATAAATTACTTCTTAAGCAGTCTTCTTGGTCACCTCACAGATAAACAAACAAGTAAGTAAGTACAGGTGCATATGTGAAAGTAAGTACATTTAAGTATGTATGTACACACGTATGTAGTTATAAATATGTATTTATCTGTAGATATGTTCATATCTCTACATGTGTGTTTGATTTTATATACTACATATAAAATATTACCAGATGAAAGGAAATAGTACACAAAATCCTAATAATTTTAAAAATGATACAAATGCTATCCATCATATTATTATATTAGCAATGTTACTTAGTAAGCACTAAATTATTCTCCTTTTGATATTATGAATTTGTACTGACTATGTCCAAATCCTCAGGGTTATATAACCATTACTGCTAGCAGATTTCTGTTTGCATTTTCAAGTTTGTATTTGTTATCAGTGTTTGAGAATCATAACATTCCATAATGGAGTTCATATTTCTTATCTCTTGAGAAAGGGGACTCTGTCATCACTAGAGATGCATTTCCTTAAAGCAGAGATAATGTTTGCTTCTGTTTTATGGAATACAGACTTGTTATTTTTCATGCTTTATGAATTTGTGAGTCCTGTGTGGCCTGTGGGCATCTGGCCTTGTGAATTCAAGGATGATTCTCTGCAAATTCTGTCAAACTCTGTCACAAAAATATCAGAAGCTTTCCAGTTCCTACAGAGAAAAAATATAAAAAAATCAACCACAGCTTTGTATTAATAACTGCTACCTCTTTACTCTGTCTCCTACCTTAGCTTACAGTTAGATCTCTTACCATCTCAACCTGTACACCAAACAAAAGAAGGTCTTGCCAGATTTTTTTTCCTTCTGTGCTCTGTTTCATCAAAAATAGCGTTTATTAGAGTTCAACCAGTTGAACACTTAATCATCCTTCACAACCTCCCTGCAGTGAGTGTAGTTTGCATCCAAGTATGCAGTTAAAATGAGTTATCATAATCTGTTATGACTGATACTCCATAGATGTTTATGTGATGTTTCTGAATTATAAAACTTTGTGGGATCGTAATTATCTAACCCAGACTTTATACAAATGCTGAGATTTAGTCACAGGATTATGGACTAGGTGTTTCCTATCGTCGTGCTTTACTATCACACCAACAGAGCGACAATTCAATCACCTGGAGGACCACTGAGGAAGTTGCATTTCAAGACCACTGAAGGGTTCCCAGGGATCACAATGACGGGTTCCCCAGAGACCAAAACGTTCACCTGTGTCTATCATCCTAGCTTCCACAAAAGTTGTTGATGCTACCTCTAACACATAGTCAAAATGTCCTGACTATTCAAAGTGCATATTCTTGATTTGTAAACAACAAATAAAAATAACTCTAAACCAAAGAACTTACCTTCCAAATTAAAGTAATACTTTGATGAACTTAAGCATGATGCTTGACAAAATGTAACTGATAGTTCTGATGCCAGGATGCAGGCCCTTCAAACACCAGCTGATGTTGCTTTACTCTTGGGGACCAGTGGTTTAGTTCTACTTGCATAATTTTAAATTTGTTTAGAAATGATTTTGTAGACTTTTATTGTTGGGATGCTTGCTTGTTTGCAAGTGGGAAACTGCTGAAGCTATTTCTCATGTAGACCTTTTTTATACAGACTTTACTCTGATTCACTGTACAGTATGATGATCCTTAAAAACATGTAGCAATTGAGTGTTTGATGAGTAGTATGAAATGAGATATGCTGCTAAATGTGAAATAAGCATTTGATTTTGAAAATTTAATACAGAAATGATATTATAAAATCTCATTAAATTTATTCCAAGGTGAAATACTATTTTACATTCATATATACAGATATATGTCTATACATATGTGCATATATAAATATATATTGATATGCAATGCAGCTATTAGAGAATTTTCAACCGCACATGTGGTTCAAGTTGTATTCCTCTTATTCAACATCTTTGTATGGTAAATGTGCCATTTAACATGCTCTGTTCAAGGAGACATGGTCTACATCCACTATTCATGTGACAAGAGAAACCATTAAACAGAGCCACTTAAGTAATAATAAAGGAAATCCACTTTATTAAATAAAATAGTGAATTAAAAAATGTAACTGATAAATGTCAGATATTTTTAAATTAATTGACCAATTCCTTTCTCAAGATAAGCTAAACTTGTGGAAGCCACAAGTAAAGGAAACCAAGTTCAAATTGTTTCTCCTGTCCCTGTCTTTCCTTTTTCCATTTGAAAGAAAGGATTCTGGGGTTTTTAAATCTGTTACCTGTTCAACAACAGAGCCCTCTGAGGACATTCCAAGGCAGAAGACAGTCCTGTGCCCTACTTGGAAATCTGAATAGATGAAATTTCAAAGGAGAACCCTGTTAGTTTTGAATGGATATTCACATAAATTTCTTAAAGAGATCAGTGATAGAGCTAACCCTGAACTGTATGTTTAGAATTTATATTGTTTCATCCCATGTGCAAAACTGTTTCCTACTAAAAAAGATAAGCTAACCTAATTCAAGTACAATATTAGTTTTCAAAAATTTTTTGTATGTTAAAACCACATGTAAAATTTGTAGTTCTAACTCAATTTTGGACAGAGCACTCTTCTAAAATTATGGCACACTTAAGATTGTTGGCTTATTATGTTGCATCATAATTTAAATTTCTCAATTATTACTCTGACTTAAAACAAAGTCGTAAAAGGCATGGAACACGGTGCTTGTCACAGGGAAATGTTGAAAACACTGGGTTCTGAGGAGTGTTTTATTCTTTTCCAGAGGTCGTTTAACTTCCAACCTTCATTACATTCTATTTTAGGAACTAGAGATAAATGAAAAATAGAACTGCTTTAGGACATACAGTGACTACTCTGAGTGAGAGCTGCTCACCTTTTGATATTAATATTATAAAACATTTATTTCTATTTCCAAAATAGCATGGATGATAGAGCAGAGGCTGCTTGATGGGATGAATCATTGAACTGGCCAAAAAATAACTAAGAATATGCAAGTTGAGATAAGAAATGTAAAAAAAGAAAATGACAAATCATCCTTCTATGTAGTGAAAAAATATGCATAATCAAAATCACAGATCTGGGAAAATCAGGCAAACAAAATAAATGAGAACTTGAAGATAGGGAAAGATATTGGAAAGTCTGGGCTATTACACTGGCTTTCATCATTGAGAATGGGAACATATCAGTCTCACAGCAGGAATAGAGTGTGGTGACTGATCACCCACTCTGTCAGCAGTGTGCCCTCCAGGTTTACCCTGGACATGTGCAACCCCTGGTGGTCCCCTCCCCAATCCTTACAGTAACCAAAACTAGAAAAAGCTGGAAAGCAGTGGTTATCCTTGGACCCTAGGTAACTGAGGCCACAGTACAAACCTGCACTGTGTACCTGGGGACAGGCCAACCCAGAGGCTCGGTCAGTATTGGCTCACCTGGGACACAGGCTGCAGGAATATTTCAACAGCGACTTTCATGAATTGCTGGAGACTATGTTCCAACTAGTTTGTGAGGGAGAACATCAGGACTAGCGTCAGGAGTTTTCTCACCCATGCCTGGATTTTGCCTATAGGAAATCCACCACATTTCAAAGTGAAGTGCCAAGGAAAACCTCATCGTGCTTCAGGCAAGGGAGAGGAAAGAATGTCCATTTTAAAATGTACCCAGAGTGTTCTTGATGAGAGGCCTACAGTCTAATGGGAAAAACTTTGCCAGACCCTTATCTAACCTGGAAGATGGACAATGGTCAACTCCATCCCCTTCTACAATCCAAAATGAAGGGAGAAATGCTAAGACACTATGGAGGTCAAAATTCATGGGCACCAGCTCACTAAGATCTGAAATTTAATCAGGAGAGTTCTCTTCCCTCCTCATACTTTGTTGTCACACTAAAGGTTGCTCTGTGACAACATGGAGCAGCACCAAAGGGTGTGTAAGTGACATACTGTTTAAGGAGTCTTAGGGAAATGTGATGACAATGGGTGGGGAACAGGAAATAAGCCTCTAGGAGGAACGGGAGCCTCTGAAACCTGCAGACAGAGCAAACAGAAAGCACCACACACCCCAGCCATGCTACCAAGAAGCCTCACACAGTCACTGATTTATCTGGGACCTTAATACTCCATTCATTGTACCTGGCCTTGAACAAAAAATTAGAGGCCTGCACAGAGACAAGGTAAAGAAAAAATAAATAAATCCCAAGAGACAAAGCAAGAATCAGAACTAGACTCGTATATGACCCAAGTGTAGGATTATCAGACTGAGAATTTTAAAAATAATCAAAATATGGTAAAGATTCTAATGGAAGAGGAAGACAACATGAAGGAACTGGTGGGTAGGTGAATTAGCAGGACATGTAAGGGATCAGAAACACTGAAACAGAAATGAGTTATCAGTGTTGGCTCCAAAGAGAGGGGACGATCATGGGAAAGAATCAGAACACTTAAAAGTATGCCATAGAAACAGAAGGAGGAAAACTATGGGGTGGTGGTGGGGTGGGGAGCAGAATACCCAAAAATACCAGAAAGGAGAGAAAGAGAAAAGACACAGTAAAAACATTTGAAGTAATAATGGCTAAGAAATATCTAAAAATGATGGTAGACACCAACAAACATATTCAGAAAACTCAGAGAATTCCAGATATCACAAATACCAAAGTAATCTATAATTAGGCATAATATATTCAAGTTATGAAAATCAACAAAAAAGACAGAAAAAGTTGCATAGGACGACAGAGGGAAATAACCTTATCATTAGAAAAATTAGAATGAGTAACACTTTGGACTACTAATCATCAGAAACCATTCTGGCAAGAAGACAATGATTGTAGGTACTGAAGTTGTGATAGAAAAGCACCTACCTAAAATTCTGAAAAAATCCTTCCAAAGTGAAACAGAAAGAAATACAGACAGGAAATTTTTTGCTACCAGGAGACTCTTCAATAAAAGTTAAAAGAGAAGAAAAATTATATAAGTCAGAAACTAAGAGTTTCAGAGACAAAATAAATGAAGATAAAATAACATTATTATTCATGTCCTTAATTGATCTAATATATAACTTTCTGCTCAACTTAAAATATAGTAGCAACATTATTGAATGACTATACCACATGGTAAATAAAACAAATGACAGAAAAACAACATGGGTCAGGACAGAGAAAATGGGAATATATATGTTTGAAGGAACTTACACTATGCATAAAGATGTACAGCATTTTGAAAGTGGATCTAGATGAGTTTAAAGGTTGTCTGCTATAAGGACAACTAGTCATTTAAAAATATCTATGATTGGTACACAAAGAGGAGCTGAACCAACAACTTCAAGACCTTGATTAAAATATGGATGCCAGAAAATGGGGAGACAGGCCAGAAATGAAGAATGAATTCATCAAAGAGAAAACAGACTCATGGTGCACATTGATCTAACCATGTCAAGGATCACATTAAATGTAAATGGCCTAAATATGCCAATTAAAAAGCAAAGCTCTAGAGTGGAGAATGAAGAAGGAAGAACTCACTATGTTTATTTCAAGGAAACATTGACAAAGGAGCCAAAAACATACAATGGAGAAAAGATAGCCTCTTCAACAAATGGTGCTGGGAAAACTGGAAATCAATATGCAGCAAAATGAAACTAAACCCAGATCTCTCACCCTGTACAAATCTCAACTCAAAATGGATCAAGGACCTAGGAATTAGGTCCTTGCACCTAATAGACCCTGCACCTAATAGAAGAGAAAATAGGTCCAAATCTTCATCACGTTGGCCTCGGACCAGATTTCCTTAACATGACTCCCAAAGCACAAGAAATAAAAGCAGGAATCAATGATTGGGATAGAGTCAAACTAAAAAGCTTTTTCTCAGCAAAGGAAACAATCAGCAATGTAAAGAGAGAGCCTTCAGATTGGGAGAAAATCTTTGCCACACACACTTCAGATAGAGCACCAATCTCCAGGATCTACAAAATACTCAAAAATCTTTACACCAAGAACACTTATAACCCAATCAATAAATGGGCCAAAGAAATGAACAGGCACTTTACAGAGAAAGATCTTCAAGCAATGAACAGATTTATGAAAAAAGTTCAAAATCCCTAGTTACAAGAGAAATGCAAATCAAAACCACCTTAAGATTTCATCTTACCCCAATTAGAATGTCTTTTATTAAGAATACAGGCAACAACAGGTGTTGGCAAGGATGTGGGGAAAAGGGTACACTCATACATTGCTGGTGGGAGTGCAAGTTGGTGCAGCCACTCTGGAAAGCAGTGTGGAGATTCCTTAGAAAACTTGGAATGGATCCACCATTTGACCCTGCTATCCCACTCCTTGGCCTATACCCAAAGGACTTAAAATCAGATTACTACAGTGATGCAGCCACATCAATGTTCATAGCTGCTCAATTCACAATAGCTAGATTATGGAATCAACCTAGATGCCCTTCAATAGATGAATGGCTAAAGAAACTGTGGTATATATACACAATGGAATATTACTCAGCCATAAAGAAGAGTAAAATTATGGCATTTGTAGGTAAATGGATGATGTTGGAAACTGTTATGCTAAGTGAAATTAGTCAATCCCAAAAATTCAAGGGCTGAATGGTCTCTCTGATAAGTGAATGATGATGCATAATGCGGGATTGGGGGGGGGCAAGAATGGAGGAAGGCTAGATGGCATAGAGGGAAGAAAGGGGTGGGATCAGGGGAGGGGGTAATAATAACAGAATGTGTGACAGACACCATTGCCCTGTGTACATGTATGAATGCACAGATGGTGTGACTCTACTTTGTGTACAACCAGTGAAACAATAGCTGTACTCCATTTGTGTTCAATGAATCAAAATTAAATAAAAAAAAAAAAAAAAAAAATAAAGGTGAAGGGATAGAAGAAAACAAATTCCCACCCTAATACTAAAGGAAACTGAAGTAGCTGCCTAATTTAAAACAAAGCTGGTTTTAGAACAGTAGTATAAAATGAATGCTGCATAGTAAAGAATGATAAAAATGAATGGGGCAAGTGGAAGGAAATGAAACCATTTCCAATATCTATGTACCTTCCCACAGGGCATTGAAGTATGTGAAGTCAAAATTGATAGACATTCATGATTGCCTTTCCTATTTCTCTGAGGAATATCATTGGAATTTTGATTGGAATTGTATTGAATCTGTATAGTGCCTTTGGTAGAATGGCCATTTTGATAATATTAAATCTGCCTATCCAAGAACATGGGAAATCTTTCCATCTCCTAAGGTTTTCTTCAATTTCTTTCTTTAGTGTTCTATAGTTTTCATTGTAGAGGTCTTTCACCTCTTTTGTTAGATTGATTCCCAAGTATTTTATTTTATTTTTTTAGGCTATTGTGAATAGAGTAGTTTTCCTAATTTCTCTTTCAGAGGATTTTATCACTTATGAAAATAAATGCTTAAGATTTATGCATATTGATTTTATATCCAGCCACTTTGCTGAACTCATTTAGTAGTATTAGAAGTTTTCTAGTGGAGTTTTTTGGGTCCTCTAAATATAGAATCATGTCATCAGCAAATATGACAGCTTGAGCTCTTCTTTTCCTATTTGTATTCCTTTAATTTCTTTGGTCTGTCTAATTGCTCTGTTGAGTGTTTCAAGGACGATATTGAATAGAAGTGGTGAAAGAGGGCATCCCTGTCTGGTTCCAGTTTTTAGAGGGAATGCTTTCAGTTTTTCTCCATTTAGAATGATGTTAGCTGTGGGCATAACATAGATAGCCTTTACAATATTGAGGTATGTTCCAACTATTCCTATTTTTTTGAGTGTTTTAAGCATGAAGGGGTGCTGTATTTTATCAAATGCTTTCTCAGCATCTATTAAAATAATCATATGATTCTTAACTTTGAGTCTATTGATGTGATGATTCACGTATTCATTTCTGGATGTCGAACCAATCTTCCATTCCTGGGATAAACCCCACTTGCTCATGGTGCACTATCATTTTAATATGTTTTTGTATTTGATTTGCCAGAATTTTGTTAAGGAGTTTTGCATCTATGTTCATCAGTGATATTGGTCTAAAGTTTTCTTTCTTTGCTGTGTCTTTGTCTGGTTTTGGTATCAGAGTGATACTAGCTTCAGTTTCATAGAATGAATTTGGAAGGGTTTCCTCCTTTTCTATTTCATGGAAGACTTTGAGGAGTATTGGTATTAGTTCTTCTTTAAAGGTCTTGCAGAATTCTAGTGAGAATCCATCTGATCCTGGGCTTTTCTTAGTTGGTAGACTTTTGATAGTTTATTCTATTTCAGTGCTTGAAATTGATCTGTTTAAGTTGTGTGTGTCCTCCTGGTTCAGTTTGGGAGGTTCATATGTCTCTAGAAATTTGTCGATGTCTTCACGATTTTCTGTTTTGTTGGAGTATAGATTTTCAAAGTAGCTTCTAATTATGTTTTGTATTTCAACAGTGTCTGTTGTGATATTTCCTTTTTCATCACCAATTTTAGTAATTTGAGTTTTCTCTCTCCTCTTTGTTGAAAGAAAATATGAACAAATACAGTTGCAATGAGTTTAAACATAACACCAAAAACACCATCCATGAAAGAAAAAAATTAGCAGATTGGACTTTACTAGCAAGAATCAAAAACAAATGAGATAAATCTTCTTTTTTTTTAATTTCTAACAAGGACAGAGTTAAAATAATGCAAAGGCAAGCCACAGGTTGGGTCAGAGTATTTGTAAACCATATAGTTGTTAAAAGACTTGAAACAAAAATACACAAAGAATACATAAACCTCTTTGTAATAAAATCAACAATGCAACTAAAAATAATCTAACGATCTGAACAGACACCTTATTAAACAACATGTGAAATGCCACTACCCACTTATTAAAACAGCTGAAATGCAAATATCTGGCAATACTGAAGATAGTAAGGATGCACAGCAATGGAAACTCACTCATTGCTTGTAGGAATAAAAATGGTAGTTACAGCCTTCTTGGGGAACAGTTTTGTAATTTCTTACCAAACTAAACATAGTTTTATCATTTGATCCAGAAATTGTGCTCTTATTTTTATCCTATTGTTTTGCATATATACGTCCACTCAGAATCCTGTACACAGATATTTATTACAACTTGATTTATACCTGCCACAAACTAGAAATAACCAAAACATCCTTCAGGAACACTGGATAAATAAACTGTGATGCATTCATACAATGGAATATGTTTTACCTTTTAAAATAAATGAGGTATCTAGCCATGAAAATATAGAGAGAACTTAAACTCATTTTGACAAGTGAAACCAGTCTAAAACCTCTTCATATTTTATTACTCCCATTACACAACATGAAAAAGCCACGCTCACGGAGACCATGTAAAGATCAGTGGTTGCCATGGATTCCAGGAGGAGTGAGGGAAGACTGCTGAAGCACAAGGCTTAGTGCTGAGGGACTATTTGGTATGGTAATGTGATGGTGGATGCAAGGCAGTATGTATTTCCCTTAACTCATAAAACTTTATAATACAGAGAGTGAACTTTAATGTATGCAAATTTAAAAGAAAATTCACTTTGGAGATTGGGAAATCCCATGAAGTAATGCAGAACAGGATCATGAATCAAAACCATAATATAATTGTATGAAAACACATCACTGACAGAGATGGTGGCAGCAAGGGGTGACTCCGTAACTTTTGGAATGAGTGGGGTCTATGAAAAAAAGGGCAAAATAATTGTGCACAAGCTCTGCAATTTAGTTGCTAAGTTGTTTTGCACGGAGATGTTGTGCAATTCTACTAGGCATGTATACAGAACAGGGCGACTTACTATCTGGATGGCAGGTGACAGAGCCAGGTTTCTCACTGATGGTGTTGGGATTTGGAGGAAAGAAGTGAAGATGGCCAGGATGAGCCCTGTGATAACAGATTGAGTTAGAGACATAAGTGTGAATTCTGGTTTAGCATTTACAAATCCAGATGAATTCACAAAGAAATAGTTATAGGCATGTATAAATACATATATATATATTTATATGGTTTTTTAGTGCAAATGCTTTCAGAATATCAAAGAGGAAATTGTAAAATCCAAACAGTTTTGTAAAAACAGAAGTATTTGTCCAAATACACATTTGATCCAAACAGTTGGACTTTGTTATAATGCTTGTAGGATTTATTAGAGTAATGGGCAAAATATAAGTTCTCCTGGGGTGACTGATGGCCTTGCACTTGGACAACCTGAGTCTGATATTCCTCGTCTTCATTTTTGTCAAAACATCTTAGTAAATAAATCTCATACTCTCAAAATCTCTGTTCGTTGAATGTTTACCAAACACCTCCTTGTAAACCTGGATTTGAAGATGTATATAGCACATTTGCCACACAAAGGCAACTCATCGTATCATAGGAAGGGCAGAGTCCTTACACAACCTTTGGGCATAATATAATAACTGCCATCATAGCAGTGGAAAAATACAAATAAATGCATGCAATTGAGTATATGTTGAACTTGAGAATTATGATGTTGTATTTCTTAGATAGGAGTATGGGGCAGGTAGCCTTATGTATGCTTGAAGAGACAACTCGACACTGAACACTTTACCAGTTGGACACACATGCAATAGTAACCTTTATTTGAGGCAAATGCATGTGAGGTATTAATGAGCAGCAATGAAGGGGCAGGAGTAAAAATGAGTGTAAAAGTTAACAGAATAGTTGAAGGATGCTAGCAATATTTAGGGCTAAAGAGCAGAGTATGGAACAGGGCTGGTAAATGGATGGAACTGGAGAGTATTGTGCTAAGTGAAATAAGTCAAACCCCCACAACCAAAGGCCAAATGATTTCTCTGATATGTGGATGCTAATACACAATAGGAGTCAGGGAGTGCTAGGGAAGAAAAGAGTTACTTTAGATTAGGAAGAGGGGAGTGAAGGGAGGGGAAGTGGTGGGGGGAAGGAAGGATAGAAAGAGTGAAACAGATATTATTACCTCATGTACATATATGACTGCAGGACCGATGTGATCCTACAATATGTACAATCAGAAAAATAAGAAATTACACTCCGTTTATGTATGATTTATCAAAATGTGTAAATGCATTCTACTGTCATGTACAACTAATTAGAACAAATAAAAAGATAAGTATAAAAAAAGACGAGGCTCAGAATGTGAATTGAAGCCAGATCCTGGAGATATTTTAACAACACACCCAGCAAAAATTATGACCTTAAAATATATCATCAGTTACAAATCCTTTGTCTACAATGACTGCAGTTAAATTTAAATTTCCAATCAATCTATCTGTATGCTCAAAAATCTAAAAACAATCTCTGTCTTTGTAGTATGTTTTAACTAGTCGTTATTGGCATACGTAGCTAGCCAAGTTTTTTGAAATTTTATGTTATTCATCTGCTCCCACCACTTAGACAACCTGCTGTTTATCTGCCCCCACCACCCACCATTATTTTCTGAATTTTTTATGAACAATTATGTGCATATATTTTCCTAGCACATTGCCAATATGATGCCATGCAGCTGTGCATGTGTAACATGAATGGTTTCTGTTGAAGTATGCTTGAAAAGAATGCCTAAGTGAACCAGGCGCGGTGGCGCACGCCTGTAATCCAAGCGACTTGGGAGGCTGAGTCAGGAGGATCGCAAGTTCAAAACCAGCCTCAGCAACTGAGCGAGGCCCTAAGCAACTCAGTGAGACCCTTTCTCTAAATAAAATACAAAATAGGGCTGGGGATGTGGCTCAGTGGCCGAGCGTCCCCGAGTTCAATCCCTGGTTCCAAAAAAAAAAAAAAGAAAAAGAAAAAAGAATGCATAAGTGTTTTGTTGACACATAGCAAATAATTATTGAATACACACATATGGTATAGATGATGCTGTGTTAATTACTCTCATTATTTAAGAAAAATATAGTGTTGATAATAGTACTCTCTTAGATTCTTACTTGCATATAGAAAGGAAAAGAAAAAGCATAGAAGAATTGAAATATACTCCATTCCTCTTGTCTGAGAATGTGAATAACAGTAATTTTACCCCTGAGGATGAAAGGAAATGACCTTCTTTGACATTTACACTTGTGTTTCTGGTACGCAGGAGGATCCTAGCTTGTGATTGATAGGTGAATGATTTCCTTAATCCACCTCCCATTTTCCAGGAAATCTCACAATGAACTTGATTCCTATGAATCTTAACAGAGAAACTTCCTACTACATGGAGTGCTACTAATACTCCTGCCCCATAGTCTTTTGATTGAACAAATAACATTCGTAACACACTTTTAATTTGTTCATTAATATTTGAATCACCCCCTTGTATCAATGAATCATCTCTGTGTTCCATTTTGTCACACCTATGCCTGAACTAGTTGAATACTCACTCCTTTTTGAAATGCTCAACAGAATATATTACATTCTATTTCAAAATTTTAAAAGAGACAATAGTGTAGAATGTGAGATTTCATGAAAATGTCAGTGCCCGCCCAACCCCCATTTAAATTACAATTTCATGACTCTCATGAAGCAGGGCAAAAGTAACTGTATGGGAGAGATGTGACAGATTCTTTTTAAAAATCCTCCAATCAAATCCTGCCACAGCAAAGTCAAAATCCATCTTGCAGACAATAAAAATTAAGGAAAAAATGTGAGACTTCTGAAGCCAAGCACAAATGATGTTTCTAGCTCATGTTCAGATTTCTCAATGTGGGTCAACAAATACAACTTGAACTGAGACACGCAAGCCGTATTTACACACTCACTGTAAATATTCCAGACCTCGATCTAGACAGTTTTTACCACATGCATACAGCCCAGTCTCTTTCCTCTGAAAGGTCACAGTTTCATGTGAGAGGCAAAAAGACAGCTTATCCCATGCAACATGCACTCCTATTTCCAAGTTCACTTCAAACGTCACTTTGTGAAGTGTGAGTCTCCAGTCCTCATCTCCAGCATACACGCATTGCACACTTTCCCACACCACTTTATACAGAAACATAAAGTAAATGTCACACACTTTCTTTTCTCTCTGCTTACTTACATGTAAAGAACATTGAGAAGGGTCTTTCATGGAAAATAGAACTACAGTGACTTTCTTGATTTTTCTTTTTGATCTTCACTTTTCCAGTAGGTAAAAGAGGTGAGAGGGGGCCAACTGGCATACCCACTTTAAAAAAATTAAATTTCATTTTTTCTAATTAGTTGTACATGACAGTAGAATGCATTTATACTTTTTGATTGATTATACATAGGTGGAGTGTAATCTCTTATTTGTACAATTATACATATTGCAGGATCACACTGGTCATGCAGTCATACATGCACATGAGACTTTACCACTTTAAAAGTATACTTTTCTTTAAAGAAAGAAAAAAAGTTAATGTTTAGAAGTTTGAGAACTATTTCCCTCTGATGTTCTCCAGGACAGCTCCTGGCTGTCACAGTCTATGAATCTGCATCTTAGGACCAAAGAGTCCTGTTTGAACTTACTCCATGACTTGGCTAGAGTATGCTTTATCATTCACCATCAGGGTAGTCCTGCGAAAATTATATCTTTAAATGAGCCGGAACAAACCCAAGTCATCAAATATAATTTCAGTAATGAACCTCAACGTTTTACATTTGAATACTTCCCCAAATGGTTGCAATTTATTAATGTCAGATTAAAGGACTCCATTCATTTTTCCTATTCAGTACAGAGACAGTTAATGAATGATGCTGACTTGGCCACACTTCTAATGAGTGGTTCTGGTGGTGAGCAGCCTCAGTGTGAGGGACTCACTAAAGCCACCAGATTACAGGCAGGGTTATCATCCATGCAGAGTCTGTCTCTTTAGACAACTTTTGGCTAATGAGACGGTAATTATGTCATCAGGAGCTCTCTGGAAAGCAGTGGGCTTTATAACCGTCTCTCCTAAGTGCCCCCCTCTGAGCTGATCCGTGGGCTCCTACTCTTTTCTACTCCCTTCCCAAGGCTGCCTTGCTTCAGAGAGATTTCTGAAGCACACAGAGAACAAAGATGGTAAGGGTCTGTGCCCATTTTCAAAATTTGTTCCATGAAGAAGAGTACAGAAAGAAAATAATGTCCAACAGGACTATCATCAGCAGTACTGAAATGCACTTTGCTTTAGATTGTGAACTGAATCTATATTTATTCATATCAATAAACTTCAAAAACGTAATGCATAATGATTTATTAAAAGTTTTAAAGCATGGAAGTATTATTGATTTTCATGCATGCGTCCATCTGAAAACGTGCATGTCAGGGAGCATAATGACTCCGAGTTGATGACCAACTCCAGAAGGAGTGGGGAAGATCAAAGAGCAGAAGGAGATGTCTAGAGATGTCAAAAGGGAGGTGGAAGGAAAACAGAGGTGACTGAATTTGTTGTCCTCAGAAAATGTAAGCACTGCCCAGTGTCATTCTGTTTCAATTTGTTAATAAGCTCGAAACCACTTTCCTCGTACATTAAGACACTGAGTGGTTAAGTTTCCCACCTGATGCAGTTCTCCTTTCAAAAGAGATTTTTCATTGTTATCAATGTGAAACTTTTACAAAGGGATGCACATTATACTACAACACTGATAATGAGGAGCGACTGCAACCTTGCCCACCTCCTCCTGGGAATTCTTGCTTCCTGAATGCAGCAACTTTGAGTACGTCAATGTTTCTACCTCATGTTTATATAAATTTGCTATGTATAATCAGCCTTGGACATTATCTAATAAAAATATTTTCTTAGGAAAGCAAGAATTACTTCTTTTATCCGCTTGTCTTCCTTTCATTCTGGGAGATCTCTGATCATGTCATTGGGCTCAACATAATAATGACAATGATAACATAAAAAATGATTAGTATTTACTTAAATAATTTCTCTTAAACCTGGCACTTTGTTGGGTACTCTGCATACATTCTCCCTTTACAGTCTTCATAAAATCCTTGTGAAGGTTTTATTTATGTTTCACAGATGAAACAAATAGGATCAGAGATATTAACCCCCTTCTCAATGATGTAAGTAAGTAGTAATAGTGGAACTGAAATTCAGATCAAGCTTTGCCTTCTACAATGCATATTCTCCTAAGAACTAGGTACCTCATTCTTATTGGGATCCTATCATTTTCAAACAACTTTTCACTTGACCTAAAGTTATCAATATTTCTTTATGTCATCATGAATTTATTATGACCAACATTGTGTTGGATGCACAATATTCCCAGGGAAAAATTGTCATGATTTACCAAAATTCTCTGCTGCTAGAGTGATTTCAATTAATTGATGTTCTCTAAATTACTAAGATAAAAATCCTTGTGCATAACTTGTGAAAAATTTAAAGAATTACCTTGCCTGTGTTTCACATGATTTTGTTAGAATAAGATGTTGTTAGTAAGCATGCTTTAAAAATTATGAAAAAAAAATAACAGAAAATGGAAAATGGCCAAAAACATGGATAAACATTACACAGAAGTAAAACTAAAGCCATGGCTTCTAATTAGTTATGCATTTTAAGGAAAGTGGAAATCAATTTCTCCTGAGGAGCTGCCAATATAAAATTATAGTTTAGAGATAGCTGTTTTTAATATTATGTAATTATAGATGATAAAAAAGGTCCTTCATACAACTGAAACCTTAATTTAACTCTGCTTCCACATATTGATTTTTTTTTAAAGTATAGGGTGTTAAGGAATATAATGTCTTACAAGCAATGAATATATGATTATAAAGAGATAAATTATATATAATATTGTGTTTTATAATATGTATCATAGAAATTAAATGATTTGTTTAATGTCTCATATCTGCTAATAGCAGATCCAGGAGTTGTATAGGTCTTCTGAGTCCTTTTTACTCTCTGCTTTTTCTACTACAAAAATATGGTGAAATATTAGATGCACCAGAGTTAAGTTTAAAGAAAGTTTGAGTACTTTGTTACTGTGCAGCTAAATGTAACGAGAATTAAAGAGGGTGTGGGGAAATTGGAGCTCTTCTACACTGTTGGTGAGAATATAAAAGGGTACAACTACTATGGAAAATTGTATGGCAGTACCTCAAAAATTTAAAAGTAGAAATAGCAAACAACCCACCCATCCCAGTTCTGTGTCTAGGCCAAAAGGCAATTCTCAGTATATCAGAGACCTGCATGCACCCATGTCCATTGCAACAATAGTCACAGTAGCCAAGTGGAGAACGCAGCCTGAGTGTCCATCAGCTGACAAGTAGACAAGGAAAACGCGATACACACAAGGGAATAAATAGTATTGCGCCACCAAAAGAATGCAATCCTGTGATTTGAAACCATGTGGAGGGAACTCAAAATAATTAAGTGATTTAAGCCCAGCCTAGAAAAGCAACCACATAGTCTCTTTCATATGTGGAATCTAAAAATTTGATTTCATAAAAATTGAGAGAGTAGAATGGTGGTTTCCAGAGGCCTGGGAGAGTAAGAGAAGAAGCGATGTTTATTAGTACACATTGTTGAATGAGGAAGGGCTCACCAATGCGTACCAAGCTAAAGTTAGACTAGAGGTAGAAATTCTAGTGTGCCACTGCACACCAGGGTGACTAGAGATAGCAAGAATGTGCTGTGCACTTCAGAAAGCAAGAGGAAAGGATTTGAAAGTTTTCATCACAAATAAATGGCAAATGTTTGAGAAGATATGTGTTTAACTTATCTTGTGTTAAACTTTATCCAATGTATATAGGTATCATCACATTATAGAATGCCAATTAATATGTATAATTTTTATATTTTTATGTATCACTTAAAAATAAAAAGAAATAAAAACGGAATGGCTGTGACCCAGTGATTGCACTTCTGCCCAAATAATGGACAAAGTTTCAAGGAGATGGGTTTATACCAATGTCCATAGTAGCATTATTTACAATAGCTAATACATAGAAGTAACTGAAGTGTCCACCAAAAGATGAGTGGTCTGCATGTGCAATGAGACATTGTTTGGAATTGAAGAGAAAAGAACTCCTTGTATCTGTTACAACATGAGTGAACTTTGAGGTCATTATTGCAAGCGAAACAAACCAGTCACACAAAAATAAGTATCTATGATTAGACTTAGATGAGGTATTTAGTGTTGTCAAAATCGTAAAGAATGGATGCTGGTTCCAGGGACTAGGGGAAGAACAGAGTGAGTTAAATGGTACAGAGTGCACATTGATGAATAGGTACATAGTTTCCATTTTACAAGAGGAAGCAAGTCATGGAGATGCATGGTGGTGACTGTTTCACAACCCCATCAAGGTATATAACAACACTGAATTGCACTTAAAATGATCAAGATTATAAATTATGCATGATATTGATAATTTATATTGTTATATCGTGTGCATATGTGAATATGTAACAACAAATTCAATCATTATGTATAATTATAATGCACAATAAGCAATATGGAGAGAAAAACACTTTAAGGAGGACAAGAACTATGTTTATATGCATTACATCTTCTAAATCTTAAAAAAGGCAGTAAATTTTATGTTATTCATATTTTGCCATATTAGATATTAAAAAGAAAATATTACAATTTTTTTTCTCCTTTACTGTTTAAAAAATGGACCAATCTTAAAAACCCAGTCCCTTGAATAATAAATTAATACCTGCCTTAAGGTAATCACTTTGGAAAACTAGGTCTTAAAATCTAGAATGCTTACATTTTTCTCAGGTGTTTGTATAGTTAATGGTATCTTAAATCATGAAATGTGTTGTCTCCCCATGATAATCTCCTGGTATAGCCATAAAAGTTGACAATCCAGAATTTATGTATTCTCACATCCATCTGTGTTTATGAGATTACCTGTAGAACAGTGTTCCCATTTTCAGGTTATTTTAATATTTTATCTGTGTGAACCTAAGTGGAGGACTGTAAGGTATTATTCCCCTGTAATTGTCCCCCAGTGATAACACAACTGTAGAGAAGAGTTCCCTTGACTATTAAGCAGTACCCCGAGAGGTTTTGTTTAGTTTTGCTTTGAGTTTTACCCAAATTCAGGTATATAGAAAAGAAAGTAATACTTTGAAATTTCAAAGCAATAATTTCCTTATCTTTGAATTATGCCATGTTCCTTCTAGGAACATTCTAGGAAAAGGAAAATGAGAAGCAATCAACAAATTAAGAGATACCATATTAAGGAAAAGATCTCAGAACAGGGCTTCCCAGGTGAGCACCAAGGAGCTACAAGAAATCTGGAGCAAAATAAACCTTGCTGACGCATATCTCTTTAAGCTTCTCATTTAAAATCACTTCTTCTCAGGGACAAGGATTACCTTGCAAGGTTCTACTTACAGTATAGCGCCTAGTGAGTCTAAAATACTTTGCAAGTACACCGTTCAGTACTTAGCAAGTGCTTAAACATAGTAATGTATTTCAAAATGAGTTTTACATACTTTATCAATATAGGGACAAAAGGAAAAGGAAAAACTTGATATTAAATGACAGGCACTTTTGTGAAAATAAAGTGCTTCTTTAAAAATAACTCTTCTCCATGTTGCTTCCTTTAATTTTATTTCTTTAAAGAAGGCCACTTTGTTCCCCCAATTGGTTTGATTCTTGTGAAATCTCATAGAACCTAATTGTGGGTTGCCTCCTACCTTGTGTTTAGGACCAACAATGACCCTTAACAATGTACTGAGTCTTGGCATCTACGTTGGCCAATGGAAAGCACCACCTGGGAAACTATATGATTTTCTCTTTCAAAGTGAATTTTCTTTTTCTGTGATTAACCCCAGGATGTGATAATTTTAGGGGACTTCGTTTACAGACAGTTATTTGTTTAGTACTCATGGTTGTGTTAGCCTCTCTCGTTTTATTGGCAATTAACACTTGAAGTATACTGAGTTACATTGTATTAGCATGAAAACAGACATCTTGCTCCCCTAAAAGTTAATGTGACATAATTATAATAATCAAACCTTAACCTATCAGTGGTAAATGGAAGCTTATGTGTAGTTGAATACATAAATTATGCAAATTTGAAAGCACCTGTTTAGAGGAAGAAAGTAATTTTGTTCTAAACTCAATGAACATTGAATTATGAAGCAGGTACCATTGTCGATAACTGCAAAGGGTTTGAGATTTTGCCTTATTTAGGAGTGAACAGTTGCATGTAAGCCACAGTTGCATAGAGGTTCAGAGAAGATATGAAACTCCTGGGTCAGAGACAAAGGATCATTTCTCAGGGCCTTCCATGGCAGCAAAATGAGCCTCAGGTTTGGTTTGCTATGATTTCCTAACTCTGAAGTCCCACAGGAGTAGTGTAGATTCCTGGTAAATGCTGTGCAGAGAATGGACTCATGGAACAAATGAATCATCCTGAACTTAGTAAACTTTACTCCAGTGTGAAGTCAGGTTAACTTGAGGGATTCCTTTTAATATACAAATAACCTGTCCAAACATAACTGCATCCTCATTTTCTGAACTGCTTAGAGGACAGCGTGATAATTACAATTCTCTTTGAAGTTTTCTTTTTTCACCTAGATGCAATTTCTAACAGAGAATTGTTTTCTTTCTGCTGTATTTTCAGAGGAATCAACACCAGAATGTCCTTTCACTGAATATGCAGCATTTTGGCAAATATGACTTAATATATGTGTCTAGGAATTTGACTCCCCCTGTGATTGGCCTCAATCCTCCTCTCCTGTATCTCACCTCACAGTTAGTCCACTGGTTACTAGGTAGAAGCCCAAGTCAGTGTATAGCTTTCCACTGAATTTTCAGCTTCTTATTATTCTGCCTTGATTAAGTTTACTTCTTAAAGCTCAGATATGCACTTAAAGATATCATTTCTAGGTGCTTGCAATGAAATTATTTCCCATAATTTTTATTTCATTGAAAGTCTTCTAAATTGAATATGTCCATTATTTATTTTTATTTACCTTCAGGCCTATGACTATGTCTTCAGGTATACAGATTGCTTATTGTTCTCTTTGAATTCATGCAACTATGAGTTCTAGAAAGAGAATATAAATGCACAAATTTTAATTCCAAATCCACCTATGTCCAAATCTGATTGCTGTAAGGGAAGTAATCATACAAATATTAACACTGGAGAGTTAAAAGTAGAAACACCCAATCTCAGTTGGTCTTTAGACACAGTTTATTGACCCTCAAGCTTCACAAGAAATAATGATGTGGCAATTTTTGAATAAAGTTTAAATAATTTTATTGTGTTTAACTCAGCTCATTGAAATCCAAGTACTAACATGCAGATTTGTCTAACATTAGTTTTATAATTGATGCAAGAATAAGCACAAGTATGACAAAGTGCTCAGTATGCTTTGCTGTCATGGAAGGCAAACATGCCTCTTAGGTTAATGTAGGGGATTCCTCTTCTCATACTGACACCAGTTGAATTATTCATTTATTCCCCAGTGAGTCCTGGAAATTCTGCTGAGATATGGGAACAAAGAAAACTGAGCCACTTATCACAGACAAAATCCCAGGACAGTGTTTGGGAGGGGGTCTGGAAGTGGAAGCACATGAGACTTGGCTGAGGTCTGGAAGACAGTACCATTTGAAATATAAATCAATATATTCATGAATATCCAGGATCAGAAAGCAAAAACAAGTACACAGTAAAAGTGAAAAAAGAACAGAAGCAAATGAAAGCGAAAGGCAGTTTGTTCCACTGTACATAACAGTATCTGCGTCTGTTCCTTGTATCAACTAGATAATGCTGCTTATAAGACGTTAAGGGGAACATCAACAAGGGTTTGAGGAAACTGCACTGTAATCCTTAGAATCTGTTTAGTCCTTCTGGAAGGTTGAAGTCTCACCTCCTCAAATCTGATTTGGACCAGTAACTATTAAGCATTCTGTGAAGTTTCCTGCCTTTCCTGTGTCTGTTTTCAGGTCTCTCATTCTTATCTATGTGAACATCTCCGTGTAGCAAGTGGCATGGCTGCCTGTCACCTCATGTAGAAATCCACACAATGGTGGCTTCTTCTCCTGGAATCAGAGTTGCCAGGAAGACATGGGTGACCAAGCACTGAGTAGAAGAGACTTTCTTCATGTGGAGGAGAAAGAGCAGATCAGGTCCAAGTGGGTACTGGTTGTCCAGGGTCAGTGGGTCCTCCTAGCCTCTGAGGCCAGGCCAGTGGCCTACAGGCATCCTTTTTGTGCCATAGAATGAGGGACCCTGTCCCTTGCTGTCAAAGTGGGAATTCCATTGGGATTGGGCTGGCAGCCTTGTGACCCACACATTAAGTGGACCATGTGTACAGGTGTAGTCTGAGACCAACACAAGGTGACAAGTCCAGCCCAGGCCGGGAGCACTACTCCATCTCCCAGAAGGAAGTGCTCCAGGCTCTGGGCCCATCCTTACATATCCAAGTGGGCTCTGGAGACTTAGGGTAGGAGGCTGCCTTTCCCAACTCTAGCCATCCTCCTATCCCAGTGGGCACAGCCATTCATATATGATCAATCCAGGTGCATGTTATTTCCTGTCCCCACCTCTGTCTTCCCCAATTCCTGCAAAGGACATGTGCTCCTCATAAGCTCCAATATTCTTACAGAAGTCTAACTATAAAAAGTGAAACTATTAGAGGGAAAACTCTGCTTTTCCATTCTAGAACGAATGTCCCTATTAACCAGTTCACCTTCACATGTCCTGATGTGATCAAGTTTCCACTGTTCTTGCCTCCTTTTTAATGGTTAAAGAAACTATAGGATAAGCCATAGAATCTCTAGAAGATTTTCTGGGGCTCACAGGTCATGAGAGGACATATTTTTCCTCTAATAAGTAGCTAGTGGTTTCCCTTTTGCAAGGTCATGGTTTCAACATAAATCATATGTGAATGTTTCTTTCTGGTATAACTAGCTTTGTTTTAAAGAGACCATGTGATTTTCCTTCCAGCTAGTCCCAGGCCAGCCTGGTGGTTACTGCAGATCTGGTGTAATGTAGGGAGACCAACCAGAGTCCTGCTGGGTGAAAGTAGTAAGAGTGGAAGCAATGAAATGATTCCCGGGTGCTGCCTTCAGTCAGTGATGTCCCTGGGGTACCTGTGAAATGGATGCACGTTTGTTTACAGAAGATAAATATATGATTTATTGGGTATATTTCCAATAGGAAATATTTATGGAAATACAAAAAGCGATATTGTGGGAATATTTTGGGGTACAAAATAATTTTCAGGGTTTCAGTATTTATTTTATTCTTCCAACTGCCTCATCAGTTAGGGCATGGTTTATACGTGACTGAGGACATAAGAAGACCTTATTCCAAAGATCAGAGAAGACTGTTCTGGAGAAATATGTCAGAACCTCTCATTAAACCATCAGTTCTTTTAGATGTCCTGGAGACCCAGAGGTCTCCAGCCCTGCCTTATGTATGCCAAGAAATAATCCTGCATTATTTCCATCCAAGTGTGTTTCACTTCTTCTCTGATATCAACACACAAATTTCTAAAGTTCAACCTAATGTGTGCAAACACATTTGGGGATAACAAGTACTGCCGAGTTTAGGGAAAAGATAAGCAATCTGAAGCAAGAACGATGAAGCACAAATATAATATGTAAAGTACTGGTGATCAAAAGAGCTGGTGGGGAATCAGGATGTGTGTTGCTGTTTTCTGTAAGAGAGCTGCATGAGTTTGTCCACACATGCAAAGGGATGGGCTGTGAGGAGTGATGGAGAATCTGCCGAGGAAAGGGACCCTCTTGGGAATTGTCCCGATTTTGTCTTCACTCCATCTGCTGCAGAATATCACAGCTCTCTAAAAGCAAGGATCACAGCAATGATCAGAGTGGCCTTTCTCCTCTGGCAAAGTGCTATAACAGGAGATTTCCACAGAAAATATTTTATTTAACTATGAGTGTATAAGGCATACTTTTTTTCCCCCATTTTTCAGATAGCAAACCCACTGTTGTTCTTAAAGGAAAATGAGAGGTCAAATGCAAGACTTTAATTTTAATTTATAAAGGAATGCCGGAATGTGGATGCCAAGTGACTTAGAGCCATGAGGAAAGGGGAGTTTTGATGCTGGAGAGCGACCATAGCCCTGCTGACAGCATGTAGCATTTCTCTCAAAATGACCCCTGGTCACATGATCTTCCAAGATGCTGCTTTACTGTATGAAGTCACGGGTCACTGTACCATCACCCCACTATCCCTTACAATACTTGCATGTAATGTCCTCTAAAGGGCACAAGTCTGCTGAGATTCCCTCTGATGCCAACTTCATATTCCCTGCTTTGGGACCCAGTGCTAAACTTTAGACCTTCTATCCTGATATCAGGTAAAAGACGGGGAGAGGGCTAAGACGGGGAGTGTCCTCAGTAGGAATATTAGTTAAGAAGAACTCTACTTTTAGCATAATTTAAAAATTTCTGTACTTTTTATAAAATTACAACATTTTTCTATAATGGAAGAAACAGATATTCTCTGTGGAGTGTCCCTGGAAAAGTAACAATGCAATGACTCTCAGCCTTAGTGGCACCTTGGAGACCACGGCATATATTCCATTAATATCAGAGATAAAGGAACCAGTGCTGGAAGGGAAGCAAGGCTTGTTCAAGTTAATAGAGCCAGCTGGAAAAACAAAGGCAAAACAGAAATCTGTTCACTCACTGGCCTGTGAACTCATTAACAGGAATTTACCGGATGTGTCCTGTGTACCTGGAGAAGTGCTGTGCCCTGCAGAGAAAGAAGAGCACAGAGGGAAACGAAAGTGTGGACATGTTACAAATTGCCACAGGGTTTAGGAGGCCAATTTGAGGTGCTGCACATCAATGCCTTGTGAACCTTGCCTGTGACTCTGTGCTTAGTCTGCCCAGTATCCTGCATGCATCTGAACGCACCTCCTCAGCCTTTCGAGTTTATAGACTATAACTCATAAAGAAAATGACCTTAATCTGGAATTTTCCATGGGACAGGTTCTGTAGTATAGACTCTGTTGTCATTTATTGTTATTATGGAATTTGTAGTGATGTAAAAACATATAAATATATTCCATGTAAAAAGTGTAATGGAGCAAAGCTGAGTATACCCAGGATGCCTTATAGAGAAGCCCCCCTCCCTATTGCAACACGGTACCATGGGGCAGGAACTTTTAAAAAAACTTGGTTTACTTTATAGATTGACTCCATGTGTACATATTACTAGCATGTGTATGTTTTCTAATGGTTTGGAAATTTAGAGTGCCTTTCTGCAACTTGTTTTTTGTTTGCTTTAAAATCTGTAGGTGTGAGATCCACTAGTGTTGACCTAAGTCCTTCTAATTCATTCTATTTCAATGCTGTATTCCACAAAATAATTCTAAATATCATGGTGTACATGTGAATTGTGTGTCTGCGTACGTATGTTTGTGCATTGTGTAGTCCATGTGCAGGCAACGGCTCTCTAAAGATGCATATATTAACATTGTCAAAACCACATAGACAGTCACAAGTGCAAGTGTTCCCGAGGGATTCCTCTATTTATGGAATGTGGACTTCGGTGTAATTCACATGTGCGTATATGTGTATCTACACCTGCCTCTGTGTGTCTCTGTGTGTATGTGCTCCACAGCATGAACCTCCTTGTACGTTTTTCAGTGAAACCCAAAGCAATGCAATAGGGATTAATTTCCTTATTTTAAAAATTAGAAAAGCAGCCCTAGTGGTCAGGTGACTTTCATAAGCTAATGTAATTAAATAAGCAGGACTTTCATCCGTGTTCTTCTGATTGAAAAATTCCCTGCTCTTTCCTGCCTCAACCTCAGGATGCATGCCTTAATCATAAACCAACTCTCATGTGAGGGCTCACAAGCTCTATTAACAGAGGTTCATCAGTTTCTAAGTAGCCATTTCCGCATCTGCATGCCATGTTTCATAGATCTTTAGACCTCATATCCTCATATCATGTAAAGGATGGAGCCCTTTGCATCCTGTTCATTTCTTTGTTTTCAAATTACCACTGTTAATTAACACAAATACTCTTTATCTTGAGGGAAAACGTGTTTCCAGTTAATGCTGATCACAAGCAGCTGCATAACTGTGCATGTGTGTGGGGATGTGGGTGTGGGTGAGTGTGTGTAAATATCCACCTTTTGGGGACAATGATATCATGCAGAATACAAAACCACTGATGACAGACCAGGTTTCAATCGTGGCTCTGCTACCACCAGATTTTGTGATCATCTGAAAAGAACAGACACTGAAATGTGTTTATTTGGCTAGCTTTCCTGAAAAAATCATATTTTAGATTTCTGAAAATCAGCAAAATTTAGCAGTCAAATGCACAAACTCTAGGGACATAACACCCATATTTGCCATTGTTATCCTGGGAAAATTAATCTGTATGTATCTTCTTTTATTAAAAACTTTTTAGATATTGATAGACCTTTATTTTATTTCATTTATTCATATGTGGTGCTGAGAATCAAACCCAGTGCCTCACACATGCTAGGCAAGCACTCTACCACTGAGCCACAACCCCAGCCCCTGTTTGTAACATTCTAATTGTATATATTCTCACCTTTGAAATTGGTGATATACTACTAAGTAAAATGACCCAATCTTTAAATGATTTAATACACTTAGTAGCTTAGAATGTGCCTACAAATAGTTAAAAGTTAACAAATGCTGGTCAATTATATTCTGTAGAAAGGTAGCCAAAAATGGGATATAAAAAATAGCTTATAACGTAGTTTAGACACAACATGCCTTTTCTTAAACAGAAAAATTAGCAGAAAGGATAAATGTGCATACATAATCATTAATACATGTAATTCAGTCTAACTTGATAAGAACATACATACACCAAGACAGAAGCAAAAAAGTCTTGCCTGGCTTCACGGCAATGACAGTCGTCTCCCTCCTGCCACTGGGAAGTGGTTGGCTCTCTCACCATCCATTGTCCCGCCGCTGACATCTCCCTCATCTTAAAGGGCACATTATGGTGGCTCCTCTCTGGCTCTCCAAGGAAAGAACAAATTGCCTTCTGTTTATTTCCTCCATCAGTCAGGCAGAGTCATAGGCTATTTCCCCAAACCTCAGAAATGTGACTAGCTCAGTTCCAGCCCTAGTGGTTGGAGAGGGTCCAAAGTCAAAATAAAAGATGTAAGATTTGAAGATCAGCATTTATGAAAAGTAATTGTGCCCACTTGAAATTTTTAATTTATGGTGTGCCTTTCTAACTCCTAGCAAAACTTAATAGTTCTTTTGGGGAACAGTGAGAAATCCATCAGCATGGAGATAAAAATGTCCTAGCTATATTGCCATTTCTAGAACTGCTGTGTAATATCCAAAATGACTCCCTTCTTTTTTTCATTTACTCGTATATAATATAATTATAATAATGACTTATTATTATTTTTATCATTATTTACAGCAAAGCATTCAAAATCATCTAAAACTGAGCTGCTCAAATCTATATTCATTCTTCTATTTTTACTCTTATCAGCACCTCCCCTTTCCTTCCTTCCTTCCTTCCTTCCTTCCTTCCTTCCTTCCTTCCTCCCTCCCTCCTTCCCTCCCTTGTTTCTTTCTCTCTTTCTTTTTTCTCCCTTTCTCTCTCTTTCTCTTTCTTTCTTTCTTTCTTTCTTTCTTTCTTTCTTTCTTTCTTTCTTTCTTTCTTTCTCTTCCTTCCCTCCCTCCATCCCTCCCTCCCTCCCTTCTCTCTTTCCTTCCTTCCTTCCTTCCTGGGCCTCTGTGGAACCCGTGACCCTCCTACTTCAACCTTCTGTCTAGCTGGGATTACAGGTGTATTGGCTATACCCTGCACCACTACACATTTCCATGTCGTAATAAACTCTCTGGAATTTAATACATCTGGACATTTATGAAAAGTAACTGATGTTTTTTTCCTGGGTGGAATAGTTGAATCTCATCCTTTGTCTATTTCCTTACTTCTCAGTGTTCTTTAGTAACTAGTACAGATACTGTTCTTCATGGACCTTTCCGAAGTCCCTGCATTTGAATTGCTTAGCCATGTTTTGCTCCTTTCTGTACCTAGTTTATGCCAAATAATTTAATAGAACTCCACACATCATGATTGATTGGTTTTCTGTCTGAACCCCAGACCCCCATATGCATACATAGAACATGGACCACATTTTATTCATTTTAATCCATAGCATGTATTATAATAGTGGAGGAAAAGTTTATTTTGGCTCATTGTTTTAGAGATGCAGTCCATGGTGGGCCACCTCCACAGCTCTGGGTCCAAAGTGAAGCAGACAATGGTCATGGAAAGGTGTAGTGAAGGAGAGAGGAGAGCAACTTAAGACACCGCAATCAAGAAACAGAGAGAGTTCTGCTCACCAAAGACAGAATAGAAACCCAAAGCAACAGCCCTAGTGACCTGCTTTCTCCAGCCACACTCTACCTGCCTAAAGTTCCATTCAATTAATTCATATCGGTGAATTAATCTGCTGTTTAGGTTATATCTCTCATAAACTGATCATTTCACATCTAACTATTCTTGCATTGTCTCACATGAGCTTTTGGGGGAACCTCATATCTAAACCATAACCACAAATTATTGCTGAGTGACTGAACTGATAAGTGAAACTCTATTCCCTATACATAAAATGGGAAGTGAGACTCCAAAGTTCTCTTCAGCTGTAAAATAACATGAGTCTTTGCAAACACACCTAGTCAATTTGAACATGGAAAAAAGATTCATTATTTCCTTTATTTCTTGAGCAATTAACAAAACTTATGCTACAAAATGGGTCACCTAGTAAATGGAGTTTTTGCTTTGACAGAGATAAAGGTGTGGGTAATTAGATAAATGAAAGGGATTTAGAGATGATTAATTACTGAGGTAACCCACACAATAAGATATTGAGAAATTCCCAAACTAGGCAAATTTAAAAGTGAATATGATCAGAGCATACTAAGCAATTTTCTTAGTAAAAGAGAAACACTCATTCTTCCTAGTCAGTGTACATGTGGACCATTTAGTTCAATGTGCCCAGTTGTGTACATGGGAAAAATCCTTAAGTAAATATTTTAAGTGGGTATGTATGTATTTTTCAATAAATAATTACAATTTCAAATCAAATCTCTACATAAACACTAGAATATCCAAAATTTTAATCACAATTAGGAATGCAAATAGATTAGCATATAAAACCTTTTATAAATCAGGTATTTGCTCATTTTCCTGTAAATAAAAAGCTTTCACCAGAGTCTCAAAGCTTACCTGTGCTACTGTGATTTTTTTATCTTCCTATAGAAATTGAGATTGGCTGATTTGAAAGCATTGCCTTTCTCATTGTGGATTTCAATTTGTCATTGTAAACGGGTGTCAAAAGAAAAATAATGATAATTTAGTTTAAATAATTACTTGGCTTTTACCAGATTTAGTGATGTCAGGCCATTGTGGTCACTTTGCTTGTGAGAGTTGAGGTCGAACTGATGTCCTCACTGCATACTCAGGAGGGATAGGCTCTTTCTGAGTCACTGTGGTGAATCTCTTGCTTTCAGAGTGATGACCTTCCGTTTGGGGACTGATCTGCTTCCTTAAATCTTCCATTTGACTATGAGGTGCCTGGCATGAATGGCTAGGTGCAGTTGGTCTGGTCTGAAGGAGTTCAGAGCTCTTTCCAAAGCAGTGATCCCTGAATCATAAATCACAAAAGAACCTCAATTTTGTTTTAGTTTTATCTTAATATTCATGATTCTTCTTGAGGTTTACACTGCCTTCCCATGTTCCTTGAATATTTAGATCCAAATTGTGAATATTGAGAATGTTTACTGTTATGATCACCCTTCAACTTCATTACCTGTAAAGGCTTCATGGATTATATTTGGCTGTTGAGGAATGTGTCAAGGGAAGACCTTTGTTATGAGTGTGAGTAATCTCTCTTTCCCCTGCAGTTATTAAGTGCTCCATATTTTGTGTTGTGTATCTTCCTAAAGTAGGTGGATTTAATTTTATTTCCTACACGTGATATTTTTATGGATTCAATCAAGTTCCAAAGATTCACGCCTTTCTGCTATTTAAGGAGTTTCTCAGCTTTAATTTATTTAAATATAACAGCTATCCCCTTCTGTCATTACACACTTGTTAAGAGAAAACTTCCCTTTCCTCTCCTGACATTTCACACTATCCTTCCCCCATCTCCTCACTACACTACCATCAGGGAGTGGAAGGAATCCCATGGTGAAAGTTTGGGTGGAGAAGAGAAGTAAGATTGACTTTTATCCAGCCTCATAGAGGTAGAATGGCAAAACAAACATCATGTGCATTAAAGATATACAATATGATGATTTCATGTATAGATCTGACATAGATTGTGAAATCATGACCACCACCAAGCCAATCTATACATCTGTCACCTCACGTAGTCACTGTGTGTGTGTGTGTGTGTGTGTGTGTGTGTGTAGAACATTTGAAATCGCCTAACAGATTTCACGTGCACAGCACAGTATGGTATCATTCACTCTAGTCAACATTAGATCCTGGAATCCATTTATTTTGTCATTAAAACTTTATATCCTCCAATAACCTTCTTCCTCCCCTCCAGCCCCTGGAAACCACTGTCCTACTCAACTAAGTCACTGAGGTTGCAGTTGGAATGACATAACACACTGTCCATCCTTTGTGTCTGGTCAACATCCTAGCTCAACTAGCTCAACATCTTCTGGTTCATTCCTGTTGTTCCAAACAGCAGCATTCCCTTCTTTCCCAGGTATTCTGCTTGTCCACACCCAACTTCCTTCATCTGTCCATCAGTGAACTCCACTGTAGCCCACGTGACTCCGCCCAGTCCTGCCTGACCCTTTCAGGTCCTTCCTTCTCTGGCCTTGTGTCCTCTCTTGTTCTCCTCTGCTCACTCTGGCCACACTGCTTCTCCCACACTCAGCTCAGCCTCAGGGCCTCTGCCTGCTCTTCCTAGGTGGCCCTTCTGCAAACCTTTGCCCAACTGGTTTCTTTTTATTTTTCACATCTCTGCTCCAAGATTTCCTTCTTAGAGAGTTCCCTGGTCACTTTATCTAAAATAACTGTAGCACATCATTTCCCCCTAGGATTGACAACCAATTAGCATTTTATTTTAATTGTGTATTTTCTATCTTCCCATTAGATATCACCTTGGATACCAAGGGCTGATTTGCTTATTTTTGATGTTTCCTTAGAGTCTTGCAAAAGTGTCTAACAGCACATGGTGGATGCTAAGTAACTATAGATCAAACGAGTAAATAACTGTATATTTTATTATGCAGTTTATATTGTAAAGGACATTACGGTTTACTGAATATTTCTATATACACTTTTTTAAGTGACTACATTAAGGTGAGAAATCAAATGCTTCTTATTTAAAATCTACTTTTCTATGTCAGAAATACATGATCATTGTTATAAGGTTAATAACTATTTTAACAGCTTGTATTAATTGGACTTCTGTATAATGAACACTGTGCTTTAAATATATCATTTGATTTCACACTCAAAAGAAGATCGTTTATATGATGTAGTGTTTTATTTATTTTTTCAGAAACTCAGACTGAGTAAATTTAAATTACTGAGTGATGGTCACCCATGTGAGTGGACCCACTAATTAAAACTCCGATCTATTTGACTCCAAAACCCACACTATTTACATTAACTACCTTTTCAGATCACAGTCCTAATTTAACTGATCTGAATTAATAACCACATAAATCACTTCCACTTGTAAAATTTTCACTTCACTTTGGTTCCACTCTGATATTCAAGCACGTTTTTCCTTGAGTTTAATTGGTCTGAATCTGACTTGAACTTTAGGTGATTTATTTAAAAGTTAATTTAATTTGTCAGCGTTCTTTGGTGAATCTGCATTTAACATCTTAATTTTCCATAAATGCTCATTATAGTCTGACACGTTCTCTGAACAGCATTGGCTACGGCTACTGTGAAGGAGCTCACAAATCTCACGGCTGTGGCAGTTGATTTCCCTCTTTCCTGTAAGGAGAGCAATTGTGTAGGCTCCCCCAACTTGCAAGAAATGGAAAGGAAAAAAAAAAAAAAAACAGACTTAGGATATCACTCAGATCTTGTTGTTCTACAGTTGGGTCAGAATAACATTTTAGCTACAGAACTATGGATTTTCAGCTCCCATGAGAGGGGCCTGGACCTCAGATGCTGGTGCAGGTCAACTGCACTAACCCACAGGCAGTTAGCTGTACGTGATGAGGACTTATGTGAAAATATCAACGGACCATAGTACCCTGAACTATATACCCTTGTCTTATATTCCAGCCTGACCATTGTCTCTTGAGTTTGTGGTGACGTGAGAATCAGTGATGGGGTGAGCATGCTTGCTTTTTATAAGATTCAGATAGAAACAAAGTCAAAGGACTCCTGTTCTGTGAGTGGAGTCAAATGTCCCTAGCACTAAGAAAACTACAAACAACAACGAAAACTTAAATGCTTGGGCAACATCTTCTGTCTCAATTTTATTATCTTGTCCTGCTGAAACTACTTTTCCAGTACTTCAAACACACATAGCCTCTCCTTACACCCAGGTACCCCAGCAGCTTGAATGACTTAAGTAACTTGTGCGAGGCCTCAGACTAGAAGATTCTTACTCTTCTGTTGATGCTTGTCCTAATTTTTTCACTGATACCTAAGGCAGAGTTAGAGCTTTGCTCTCTGTTTTGCAATGTGTCCATTACTTAGCTAGCTCTCTATGTAGAAAATGTATTCCTATAAGACAAGAAAATTAGCAGTAATAAATAATAGCTATTTCTTTTTGTATTTCTAACTACTCACAAAATGCATGTTATCTGAAAGAAATGTGCTCACTGATAAATGAATGGGTGAGAGAATGAATGAATGAATTTCAAGCATTTAAAATAAATTTACGTTTCCAATAAAAGTTGAATATTGACAGGGAACATTGACATCAGGAGTCCTGGATACTGTTTGCTATTGATTATGTTTCTCTTGCCACTAGGCAAAATGAATCTTGTCAGTGGGATATTGAAGGATGTAGGAACGAGAACTCCACTATTCAACATCTTGAGGTCCAATCCTTTAACTCTTCCTTGTTCAATGCCCTTTGATGAGCTTCAAAACTTTTCTGGGCTCCAAAATGCTCATTTAAGGGGAAAAAAAGACTATTGAGAGCTTCTCAGTCAATTGAAGTCAGACTTAAATGAAATAGAACATGAAGACAAGTTTGGTACAGCGTTTTGCACATGACAAGCTCCCAGATCTGAACAACTACAGGGAAACTCTAATATCATCTTACTGCCTTATTGCAATTGTCCTCCAGGTACAAAAGGTCTGGCTATGGCTGTGTGCAAAAATTTGGTATCTTAAATGATCGAAGATTCTGATCCTGCCTTCTAATATGTGACTCATGTTTTGTGATAAAGCATTGACTCTCATATACCCGAGGTGAATTTCAAACTGAAATTTACTTAGTTTAATTAAAAGCATTTGTATGTGCCTACCTTATCTCAAGCAGTTTGCTGGGTATTACAAACTCATAGCATATTGGAACATGACCTTGGCCTTGGAGAATTTGTAGCATGGGGATACATGAATAGCTACTTATAATAGCCTGCAAAATTCTTCTGTTTGCTAAGAGGCTAGTCCAATTTAGGTGGCTTGCTGGCTAAGCCATTTATTAATAAACTGCTTACTTGTATAGACTATTTCTACTGAAAAAAGACCAGTGGTGAAGCTATAATAGTGGTATGTAGTTGGGCTGTCATACTTAGTAATCTTCATAGCCATAACAATCTTACCTATGAGCAGACATGGAATTTCTTTAGATATTAAGAATGCCTGTCTTTTCTTCTCTATTACATGATTTTTGTTTACTTTTACTTCTTTGAGAAAGATTGCCATAACAAATAATTTTGTTGTTATCATGGTGAAGTTGTGAGAACAGAAAACTAATTAAACTTGGAAGATAGATTCCGAGGAGTAAATACTCATATACATTCTATTTCTTTCTCACATGTAAATGTGTGTGTGTGTGTGTGTATGTGTGTGTTGAACCTGCTCATTTTAGTCATGTGATGGTAGAACAATAAATTATTGAGTGTAAATATGTACAATGCTATGCAGTAGATGAACGATAAGCAAAGCATTGCAAACAGACCATCTTGCTTGCTATCTCAATAACAAGCACTAGAATATTGACAGAAATCCTCAGGAAGTGTCACCCAGCACTGTATTGACCTACAACATGTGTTAAGAGTTCCTTTGCTGGAGAAAACGTGAAGCTGACAAAACAACTGAAATCAACCTAACCCACAGTGTGACACAGCTTGCTATGCAGAGGCATGTGCGTGTATACACAGTATATGGACATACACCTAAACATGTGAGCACCACGTGTGCATGCAGATATGCTTACACACACACACACACACACACACACACATACATCCATGAGCTCCTTTATACTGTGAGCTTTAAATACTGAATATCAGTGCGATTCACTCAAATGTCCATCTCCGTTTTCCTTGTGTGGGGACACAGATTCTCAATCACTGGCTCCTAGGTCTGAGTTGTCTTCTGAAGTATGTTTTTGGCCCCACACCCCAAATGCTTCAAGAGCAAGGGGACAACAAAGCACATCTTAACTGTAGGCAAAGAAGAGAGGAAGAGACACAAGAGCAGGGACACAATGATTCAGTTGGTGAATTAACTAACCACTGCAAATTCTGTCAGACTTGGATGCAAATTCTCTCAATTTAAAATTCCTCTGGAGCAACTCTGTCATGGGACTCTAAAAGCATCTCCTTTTTTTTATCTTCAGTTAAAATGCTACAGTGGCCCTCACCTTTAATCCAGCTACTCAAGAGGTTGAGGCAAGAGGGTCACAAGTTTAAGGTCAGCTTGGCCAGCTTAGGAAGACTCTGTCTCAAAATTAAAATAAAGGAAAAAAATTTAAAAAAAGCATCATTATACTATGTATATGTGTGAATATGCAAATGGTGTGATTCTACTTTGTACACAACCAGAAAAATGATAGTTGTACTCCATTTGTGTACATTGAACCAAAAATAAATAAATAAGTTAAAAAATAAAAAGGTCTGAGGATGTAGCTCAGTATTAGAGAGCCCCCATGTTCAATCTCCAATAATGCAAAAAAGGAAACAGAAAAAGCTGTAATGGATATAATATAGTTATATAAATAACCTAGGTTCGACATTCATTGCCTTTATAATTTCAAAGTTTTATTTCTATTCATTCCTAGATTGAGCCAAATTTGATTTTTTGATTCATTTTATACAATTTTTCCCTCTGGAAGCTTTTAAGAATCAGGACTTTTAAAAAATAATTCACAAAACTCTGCTATTATTTTGTCATTCCTTATCCTTGATACTTGTTGGTTTGGTTTGCTCTTTGCTTTCTGTTTAAAAGCCTCACATACAGATGCTATGAAAAATGTTCTTAAATTATTTATTTGATTGTCTTCTTCTATCCTCTATTTTCTGTCTGGTCGATAATAAATTTTATTTAGATATTAAATATCCTGAAAAATCCTCTATTTCATTCTTCTTTTTGATACTTTTTCTTTTTCCTTTTTGGATACTGGGAATTAAACCCAGGATCGCTTTACCACTAAGCCACATCCCCAGCCCTTTTTATTTTTGATTTTGAGACAGGGTCTCCCTACCTTACCCATGCTGGCCTTGAACTTGGGATCCTACCCCTGCAACCCGCCCCCAGTCACCTGCTGGACTTTTTCAATGGAGCTTCTTCGAGTCTTGCTTTATAATACCTGTCATCTATTATCCCTGCTCTATTAATAATATCCACAAAGTTCTCTTTCTTTGAAAGACCCAGTGTTCTGGTTTTACTCATTCATTGACTTTATATCTTTGAAGATGTTAAAATAATTTTTGAAATTTTATATTTTATCTGAATTTTTTAATTGCAGTTGCTTTGGAGTGTTTGTTTTGCTATTGACATTTACCAAAACTGAGGCACTAGTGGATTGCTCGTATCCGAGTGCAGAACTGAGTGATTGGGAAGCTCTATGCTGCTGTTTGACTGTCTGTGCTCAGCTGAGGTGGGGACCTGAATGCTTGTGTGGAACCTTCTCAGATGCCACCGTCTGCAGGAACTTTATGCAGGGCTACTGAGGTGTTCCAGAGTGAGTATCCACTCTTCCTCCTGGAGGGAGGTGTGTGCAAGCTGGGCTTCAGGTGTTCGGAGAATAGGAGAGACAACGCCCAGGTCCCTGTGTAGACTTTGCCGAGGCCACTTTTGCATTAAGGTGCCTCCTCGCCACCCTCCATGGGGCCTCTTGCCCCAGCATCCAAATCAACTCCTATTCATTAAATTGAGAAGGCACATTTCTATTTCTTCAGAAATAATGGATCCCTGCCTGCAAGATTGGGAATCAAGCTCTCCGCAGCCTGCTACGCAAAGTAACCCATTCATCTCACAATTCCTAAGGTTTTCTTGACATTTTCTGTTGTCTCCTAAACGTTCTCTGTCTCTGTTCTTTTAGTTTGAAGTTATGTCTTTCTTTTTTCTTTTATTGTAAGCTTAATGTGGATTTTGGAGAGTCAGCTAAATACCTCTGTGTGAACTAGATTCCATTTTGTGAACAACATTGATTATCACGGTGACATTTTTGAAAAATTATAATGTAAAATTTTTAAAAATAGCATAGTGATTTACAGAAAATTTGCATATTTGAGCAATATGCCACAATTACAACAATTTTTATCAAATCTACATACCTATGTGGAAAGAGGCTATGGTGAGGGATAGGTAATAATGAATGTTACACTGAATGTGTTTTGAAATATACTTTAAAACACCCATATTAGATATATTGGATAAGAAAGCAGGAAAAATTAAGTGGTATATTCCAAGACATTAGCAATGGATCCAAGTGGTAGAATTATGAATTATTTTAAACCATTTTCTTCATTTGTTTCTTCTGTTTACTTCAGTGAGTAGCTAATACTTTTAAAATAGAAAATAACTCAGATAGCAGAATAGCTGTAGAAATGTCCTTCTTCCCAAAAAAACTTATTTCCAAGTCTTATGTGAAAACCACAGTGCCCTCTCCATGCCTAGCAGCCCAATCATCTTCACCAGCTGGACATGCTGGCCCTTCACCAAGACAGTGCAGATCGCACCCAATTTCAATAATTATGGAAATTGTTTAGCAGCTGCTATTTCTTTTCTATTTAACCTCTCTGTAGGAATGCATATTTTGTAGCAGGATTTGAGAATGAGAATTAATCTGTCTTCATGCCATCACTGCGGACAATGTGGACAGACAGAATAGCCCACCATTGAGGAGCTGGGTAATTCTAGGAAAGCCAAGCACATGTGTTTTCTCAGTATAAATATTTTTTTTCTATTGAATAAAGTTTTGACTCCAACATAACCTTGATAAACCATGTTGTTCCCATATTATATGTGATAATTGAGTAAATTATTTTAAACTACTCAGATTGTACAAGTTCCTGGAGCTGTTTGTATCTTCGTAAGCCTTTTTTTTTTTGGATATACCGTAGGTCAAAAGAAGTACATCACAGTTTCATTTATTTATTAAAGGTTTCAAAAACCTTGGGATTAGATCGAATACCACCAGTCTCACTTCTTATTTCTCACTGATGTTTTTGGCTTTATTATTAATTATAACTAGTGAAAAACCAGCTTCACAAAAGTATGGTATCATTGAAAGAAATTCAATGGGATTTAATGTTGAAAGTGTGAAATATCTCAAACTGCTAGTTTATGTTTTCTAAACAATAGACTATCCCTGCCTTTTGTTTTAAAACATTTAAACCCTCCACTAGAGTCCTTCCTGGGTATGGAAGCACACAGTTTTGGAATTGAAGAAATGTCCATAAATACCAGAGATGGAAGGAAGAATCCCTAAACTGTACCTAACTTCAATGAATTTGTTTTACAGAGACATTAAAACAAAGGCATCACAAGGTGGTCAAAGGAGGCAGAAATGATGAACAGAAAGGCATTGTGATGTCACTTTGCTGTTTTATTACAGTGTTTTGTTGACTTAACCTTGACCAGTTTATAACTTTGGTCTTCCCACCCTTTGATATAGGGGACATTAATGTATTAAAAAGTATTAATTGTTCCCTTAATATACTAAGAAGTTCAGATATGCAACTGAATCCCATCCAGTTCTTTTATTTTCCACATCATAACCCCTTTGAGATATGAATCCCTACCGCCACTCATAATACAAAATTTAAAATTTAATTTCCGTCCTACTCTCATAGAAAAATTAGTACTCCTCTTGCTTCCTGGTATAAAATCTTTAAAACAATTCATATTCCATTAGAATATGAATAGTCTTTCAAAGTATCAGTCCTCATACAGATCCATCTTAGTTTTATCATTTTTTTT